>CM050413.1:12949450-13341699 GCA_027564155.1 Gymnocypris eckloni scoliostomus
CTTCATTGTTTGAAGTGAAAGCTATTTCTACACAAGATTCACAAAGACTATTGAAATGAGCTTGCTACTGCTAAAAGGTGCTAAACAATCCTAAAACTGACTTTGTAATATGTATTTATTCTATCTGTGAGATCTTCTGCTAACACCAATGTTCAGAAATTGTAAGTCATTTTATTTGAATTAGTTTGTTTAATTGTTGTTATTGTTGTTATAAGTGACGTACCACATTCAATACATCTCATGAATTTAGTTGCATTAAAACCTGCAGCTTTATGCACCTAACAATATTGTATATAAATACTTGAGGACAAAGAAAAAATAAATGACTGAAAACACTCCATTTAACTCAATTCTAAAGATTCTTCAAATATTTTTGACTTGATCATTTATGCTTCTTAGTTATTATTCCTAATTTTTACAATTAAAATATTTTGTTTTTAAATTATGGAAGATTTGCTGATATTATGTCATATCACGCCCCCTCAAAAGAACAGCTGTGAAGCAAACAAATCTGAAGTTGGAGGGAATTTGGCACAAACAAACACACACACACACACACACACACACACACACACACACACACACACACACACACACACACACACACACACACATCTAATCGATCACATCTTTACCTGTTGCCTAAAATATTTTGTCTTTTCCATCTGACTGTCCAAATCATGTAATCTGAAAACATGGAAATGTCAGCTTTCCAGCATTTTGCTTATACACTTGTTACTCTCCATTTTGTTTCTTTGAATCTTTCTTTCTTTCCATCCTTTTATTGCTTATATTTTTAAGGCTTTCTTTTCTCAATTCAAACTGACTAAATTTCTTTCCTTTCTTTCTGACATCCAATATATAGTCAGATATTGAGTCAGGATTGCAAATACAAACCAACATTTTGTTTATTAAGAGCCAGACACATTTATGTGTTATTTTAATTCTGACTGTGGCATATTAAAAATTAAAGCTCAACCAGAACACTCAATATAAAAAGTTGAACAAGTTTTCCTACAGGTTATGCAGTCATACCTTCATAAACATCGGATGCATAAGAAACATTTTGTCCCATCATATAAATACAGTTTATGGTTGATTCAAATATTCAAAATTCACACAGATCTGGCCGTGTTTCACAAAAGCACTGTAAGCATCATTGAAATAATCTGCATCAATAGTTTTTGTGTCGATCCCTAAGCACAAAAAGTGACTAAATTAATTTTTTGGATGTCCTTTTTTTCTTAATGAAAATGAAGTCTTGGATCAAGCTTAGACTGTAGTAATAATAGTTGCCTTTATTTAAATATTACAGAATTATAGTGTGTTACAATGAACGTGTGTGTTTTAGGTGTATCCATGTTCAAGGATCTGCGATTGAAACTATTTATCTGTGTTTCTTGTTCAAACGCTCTGATTGTCTTGTGTCTTAACCTGCCCACTCATTACAGTCTTCTTAATCAGCATTGTCTTCTGTTGATTGCACTTCTTTTTATACATTTTATTGTTCTGACTGATGAGTAATAGTTACCTCAAAAACAAATTTGCCAGTATTGTGAAAATGAAGATGCATTATGTTGAACGTACATGTGTTCTGTGTGAAGCATGTTTATTTCAGACATTGTAGATGAGTAAATAAAAAACCAAGACAAAAGTGAGAGAAAACAGAAGCAATTATGTGCTGTAGCTAGAGTATGTTCAATTTGACCAAATGTGGGTTATTAGTGAGAACCGATAAGAACATACTAATTGTACTACTACTAATAATAAACAGATAATAGCAAATAATAGAAGATAATAGCAGACACATTGCAACTCTAAATTAATTTGTGTATTTCTATCCTGATGCTGTGGCATCCCACAATCATGACATATACAGAGATAAACCGCTACTCATAATGATGGACATATAGGCATCACTCATCGAGGATTGTGAAGGTAGTTCACTAGAGCTTGATTGCATTGACTTCACTGCATTTATTTTGTGTTTTATTGCTCTATGTAATAATTATTGTTCAGTATTGTTGCTATTGTTAGATCTCTTTCATTTTTGTTACCATTCCCATGTCAATAAAATAGTAAAAGTACCTGACACGGCATGCCATTTTTTAAAATGCAAAAGTCTATAAGGTATGTTAAGACCAGACAGACAGCCAGATGAAAATAATATTAAGAAATTATTATATATACTAATACTTATAATAATTAAAACAACAACAAAATCTTAAGCCAAAGGTTCTTTCTAACACTATTAAGGTATTATATAGCATTTTCAAATCTGGTTATGGAACCTTATAAAAAGTGTTCTATTTAGTTCTGATATTGTTACAAGCCGAAAAAACACCAAAATATAATTTAGAAACATTTTTCTTAAGAGTGCGTTTCTAAATGTGCCATTTTAATCAACCATCTGTCGAATGTGTATGGGATGTACATTCGTTTTTTTCAGTAGACTCTCATGTATCTGAAGAAGTAATAATATGTACTTTATGCGTGTATGTCTCATAGGAATTATAATACTGCAACTTTAAACAACAACATTAACATTTCATCCCTTGCAGGACTAACATTTTCACTCATATTCAAAGTAGACAATTCTCAATAAGGCACTGGTATGTTTAATGTCATGATTTGCTCACTTCTAATACAAATTATGTTTGAAATAATAGGCTATATCAAATAAGACTTTCATAAAATTGAATTTAATTGTCAATTGTTTCAGTGTTTGTTCGATAAAAATAAAAAGGGACCTTCTGATTCTTCAGTATCGTCTTGAATTCACACACAGGTTTATTTATGTTTTATGAAATCGTATCACTCCGAGCAAACTTTTCATTATTTTAAGTTCTCTCAGGCACCAAACATGTGAGACGTTCATATTTCTACAGTATCTCGATGTTTTAGCACACTTTGAATCTTCGGTCTGTCGCTGACGCGGATGATACGACGCGGTGACGCGCCGGGGAGCTGACGAACAGAGCTGATATCCAATCAGAAAGCAGTCAGCAGAGAACGCAACACTACGCAATTAACGCGGAAGCGTTCAATCTTGCACACCAACGAGCCGACAGCGTGCAGCATCACATCTATCGGTATTTGCAGCAAACACTGTGGAAACAGTCGTGATCTTGCGTGTGTGAGGCACGTTTGACTGTGTTGTGATGGAGCTGCTGACAGATGCACTGTACTGGATCGGTGCTGTCACTGTGGCCTGGGTCTCGTTGATCTGTGCTCTGCTCAGCATATTGTAATAATGATGCAACCAAATAAATGGGCAGGTTAAACATGCAATGACAGATGTCCAAAACACTTTCATTATTATCAGGCAAACCGCTTCAACTATCAGCCGTCAGTTACTGTGTGTCATTAATGTAACATGATGGCCGTATGATGTTTCATTGTGAAGCACTTTCTAGAAACATCTATCAAAATGAGGGCTGGAGCTTAACTTTTTTTCAGTTTTGCTACACTTTTTTAATACTGACTTCCACCGAGACCGTCTAATCCGTTTGACGTATCCACCTTGCGATAATACTGTTTCCGGGTCCTCCGCTGCTTTGGTGGAAGCTCTCGTTGCTTCTGTGCAGTGCTGTGTCCCTTGTTGTTTGAATAGAGTTTGAATGGAGTTACTGTTTGATTTGCCCTCTAGGAACTTCTTGTGTAATGAATGATTGCAGTACAGAAATACCGACGTAAATGCAATGTATTGTTACTTTACAGTAATGTTACTTTATGGATAAATATTTAGTGATTAAAAAAACAAAACATAAAATTAAAATGGAAACTTTGTGTCAGTTCATTTTTTTAGTGTATATCTGGTTAAACCAAGACCATACATGTGCATTTTCCATTTTGGTCACAGATTCGTTTGAGGCTCAGTTCTCACTATTCACAATTATAATTTCAGGCTTATTGATAGTTAGTAAGGTGTTTTTTTAAGATTAGGTATTGTAATAGGTGATATAATACTGTTAATACTATCACATACTTTCATACAATATGTATTGTGATTTAAAATTTTTTTTTTTTTAAGAATTTTGATTCTACAAGTATTGTTATTCGATGTAGTGATTTTTGTTTTTTACTTTAGACCATGGGAAAAAGCTGAATGATACACTTAATATACAGACTGTCACAATACAAAGCAGTAATATATATATATATATATATTGTCCCTTTCTCCCGTAGGTGCAACAGCTTCTTAAAGTAAAAACACCTATTTATTTTAGGGACACTTTAAACTCAGACCTACAATGAGGACCAGGCTCGTTAATCGACTGGAAATGTATTTTGTTGAAGTCATCAGTTTGCATTAATCATGGTAAGAACTTTGTAATAGTGTGAGTCAGTTGGTTTGGTTCATGGCTTATTCCACTTTTTGGGAATATTTTTCTGGAACCAAGGCTGCTGAAAAAGTGGACAGGTACTGTTTCATTCTGTGCCACCAGCATTTAATATCAGGTAGCATATCAACGGTTAATAGCAAACATCTTGTTTTTAAAAGGAAGTAAACAGCATTGACACGAAAACGTGCTTGCCATGCCGTTTCGTGGGGTCTTTAGTTTCTTGGGATATAGATTGTTAAAGATACAGAATCTCATAGAAGCACAAGGTCATAAAGTATTTCATGGCTCTGGGTCTTAACTGACATGTCTATTACATGGATGAAGGTGATGGTGACCAGTATGGAAGGAATCTGGAGTTAACCAGTGTACACTCTGCTAATGACACTTTAGTACAGGAGTGGGAGTGATCCTTACACTGTAATCGGTATGACCAATTTTATCATTTTTCTAAATTAACCGTTTCAGGAAAACGATTTTTCATGCATGACCGCTGGTGTTAACCACATTTTCACTTATTGAGGAAAAACTGCATGATTGACTCAGAATGCCATATTTAGTGTCATGATGAGTGAATATTGTAGAAAAGTCACATCAAATACAGGGGTTAAAGCAAAAATATTTTGACTGAAAATATTTCTGCCAAACCCATTCCACAGCCATACGGCTACAGTCACACACAGTTTAAGAGCTGTGCTTTTCTTCTTGTAATTAGGAGCTTGTCTTTCATTTGGAGTAACTTCATCAATTTCTGATTTAGCCTTGAATGAGGTGACGTTTGACTCCTTAAAGTGACTTCATATTTTAATGATTTGCAGGCAAATTTACATCTACGTAAATTCAATGTATGTTTATAAGCTTTTAAAATGTATATTTAAAATACTACAAAAAGTTAAATCATAAAATTAGTATTAATAAAACATTATTTGTGTTAATTTGGCACAGAAGAACCAAACATGGCTTGTAGGTACATTTTCATTTAATGAGGCTCAGTGGTTATATTCACATTCATAATTCATGTGACATTAATGTTTTATATATAAATTTGTTTTTAGTGATGAATAGGTTCAATTACTATTTTGAACTATTGATGAAATAGAACAAAATATGCAGTATTGTTTATTGATCTTTGTATTAAATCAATATATCACATTTGCAAATTATGATTATTAAAAGCTGTTTAAGCGATCTGTGTTTTTAATTAGACCATGAGTGAGCTCAAGAATCAAAAGCTGAATGTGATTCATTCTGTAACCTGTAATGAGTAATTATTAGCCTATTAATACAATAAATTAAGTTCTGCTTTGTTTTTAAGAATGTAAATGATAAAGTTACTATGTTGTTTAATGATTTTTGGTTTAAAGAACAACAACAGTGTTCTACATTTCAGTTATTGATAACGGAAATGGAGTGAACACAGAGCAGTTTCTTAAATTAAAACCAGTGATCCAGAGCAGTGATTACAGAACGCTAGATAAGAAATTTTAATCAAGGCTGCAATCAACAGTGAATACTTTTTTTCATTTAAGACCTATTCAGTTAAAATTAAGACCTTATAACACTATTTGAGAAATTTTTATTTACGGTCTTAAAGTTATGAAAAGTGAATTTAAAAGCAATGCAATTGACAATCGTGCATTTAAGAACTTTAGTTTGTGGAACGCAGTATGCAGCGGATGGTGGATATTTGTGGCGGTCAATGTGATATTGTGGATGACTTCTTCTCTCTCATCACATTCTTCTTGCCATCACATTCTACTAGTGCTTCAGTTTCGAACTTTATTAGTAAGATACAGAATCTCAAAAGCACAAGGTGAATAAAGTATTTCATGTCTGGGTCAATGTTATTTACATGGATGAAGGTGATGGTGACCAGTATGGAAGGAATCTGGAGTTAACCAGTGTACACTCTGCTAATGACACTTTAGTACAGGAGTGGGAGTGATCCTTACACTGTAGTCTTTTTAGTTTATACATAGACCTGACTTTTGACCAAGGGCTTATCATACGTGGAGTTCCAAAAGTCCATCATTCTGTAGAGTTTAGACCAGTCACCCCATCAACATGCTATGCTCTGATTTTGACTTAGCTCATGTCTAATCAAATGACTTCCTGGCTGTCATTCATTTTTAAACTACTTTTAAATTGCAGCTGTCGATCCTCCAATAACAAAGAAATGATCATGTCATAGATTATCTGATCATCTGTGAAAATGTCTTGTGTATCTGTTACGGGTACTTAAATGCATTTCGTTTTGACCAATATAAATCAGTGCTTCTCAATATTTTTGACTCAAAGGACCCCGCAACAGGGTCTAACACAACATGCCAGGAGTAACTTTTTTTTTATAAAGAGAAACTGATAGTATTGAATTGATATTAATTTAATTCCTGAAGTATGGTGTTAACAGTTGGTGCAAATTATTTATGATGATAGAGACTATTTGAATATATTAATAATGATGCAACTATCTTGAAAATTCACTGTGACCCTGCAGCAGACCACACTCCTGATTTGAGAACCATTGATATAAATAAAACATTTATCTTGCTATCTTGTTTAAAAAATTAGGAGTTTTTAATGCATTAAAAATAAAAATGTCCCTTTTAATCTTGAAAAAAGCATATTTGAAAAATAATACTTTTCAAATATTGTATATGAAAGTAAATTAAATCCAGTGGCATATTCCATCCCATATGTGCTCACACTGTATTTCAAGATTGAATTCATACTGTTCAATTCTGAAAATACTGAATTCAATTGTTTTGTGTGTAGAACAAATGGATATTCAAGTTGTCTTTCACTGCTAATCTTTTAGGTTTCTGCAATCACTGAGTAAGTGATTTAAATATAGGTTTTACCTGGTACCATTTGTGTATGAATCATTCATGACTGGATTTGTGAACCAAATCCAACTCAAAATAATGATTTGTTTATAAACCCCACATTGATACTTCTCTTATGATTTAAACAAGGAGACCTTGGGAGGTTGTGAAGATATTTAATGAATATGATTCTTTAAGGTTTTACTGAAAAGTTTATAACATACTTTGGTTAAAATTACCTCAATGGTAGTGTAAAACAAAACCCTTTTCACCAGGTCAAAAACAGCTTCACAGCAAGCCGTTTCAGTTCATTTCCCTTTAAATGCTAATGAGCTCTGCTATCCCCGCCCCTCTCCCTCCATTGGAAGATCTCTGAGAGACTGTAAATTTTAGCCGCATTCATCGTGAAACTTGCTAACTAGCAAATTATTAGGAAAGGCGATTTACAAAATTCATAAAAAAAACTTTATACTCCCTTCTTCTGTAAGTGAAGCTGGATCACGAATGATTCACGCGGACAGACGCATTTAGGTAGATCGGGGGGTGCATTCCCTCCAAAACAAACATACTCCACTGCGTCTTTAGTGGCTCAGTTGTCGAGAGTAAATGACGACTGCTATGTTCATTATTACAACAACAGAACACCTCAATCGCTTAGGAGACATTCTTGTCTACTTCTGCTCTGGCGTTGAAACAATGGCGGACTGATGACAGCTCACTCAGGGTGGGTCTAAGGTAAAACGCTCATAAAAATATCGCACAGTCAAGAATCGCAGAACGGCTTGATTTGAAAAAGAGGATACTATTTATCTGGATTAAAAAAAATCCTCTGGGTGGATTTTTAATCATTGGGTGGTTGTGTACAAACACTGCCAACACACATTTCCGTTCAAACTACATGTAAAAGTGATTTTTTCATCTGATGACCCCTTTAAATTTAGCCTGCTACTTACACAGAGCATCTAAAGCCATACCATAGCTTTGTAGCATTCGTTTTTCAGGTCAGATCTGTTCAAATAACTGCTTGATTCATTCAGCTCATGTTATTACCAAAGGTTATTGAATAACAACTTAAATTTAGGTTTATCCCTAATATAAAGCTGTTTTATCAATTCAATATATTTGGTGTATATTGCATACATCATGTGAACTATGATAATCTTTATGATCAGAAGTACTAGGGAATAGGGAGGCACCGAATGTTCGCCAAACAAAAATAGCAACAACAACAAAAAAAGTTATTTTGGTGTTCGGCAGAATAAGCGTGAAGACTGAATAAATTGTACCGAACAATGACGTGACACGATTAAATAGAGGCGTGCACTAATGCAGAAACACATCTGCAGCGTGGAAGTATTTAAAACTGTACGAGAAAGAACCGTACAGAAACCATTACAAGCACGAAACACCATCAGCGAGAGACAGTAGCACTGTATCTCATGTCTCCGATGAGAAGAGGAAGGGTGGATGATGCTGGTTACTGTATGATGAATGAAATCGCGAAATGGCCTCAAACGATTAGTATGTTGTGTTTTTTAATACTCGCACGGATTGCATGTAATGCTATTCAAAAAGCACTGCACAAGTTCGAGGCGCCAGGGTTCAAAGTCCAAAGCACGAGAAAAATCTGTACTAAAACCATGTTACACGTCAGCTGCTCTGCTTTCAGTTTTTTAAAGGCATGTACCAATGCGATACGCACGCCAAACATCTTCCCAAACTCGTCAGAATCATTTATAAATCTGCTGTCAATAAAAAGAAGCACTGAGATCTTCCTGGTTCCTGCGGGTTTCTGCCAAAATAAAAGCTCCATCAACATTCATAAATGTTAGTATTGTAATTTTAATGTTGTTCTGTAAAATTAAGCAATAAAGACAATAATAATGATAACTAGATAAAGAAGTTTGTGAACAAACTTGAAGTTAACAGGAAAGTCTGACGTATTATAGACTTAGTTTTAAAAGCTAGCAGTTTGAAGTACGAAGTTTACATAAAAAAGATAGATAGATAGATAGATAGATAGATAGAGAGTCAGTAGATAGAAAAAGTCGATAGATAGATAGATAGATAGATAGATAGATAAAGTCAGTAGATAGATGCATGTTGCTAGCAAGATTAGCATGTTGGTAGCATGTTGTTAGCATGATTAGCATGTCTGCAAGCATGTCGCTAGCATGATTTTAGCATGATTAGCATGTTGCTAGCGTGATTAGCATGTTGCTAGCATGTTACTAACATGTCGCTGGCATGATTTTAACATGATTAGCATGTTGCTAGCATGATTAGCATGTTGCTAGCATGTTGCTAGCATGATTAGCATGTTGTTAACATGTTGTTAGCATGATAAGCATGTTGGTAGCATGTCGTTACCATGATTTTAGCATGATTAGCATGTTGCTAGCATGTTGCTAGCGTGATTAGCATGTTGTTAGCATTTTTCTAGCATGATTAGCATGATTTTAACATGTTGCTAGCATGATTAGCATGTTGTTAGCATGTTGCTAACGTGATTAGCATTTTGCTAGCATGTTGCTAGCTTGATTAGCATGTTGCTAGCATGTTGCTAGCATGATTTTAGCATTATTAGCATGTTGTTAGCGTGATTAGCATGTTTCTAGCATGTTTCTAGCATGATTAATGTTGCTAGCATGTTGCTAGCATGATTTTAAGCATGATTAGCATGTTGTTAAGCATGATTAGCGTGATCTTGGCATGTTGATTAGCATGTTGCTAGCATGTTGCTGGCGTGATTAGCATGTTGTTAGCATGTTTTAGCATGATTAGCATGTTGCTGCATGTTGCTAGCGTGATTAGAATGTTGCCAGCATGTTTTGGCATGATTAGCATGTTGCTTAGCATGTTGCTAGCGTGATTAACGTGTTCATGTTCTTGGCATGATTAGCATGTTTTAACATGTTATGGCATGTTCTTGCATGTTATTAGCATGTTGCTTAGCATGTTCTTAGCATGTTCTTGGCGTGATTAGCATGTTCTTGCTAGCATGATTTTAGCATGATTAGCATGTTGCTTAGCATGTTTGCTAGCGTGATTAAGCATGTTGCTAGCATGATTTTAGCATGATTAGCATGTTTTATGGCATGTTGCTCTGGCGTGATTAGCATGTTCTTAGCATGATTAGCATGTTGGTAGCATGTTGCTGGCATGAGCATGATTTTAGCATGATTAGCATGTTTTTAGCGTGATTAGCATGTTCTTGGCATGTTGCTAGCGTATTAACATGTTGCTTGGCATGTTGCTAGCATGATTTTAGCATTATTAGCATGTTGCTAGCATGTTGCTAGCGTGATTAGCATGTTGCTAGCATGTTGCTAGCATGATTAGCATGTTCTTTGGCATGTTGCTTCTTTGGCATGATTTTAAGATTGATTAGCATGTTGCTGGAACATGATTTTAACATGATTAGCATGTTGCTGGCATGTTGCTAGCATGATTAGCATGATTGCTAAGCATGTTGCTGGCATGATTGCTGGCATGTTTTGGCATGATTAGCATGTTTTGTAGCATGATTAGCATGATTAGCATGTTGTTGCATGTTTTAGCATGATTAGCATGATTAGCATGTTGCTAGCATGGATAGATTGGCATGATTAGATGGCATAGATAGATAGCATGATTAGCATGTTCTTAGCATGATTAGCATATTAGATAGCATGATAGCATGATTAGAATGTTGATAGCATAGATAGATAGATAGATAGATAGATAGATAGATAGAGTCAGTAGATAGATAGAAAGAGTCAATAGATCATTTCCTATGTAAATTACCATTGTAGTATAAACGTTTGTGCTCAGATGCTATTTCATGGGCCGTCCCCTCACCATGTAAGTCTATGGGACAATTTTGGGGGGCTCTTGCGCCCCAGGGGTAAAACTTATACCCCACTGCGGGGTATGTTCTCGCTCAGCTTGATAGCCTCTTCAAATGTTGTGATTCACAAGTTTCTACGAAATTCTCGCTCTGCGCTACAACCCGTCGAAGTTTGCCGCCATGCATTGTCGATCACGTTTTTCTTGTGGTTTTAAGCTAATTATCGATTAGCATAAACCCGATCGCTTAGAAAGATATAGCACACCCGCGAGATCAGTCTGAAGATTTGGGCTGAGTTTGGAGTCTGTAGAGTTAAAGCTCTAGGAGGAGTAGCAGTCAGAAATTTAGTCTCGTAAGAATAATAATAAGTATAAGTTTAAATAGAATATCAGTAAGTTGGCTTTCCCAAGCCAACTTAATAATAATTTTCCCACAACAGCTCTATTAATACATTTATTATAGCATTCACACAGTGTACAAATTGGGATCTGTGATATACTCTAATGTTTTAAAAGAAGTCTCTTCTTCTCAGCAAGGCTGCATTTATTTGTTCAGAAAAAAATACATGCCTGATTCAAGAAGGGGGTCCAAAAATGTGCTTTCTTGGTATAGAATGTCTGACAGAATGTACAATTTGTTTTTTTAAGTGTTCAGTAAATATTTTTTAATTGTTGTTTTGTAATTTATTTATTTTATTTAAGAGTAAAAAGCACTTTTTGGCTATTTAATTTATGCAATGGCGAAAAAAAAAGGCAAACTAGGCCTACATGTGGGAAAACATGCAAAACTCTTCAGGTGGGTTCACACCAGACGAAGTTGGACGCTTGAACATTTTGAGTTTACTCGTTTAATTCGCACGTGAAATTCACTACACAACAGACGCGAATTCGCGTCATGGGAGGGGCTTCTGCCAGGCAGCTCCAGTCTCGTTGCAAAATGTATTCCTGTTTTTGTAAAAGTACGAAGATGTATATACAGCTCCGGGTACCACATACAACCACGATTACTTTGTCCTCCATTGTTGTTTCGGATTTTCTGCCTCCGCTCGTTACCCTAACCACTAGTAAATTACGCTATTTTGTTTAGTTTTCTAATCTTTTTTTTTTTTTTGAATCGTGAATCTTGTAATAAAAATTGTGATACTGAATTTATCCAGAATCGTGCAGCTCTAGTTTACATGTTGCTATTACTGCATATAGTTCATTAAAAAAGAAGTTTAATTTCATAAAGAACAAGTTCATTTCAAAATGCACCATTTTTTTGTATTTTGTGTTTTTCAGTTGAATAAAAGACTATTTTTCCATTCATCGTTGAGGATTTTAAAGAAAAGTCTAAAAATCTCATCTCGTTCTCGTGAACTCCGTCTCGTCTCGTCTCGTGGGATAAGTGTCTCATCACACCCCTAGCATTTCACCTTGTGTGCGTATTTTGACTGTTCTGTTGCACAATATAAATTTTTTATTCTCAAATTTTTGTTTACTATCTTTTATTCTTATAATTTGTTTACCTATATTTATGTATATTCTCGTGTTGTGTTACATATAATTGCACTGTCCATTGAGCGGACCTGACTTGCATTTCACTGCTGATTATATCCTGTATAATAGAGTATGTGACAAATAAAACCTTGAATCCTTGAACAATAACTGAAGCTGTGTTTTCATGGAAAAGTATACTTTTTCAGTTTTGATTTTTGTTGTTGAAGGTTTTAATACATTTAAATTAATACAATTCTACAAGCTGAACGTCACCCTGAAACATACCATTACTTATCGGACTACTGCTTTAATTGAGACATTTATTCAATAGTTTCGTTGTAAACAGGAAAAAAGTGAGCGATGCCCACAAAGGGGAATACTGAGTTGAGCATCACACCGCTCCGCTTCGTTCACATGCTCTGCCGGTAAGTGAAATGTAATGTAACAGGCTATTGCTAGCATACGGCTAACCATGTCTCCCTGTTGGCTCCGTAGAACGCATTATTTGTTTTCCGTGCCTTTACCAGTACGGATTAAGCACACATCTAACCCATTCGGGGACATTTGTGGTCCGCACAGAACTCTTATTTGACAGCGTTCGTGTGAGAGCGTGTTCTTATGTTGTCTTTGACAGCTCTTAGGTGCGTTATTGGCAATGCTTACCTCTGCTTACTTATCACCACCGCATCAGCACCAAAAATATGGGGAATATATAGACAAATATAATTGCACAACCTATTCGATGAATAAATCAACTAATCGAAAATCGTGACCCATCCCTAATACTGTTATCAGCATATGTTGAAGCAGATTTGTCTCTCTTTGTCTCTGAAAGAATATGCGGCCTCAGGTGCCGAAAGCTTTGTCATTACTCCTTCATTCTGTTTATACTTTCACTTTCTGCTTATAGTGAATTAACTGAGATTAAGATGTTCACTGGCATAAATGCTGCTCAAATTATGCACGTGTGCAAACCCTGGTGCAAACGCGGGCTTCTGTGATATCCATTGGCTCGCCTTCATGGTTTAAAACAGAAATTTTCCAACATTGCGACATTGCCCCCAATCAAAATGTACAGAACCGTGTCACCACTTTGTCATTTCGAACCGAATCGTGAATTTGTGAACTGTTACACCCCTAAGATATATATATATATATATATATATGAAGAGCTCTTTTCCAAAACGCTATAAATCCATTTTAATAGTTTATGAAAATGAAATTTTTTTACCTAGACCCATACATTTTGTTAATATTCAATTTATCCTGTTAAAATGGTCTGTTGGCTCAGTCTGAACATGTTAAACAATGATTGTTAAATGAAACAACAATATTGTTGATTATAAATGCAAAGGTTTTTTTTTTTTTTTTTTTTTTAAACGCTACAAATCCATCCTTTTTTTTTATGTTGGTTTATGTCTTAAAAAGAACATGCAACATATGACATCAGGGACTCATCCTATAAACCGATCGCACCAGCCTTGTGTTGATGTAACCCGCCCGCACCATCACACCGAACGGGTCTCGAACCTGGGTCTCTGGTGCGGGATGCGGGCGCTCTAACAAGGAACGCCAAAGGCTACAGCCTCTAGCGTCAATCGGTTTACACACCACCTTTACTGGTATACACATCTGTTACATTGATATCCCATATTAACGCGGTATTAACGCGCCACCTGAGAACCTTCTTTTTTGTTGTTTTTTTGTGATTTTCTTTGTCCAGTCTGCGTTTTCTACCCCCAGGTGTAGGTCTCACTGGCTCATCCAGGCCATCAAACGTTTATTAGAGTTTAAAGCACTCATTTTGAAGACTGAGCACAAACAAACGCTTCAAAGCGTCGTCATGTTGGATAGCATCGAACGAATTCTGATTGATCGAGAGGATATATCGCATTTAGGCTAAAAACAGGTTCGGCGCTTATAGCGGTTTGGAAAAGAACTGCATCTTGCAGTACATTTTAAACAAGGAAATATAGCGATTTGGCATGAAACATTGATGGAGCAGTGAATAGGTTCAGTACACAGCAAAATGGCATGACGAACTCATTTCAATTTGGCGTTTATCGCGTTTTGGAAAAGAGCTATTCATATATATATAAATATATATTTCAGTTTTTTTGTTAAATGTGAGCCAAGATCATCACAATTAAAAGAATTAAAGACTTAAACTACTTCAGTCTGTGTGCATTGAATTTTTTCAATACACGAGTTTCACAATTTGAGTTGATTTAATGAAATTAATTAAATTTTCCACGACATTCTAATGTATTGAGATGCACCTGTATATGTATGTATGTATATATGTATGTGTGTGTGTGTGTGTGTATATATACACATACACTCACTGGCCACTTCATTAGGTACACCTTGCTAGTACCGTGTTGGACCCCCTTTAGCCTTCAGAACTGCCTTAATTCTTCGTGGCATAGATTCAACGAGGTGTTGGAAACATTCCTCAGAGATTTTGGTCCAAATTGACATGATAGCATCACGCAGTTGCTGCAGATTTGTCGGCTGCACAACCATGATGCGAATCTCCCGTTCCACCACATCCCAAAGGTGCTCTATTGGATTGAGATCTGGTGACTGTGGAGGCCATTTGAGTAAAGTGAACACATTGTTTAAGAAACCAGTCTGAGATGATTTGAGCTTTGTGAAATGGTGCATTATCCTGCTGTAGCCATCAGAAGATGGGTACACTGAAGTCATAAAGGAATGAACATGGTCAGCAACAATACTCAGGTAGGCTGGGGTGTTTAAATAATGCTCAATTGGTACTAAAGGGGCCCAAAGTGTGCCAAGAAAATATCCCACACACCATTACACCACCACCACCAGCCTGAACCATTGAGACAAGGCAGGATGGATCCATGCTTTCATGTTCTTTACGCCAAATTCTGACCCTGCCATCTGAATGTGGCAGCAGAAATCAAGACTCATCAGACCAGGCAACATTTTTCCAATCTTCTATTGTCCAATTTTGGTGAGCCTGTGTGAATTGTAGCCTCCGTTTCCTGTTCTTAGCTGACAGGAGCGGCACCCGGTGTGGTCTTCTGCTGCTGTAGCCCATCTGCTTCAGGTTTCGACGTGTTGTGTGTTCAGAGATGGTATTCTGCATACCTTGGTTGTAACGAGTGTTTATTTGAGTTACTGTTGCCTTCCTCTCATCTCTACCTAGTCTGCCCATTCTCCTCTGACCTTTTAACATCAAGGTATTTTCGTCCACACAACTGTCGCTCACTGGATATTTTATTTTTTTCGGACCATTCTCTGTAAACCCTAGAGGTGGTTGTGTGTAAAAATCCCAGTAGATCAATAGTTTTTGAAATACTCAGTCCAGCCCCTCTGGCACCAACAACTATTCCACATTCAAATCCCCTTTCTTTCATTAAATCCCCTTTATTCCCCATTCTGATTAGGGGTCGACCGATTATCGGCCTGGCCGATTATCCATTTTACCGATTATCGATATCGGCCATTTTAAAAACAGATTTGCCGATAATTTTTTTTTTTTTTTGCAAACAAACATACTACTTACAGGTGACATTATTTATTGGTGAATAAATAATACAGGTGAAACTATTTAATGTTTAAATGCACTATTTGGCTCGATGCAGCCTGTCTGAGCTCTACACTCTGTGAGAGTAGCGATCTCTCAATCTCTGAGAGCAATCTCCACCGCTCATCTGATATGTAGAGAGTCACGAGTCCGACCAATCAACGCGGAAAACTGAAGGCAGTCTCACACCGAGAGCACTTGCTAACTGGAGCTGCGTCAGTGATCACGCATCAGTTGTCTCTCAAAGGTAAAGCAGCAGCAGACGTTGCTGAAGTTGCAAAACACCTCAATATAACCTATGATGTCCGCGATGCGGAAAATGCGGGCGGAATCGCGGAATGCAGTCATATAATGGAATTTACCGTGTAACGCGGAATGTCATGGAATGTGTCGAAGTTTGGATGAATTAATCAAAAGTAGGTCAGTACACTTAAATCGACTCGCGCATCTCTGTTAATGAATGACACAGACGTGCGGTTTCGTTTACTGCACACATACATGAAGAGCGTGTGAAGCTCGCGGTGACTTCAGCGTCTGCCGTCTCACTAAATGAGGACATAAATACATGAACAACATCCCCAGAACTGCCAGAGTCACTTGATGAGCATTTGACCGTTTCATTTGAGTAAAGCGATCGTCATATCATATATACATAGGCTACAGAAACTTAAAAGGTCCTCATGGCAACCTGTCAAAATATAAGTTCGGTTTAGCGAATATATTACTGTATACGTAATACAACTACAACAATTATTACAACTTTTGTTGAGAATAATCACACAATACGCTTAAATATCGTTTACTTTAAGTTTTATAAAATGTTTACAGAATGCTTCTGGGTGATCTCTGTACTTATGTTATTATTAATATTATTAATATTACTGTTTATTTAATGTTGTTGTTATTAACAGTTTTCAGAATTAAAGACATGTTTAAAAGCATTTAAAGAACGTTTTTTTTGTCAGAGCTCTTGTTATTATTAATTTTGGCATTCATTTTCATTTTTACACCAGACACGTATATCGGTTCAAAATATCGGTTATCGGTCTACTTGATCTGTAATAATCGGTATCGGCCCTGAAAAACACATATCGGTCGACCCCTAATTCTGATGCTTGGTTTGAACTTCAGCAAGTCGTCTTCGCCACATCTAGATGCCAAAATGCATTGAGTTGCTGCCATGTGATTGGCTGATTAGCCATTTGCGTTACCAGGCAATTGAACAGGTGTACCTAATAAAGTGGCCGGTGAGTGTATATATATATATATATATATATATATATGTCTGTCTGTCTGTGTGTCTATCTTATGAGATGATGATTAGCCATTCACACTTTCTGATCTTCTACTTTCTTTTTCAGCTGTTCAATGCCTAAGTATGTGTCCCTTCTAATGATATCAAGCCAATGTGTTTTTGAAGTTAAATTGTCCTTTGTTGGTATGATGTTTAAAAATGGTCAGTGTTAAGTCATTTTTTGTGTTTTTGTAAAGCAGGACAAAAGAGTACAAAGCTGATTTTGGCTATTTAATTTATGCAATAGTGAAAAAAATTGCAAAATAGGCCTACATGGGGAGACATTTTTGAAAAACCGTGTTTGGTATTCGGCCTTCGTGTTTCATTTTGTTCGGCTTCGGCCAAGAATTTTCATTTCGGTGCATCCCTATGGTAAATGTTTCTGTGCTGTTTCAATAATTGACCCCATACCACCAACCAGTCCAAGACTGGTTGCCCACTGAAGCTAAACAGGGTTCAGCCTGGTCAGTACCTGGATGGGAGACCTCCTGGGAAAAACTAGGTTGCTGTTGGAAGTAGGGGTGTGCGATATTGAAAAAAAAATTATATCTCTATTTTTGGGTATTTTTTTGATAACGATAATTAGACGATATTTTGCAGAGCGTGTTATGCTGAGATCTGACTACCGTGGACAGCTGCAGTGTTTGATATTCTTCATATGCTGTGTGGTCAGTTCACATCAGTGATTTAATTAATTAATCTTTTCATTTAAGTTTAAATAGATTTTTACCTTTTAATAAAGTATTTTTTTTCTTAAAGTGTACATCCTTTGAGTCAAATTGTAACTTTTAATCAGTCAATTAAGATAACACACATTTAGGCAGTTATCAAACAAATGAAACCAGTATTATAAAAATGAATCTTTGCAGAAGTTGCATCTGAAGTGGCATTTAGATATATTTACATACTATTTAATGCAGCTCAGAGGGACATTGAGTGCTTTAACCAGTTACAAATGCAATTTTTTTGATATTTTAAACATAAAACATTGAATACTGATATTTAAAATTATTTTAAAAACGAAAATAGACTTTAAATGTGAAATTAAAATCGCCAGTAGGTGGCAGAAAGTCACTGGTAATAAGTGAGTCACTGCGACTGAACCGAATCATTTAAACCAGGGGTTTTCAAACTTTTAGGACATCGCCCCCCCCAAGTTTGTGTAATTTCACTTGCGCCCCCAACACAACCCCCATTATTGTATTCACACCAAATTATTTTATTAACATGAACATAAACACAAATATTCTAAAATCGAAATTCGAAAATTATTTCCATATTTGGATCAACATAGACTACATTTGTGAACGCACACTTTCTACAATGTCACGCTTCTGTGCGCGTCTTACAGACTGCAATTTACAATGTCAACTTCATTGTGTTGTTACGCATTGAGCAGAATTTCACTAAATTGGTTCCGACAGCATCAGGTGTTTTATTATTGGTGAGTAGAATTATTTATTTAAATAAATGTAATCGTTCAGATATCATAATATTTAGGCTATATACAATGTTATAAATCTGGTTGGTTTGTATTGATGACGTAATATTTTAATAACATGCCCATGATTCTTGCACTTGGACCATAGTGCGCCCGGTGGAAAAAAAGGTTGAGAACCACTGCCTCAAGTCATTGGTATATATTCACTTGCTGTCTGTTCGGGCGCTTGGTGTCTTGTGAGCATAAAACGCTCTATCTGGCGTGAGTACTGCATTGAGATGTCTTGGGCTTAAAATTACTTTTATGTTTAAACTGACAAAACACTTTCTTGAGGAAGCAGCGCTGGCCTGATCGTTAATATAGGTTTTGGGGGCTGAAACCCAGCTAAAAATGGTTTAGAACCGCCCCTGCTGGTATAGCGTGCGTGATTATACTGAAACATAAAAATATAACCAGTTTACCTGATTTAATGTGATGTCTGTGTCTGAAATAATAACATGCCAATCCGTAGTTGGATTTCTGACATGACTAACCGTAAATAATCTAACTGATACTCCAGCCAACTCTAACTGTCGACTAACAGCTGGAGTCAGATTGCCCCCTAGTGGATGGATAAAGGTTTGCTAGCTCGTATTTATAAATACTCAAGGTAATGTCTCTGTATTAATTAATTCTCGCGCCCCCCTTGACACGTGCTGTCGCCCCAAAGTTTGAAAACCCCTGATTTAAAGGATTGAATCATTCAGGAACAAATCACTCATGTTGCTCAGAGACGAAAAACGAAATGGAGCAAACACAGACAATATGATATCTAAAACGTAAGCATCTTAATATTAACTTATTGTTTATTGAACTGTAGTATAAAAGCAATATCACATTTGTAATCATGCTTATTTTGAAGAAAAAACGGCACTCTGTGTGATTTTAATTATATGAAATGTAAATATATGAATGTTCTGCCCCCATATCTTGAATTTTGTGATCACTCTTAATACATTTGAATCGACTGAATCATGCAGTGAACGAACACACTCTAAATGTGCACGCGCACTGTTTAACATGCTTCATTAATCACCACGTAACGTTAGGCTAATGTATGCGTGCACTCTGTAGGCGTTTTGTTTGTTTTTTGCTAAATACTCAATATTGTTAAAACAACAATTACAATAATATCGCAAATGATATATATCGCACTCCCCTAGTTGGAAGAGGTGTTAGTGAGACCAGCAGGGGGTGCTCACCTTGTGGTCTGTGTGGGTCCTAATACCCTGATATAGTGATGGGATATTATATACTATTGTAAGAAGGCCCGGCTGGATCGACCCAATGACGGCAGTCGTTCAGCGAGTGAAGGGCTTTGCGTATTACAGTCTTTCCTTTTCACGACACAACAAGAACATTAAAATGGAACACTTCTTATATATTTTATCTCGTTATTTCATCTGACTCCATAAATGAAAAGGTATTAATGATATCTGTGCATCATTAAAATATGAACGAATGATTGATTATTCTTTTCAGCTCCGTTTAATACTTTACCCGCTCAGATGTAGGAAACTATATATCGCTCAGAGGCCCTGTTTTCACAGGTCTCACGGACACAATCTCGTCAGGCCGGTCATCAGTCAGAGGTAAATTATGGTTATATATCTAAGATTTGCCGTTAATTCACACGTACACAATCAGAGACATGGATAACCCTTGGAGCCCCTCAGAACTTGAGTTCAATCGTTTACTTCAGTAAAGGTTTTTGGCCATTATCAGATATGTTAGTAGGTCAATGTACAACACTCGTAATAACTTTGGATTGGTCAAATCCTTGTTTAAAATAACATTAAATCAAAAGTCAGAGGTATGGGCGTGCCGAATTTAGTCTGACCAGGCGGCGTTGTCCCTAAACGGAATTAACCCGCCCCTGCATCCATAGTACACTTGAAAAGGCGCCGGATATTAGCCGTCGCTAAAACTGACGCAGGCTTGCGGAAATATCACGGATCCGCTACTCTAATAGGGAGAAAGCAATCTTTAGAGGCAGTCAGAATAGAATCAAACGTTACAATTTATTGACCAGGGTAATCGAGCAATAATTCAAAACTCCAATGTTACAAGAATAGAATAATCAGTTAACAATACTACCTGGCAATGAAAACTACACACAGTGATTTGTGCGGGCAGTCAGCTTACAGGCGGCCAGAACTTTGTGTCCCCTTTCTTATATACCCAGATAATTCAATAAACTCACCAAATGGTGGTCTTGTTATTATAATTAGACTTCAGAATTTGCAACCAAATGGCTCCTGATATCCTGTGGCGAATGCTTATTTACATACAGGAGGTGTTTTGAATAGAAGATTAGGGGAGGACACACTTTTGAGTTGTACACTCGCTTCTCATACTTTAGAACTTCTTTTAGCTTTTCCTTATGATTGGGAGAATGAGACCATTTTACCAGACGCACTGAGACATTTCAAAAGATATCAAACATGTATGGTTACTTTTTTGTACATATTACATTGCATGGATTTCTCAGTGAATTTTAGGTGATGAGGGAGGGGAATGGTGAGACCGTCAGCACAGGGTGTGAACCCCCCAGTGTGCTGCGTCCTGGATGTTGCTGTTATATATGCAAGAGATAGTTCCTGTTGATTCTGGCACCAGGCTTACAGTTCCTCTCTAGGGGGGCAGACATTCTGGCACCGGGATTACACTATCAAAAAGCATAGTCTTTCGGATGAGAACGTTAAACCGAGGTCCTGACTCTCTGTGGTCATTGAAAATCCCATGGCACCTCTCGTAAAGAGTAGGGTGTAACCCCGGTGTCCTGGCCAAATTCCCACCACTGGCCCTTGTCAATCCTGGCCTCCTAATAATTCCCATCCACTTGATTGGCTCTACGACTCTCTCTCCTCTCCACCTGTAGCTGGTGTGTGGTGAGCGCACTGGCACCGTTGTCCTGTGGCTGCCGTCGCATCATCCAAGTGGATGCTGCACACTGGTGGTGGTTGAGGTGGTTAAAGCACTTTGGGTTGTAAAGAAATACAGTTTAATATGGAGCTATTGTTTCAGCTCCGGGGAATTGTTATTAAATATTTAATATGCTTGATTAAAGCCCTATTAATATTTAACTTACGATTTATACTTTGAGTGCTTGTCCAGCAATACATCAGTATATCTCTATTATTAAATCTCGCTTGTGTTCCGTGGCCCCGGTAACAATAAGCGAGATTAATAATTAATCATGTTCGAGATAGGTTGCGTTATCTTTGGGCAAAATAAGGATGAAAATACTTAAAATCACATTCCAGAGACACTTGTTTATAAAATGGAAAAGGTTTATTCGTGATATTGCTATTCTAACATAAATGGATTACCTAATAAAGCATAGACATACACATACACACACACATACGAGAGTTTTGAGGTTAACTGTTGAAAGAAACCCATTCTTTTCGATTGCATAACTTAACTACCCAGGAAATGATCACGAACAAATCTTTGCTTTGTTACTGCATTCAGATCGAATTTACCAGTTTAGTCAGGATAAAAACGCTTTGTTTGTTATACTTGCTGTGTTGTTGGTTTGAAGTGAAGCAGGCTGTTGCTTTTTGGTTTCGCTTTTCCGCGTGAGTTCAGTTCTTTGTCCTCGGAGGCCACGTGGGTGGTTCGGGCTCCTTCGGTTGCTCTCGTGTGGAGACTTGAGAGGCTGCGTGGCGTCACCGGAAAGCTCTCCTCTGCAATCGTCGTGAATTCGCGTGGCTCCGTTACGGCTTTGGCACAGTCTTAGACCCTCCGATGGTTGGTTCCGAGGTGAGCGTCCAGCGGACCGGGCAGCGTTGGAGGGCGAGTCACAAAACGGGAAGCGAGTCAGTTCCACAGTTCAAGAGAGTCAAGAGAGAAGAGGAGAGAGCGCCGCCTCGCGTCGTTTAAACAGTCCGTTTTTTTGGACATCCCCAAAGGCGGCTGGTCCAATCAGAGCGTCGGTACGGGGCGGAGCCCGCCTGCGCGGCCTCTTGCAAGGCATTTTCATGTGAGGACAGATAACTTGTTTGTACCCTGTTATTCAAACTCTTATCGTGTTTACACATTTATACTATCACCACATTCTTTATCTTATTGATTCATACAATTTTGCAACCATTCATAAAAGTCTAAACACAACCTAAACATTCCAGCTTAAAGTATGATTAGAAATCAGCCCACGTTTTCCCAAATAATTCATATTCCACAAGCATATGAGAGAAAGAGTACCACAATTAATATCCACATGTTCCTTGTGTAGATGAATTATTATCATGAAATGAATGTGTCTCTTGAAATCTTCTAGTGGCCATTTCTCTTTGTTCTGTGACCGAAAATCGCGCTTTTGCGCTGATGCAAAGGGGAGGGGTTTTAGAGAGGCGCTGATTCTTTAGCTGCCCCTTCTGGTGACTTGTAGAGTTGAATTCCTGCCCAATATCGTTACATATCCCCCTCGGGCTTGGTGATGTTCCCTGATGGAACCTCGTCAAGGCCCTGGAACAAGAGGCAGGAAGAACAGGCACATACAAGACACAAACATCATTCTATCACTGACTAAAGCCTGGTGCAGGGTAATTTGGGAAGGAACAGGTTAGAAACTTGAGAAGACATAGGGATGCATTGTTTATCATTATTGACAATTGGGTCATTTTGACTGTTTTAATTGTCAGGGGCTCGACGAGGCGGTATAGGCATGATCTCAGTCAGGTTGTTCAAATTCTCGGGTTCGGGTTCTCGGTCGGGATTACCACGTCGAAAAAGGCGAGGGCGCCTGACATGCATTTGTTGAGAGACTCTTGACGACGTTCACTCGCTTGTGTAGGAGGAAGGCCAGTGTCAAATTCATAACATATCCTACGATAGTAGAGATACAAAGCGCCGTGTCAGCGGCAGACCAGGACCGAATAATTGCGCGGCGGGCGGAAGGCGGCGATAGCTTCTAGCGCTGTCAGCGGTGTCAATTCAATAAGAGATTTCGATTTCAACCTGACATTCATCGTCGGTGAGGTGATACAATGCTAACTCGTCAATATGGAGGATCGCGCCCGGGCAGTGATCCATAACGTTTGGTTGGGCAAATGAATGCGCGCGTGGTGTGTCGTGTTAATCGCATGTGAGGGTGGCTGTTCGTGCTGGGGTGTTGACCAGCCATCGATTTCTGATGATTTCGGCTTGCGTTACCTCAACTTGAGCGTGGTGTTGCTTGAGGGGCAGCTAGTGTCGGGTTTAATGGATTCTAAACCGCAGATGCCCTTGGTATTATCGCGTCAGAGTTTACTCGGGTAGGGGAGTGAATGTCCTAAGTGAGCGTGCCCATCTTTAAGTTTGGGGCCAGATACAACTGCTCGTTGTTCTCGTGTGCAGCGACTTTAGGAGTTTGGATTTTGACATAGGTTTTCCTTGCCGTAATCCCACATTCACAACGTCTTTGAGCCGGTAAACATTATTAACGTCGATAATGGGCAAACTAAAACAACTAAATCACCTGTTTCCGGGTTTGCGTATATGGGAATAGCGCTACCGGGAAAGGGGCGAGATGGGTTTGGATGAGACTAGCGGGGCCCGCGGTGGCCGAGGTTACAACGTTTGAACAAGGCTAAGAGGTATCGTGTAGCACGGAATCCTATTCATGGCTACGTTGTCAATCGAGGAACTTACATCGTATCATGTCGTTCATGATTTTGGCGGGTGGCCTCGATCGGTCGACAGCGGTTCTCACAGTGAGTTACAGCGACTTTACTGACGGAAGTCGATCTCAATTTCAGGACCTGGATTCAAGGTTTGGTTAAGGGGTTCAAAGTGAAAGAGAGGAAAGGAAACACAAAGTGAGACACGCGATAAAGAAACCAAACGATAAAGTAAATAAAAAAAAAAAAAAATTAAAACTAAAAAAAAAATTAAAAAAAAAAACATTAATAAAGAAAAAATTATATAATAATAAAAAAAAATTTAGAGTGACTCCTCTCTACTAGATTGGTCCTAGCAGTGCTGCGGAGGAGAGAATATGGGTTGTGTCTAAGCATGGTTGCTATATGTTTTCCTAAAATGACAATAATTATGCTTGTGTGGTGCATATGGTTGTCGGTCTGTGTCAGTGGGTCGGATCTTCCCCCTTTTCCTGTCGGTGGTTTGGATTTGCCGGTTGGCACTGGCAACCCATCATGGTGCATCGTGTGCGTGTGTCCATGTACTCCCCTCTGGCCGTGAGGTACTACGAGCTGTGGCGCAGTGAGTGGCTCAGGGACATACGTGTGGACACCGTCTTGCAGATGCAGCATGTAGTCGACAGAGTGGAGCTGGAGCTCGGAGGATGTTCAGGTCCATATAGGAAATGGAATGTTCAAATGGGTTTGACATGTGAGCTGTCATGGTTCGTGACGAATCCGCATGTGAGGGTGAGGAGATCGTCAGCAGCGAACTGAGGTGGTATGGTAATGCAGGAGGGCAGGGTGTGCTCGCCAGTGGCGTGCTGGCGGCGGGTTACTGCTGCCACTGTAGGGTTGGGTGGGAGGGCATGAAAGGTCCAGGACTCTTCATGTGATGCACCTGCTGTGGTGAGGGCATCGTTTTGGTCATTTGAGGGGCTGGAGTTTGGGAGGAAAGCGTTTAGGATGTCAGACCTGATCTGGTGTTCTCCGGAGGAATGGCAGGTGACTGAGACAGCACTTTCAGGAACTTGGAGTTTCATCAGCAGGTGTTTGTTGGACGCTGCTGTGATTTGGAGTATTGGGTGTTGAGTTAGTGTTTAACTCTGTTGCTGGGTTTTCAGGTGGGGTTTCATGTCCATCTGAAGTTAGGGTGTTTACTGTTCTCTGAGAGCAAGGTGAAGCGGTGCTGTTTTCTGGGGCTGATTTGTTCAGCTTGTCACTGCCGTTCCGTCTGACAGCTAGTCAGGCTGACTCTGGTTCCTCTTCCTTTTCCCACTGATTCTCATGAGACCACTTCTCCCAGTGTCGTCCAGGTGAGCGTTGGCGTCCACGCGGTTCATCCCATCGGTCATACCTCTGTTCAGGTCGGGTGTCAGCGTGTGAGTCTCGTTCTCTGTTGGGAGTGCATTCCATTCTCTGTGTGGTGGCTTAGCTGTCTTGGCGTTGGGTGCCCTCTAGAGCCAGTTCATGGTGTTGCGTGTTGAAATCAAGAACTGCTGGGGTTTTGTGCTCTTTTCTGAGGCCATCTTTGTTTGTAGTAGGCCTTTTGCACCAAGTCTCGCAACTGCTGAGTGTTCATCGTTCGTGGACATGCGAGAACGCCAAGATGGTGGCTTATGCCAGGATGAAGGTTTCCTGAGGAAGAGAGTTTTAAAGTTCAGTTCATCTTCCATGTCAGAATCATTGCGAGTTCCAAAATATGCTTGTCTGAGTCGACTATAGTAAGCTTGAGGAGTGTCGTGGCGTCCTTGTCTCGTCTCCAGGGCAGCCACTAAGCCTTGATCGGACTCAGGGTCGGCGAACTCTTTAATAAGGGCTTTTCGCGGCCGTTGATAATCAGTCTTTGTGTTAACAGGCTGCGGTCCAGGAAGCTGCGTGCTTCAGGACTGGATGTGGATTCGGGTAATAGAGTTTATCTTTGTCCGTAACGTTAGGTCGCATTTCCAGATGGAAATCAATATCTTGCAGATACGCTTGGACCTTTTGGCTGTTTGGCACGCTGGGGTTGAATTTGCCAACGTTTCGGGCGAGCTTGTCAAGGTCTTTTAGGTCCAAGCTGTGCGACGATCTGCGGCTGGCTGCAGCAGATTCTTCTGGTTCTGTCGTGATATAAAGTTCTTCAGACGGCGCTGGTGACTGTTTTAACACCACCCCTCTGTCTTATGTTCACGTGTCAGTCCAGGCACAGGTGACTTGGTCCTGCTTGGCAGGGGTGCGGTTGGTGCACGTCCTGTCCTTGACGGCTCCTGGCGTAGTTCGTAAGCGTGCTTGAGTTCCTCTTGGAAACTTTCAGACTCCTCTGTGACGTAGTCGAGCTGTTGTGTTAGGCGGCTGATCTCGTTTCTTGATTCAGCCAAATGAGCTTCGAGGGCCTTGATTCTGCTGTTTTTGTCCCTGAAGTCAGTCTTTGCCTTCTCTAGTAGCTTCTCTGCATACTGTAGCTTGTCTGCACAATCAGCGAAGTCCTCTTTGAGTTGCTGCATTTCGTGGCTGGTAGCTTCTAGAGTCTCTTTTAGCCTGTTGGTCTCCTCCTCGGCGCTTGCTCCACCTCATCGGTCCTTCCTGTCGCACCTGAGCTTCACGTTCCAGCTGCTCTATGCGTCAGCGCTTGTCAGCTCCTGCTGGCGCAGCGGCGTGTTTGTCGCTCAGTTTGAGGGTGGCGATGAGTGTGTGACTTAAGCTTGAGGTGATCTTGGCTAATTCTTTGTGATTGTAGTTTTGACTTGGGTCTTGTCTCATGATGCTTGTGATGTTGTCATCTAGTTGGTCCTGTGTCTGATGTTGGAGTGCTTCAGCAGCTTTAGGGAGGATGCTGTTTGTTGTAGCACTTAGCCACATTTCCAGTCCTTCCCAGTGACCGACATGTTCTGTTTTGTGAGACATGTTCTGGCGGTGATGGGATCTTGGACCGAACTGACACAGACCTTGGATGGGAAACAAAGCAAAACAAAACACAAACAAAACAACAGGGGTGTGAATGTGCACAGTGTAGTGTATGCTAGTGTTGAGTGTGATTCTGTTTCTGTGGTCCTCTGTGGTGGGGTGCGTGTAATTTGCAGCTTCTGCGTGAAATTGCGCCCACGTAGAGGCAGCACTGTTGGGAAACAGAAAGAAAAGCACACTAACAGAATGAGTACACAGGGACAATAACACTAGACCGATCTCTCTTTTAATAGCAGATTCTCTCTTCGCTTTGTTAAGTCTGATTTAGAAGGACGCTTCTAATCAGAGGATTGTAGGCGAGTTTTCTCTTTTGTAACAAGACTGGTATTGCTATTTCAATTTTCTCCTTGATGGAGGAAAATAACAGCAATGACAGTGCTTGTCCCTTAATGGCAGGATTTTACACCGCAACGCTGGTCAGCGTGTGTCGCGCGTGTTTAAAAATTTTGCCGATGTCTATCTTCTCATTGCACCTGCTTTAACTGGGAGGGGTAGGATTTCACAATAGAGGGTAAATGATAAACAGTTTGAATGTGGTTCTCAAGTTTCATCAACATCTGTTCAATTGTGACATTTCGCTCTATTCGTGATCTTCCCCTGGCCAAGTCTTAAGCAAACAAGTCAAATTAGAAGTTAGTAACAGGGAGAAAAGAAAAGAGAAATTAAGATTTATTCCCAAGATTTAAAACTAATACGTTGGCACAAGGTGGTGCTGTTGAGTCGCTATGCTAAGGTTACGTTTTATGCTCCAGATTGGTGAGAAGTGACTTTGACTGTATGGTGTCACTGTCACTTCTCCAACACAACACTAGGGGGAGCACTATCTACTCTCAGGCCTAAGTAAAGAGGACTAATTTTAATTTAATAAAATTATTTTAATTAAATTATTATTAATTTTATTTGAGTTAATCAGATCACCTAAGGAAATGAAGTATGGCCTACAGGGGTGCCAGACTTGTGGTAAGTCTGAAATTATAATTAAAATTAGACTTTGTGGTTTCTAATTAAAATGTATGATGTTATAATTAAAATTAATAGGCTCACCTTAGGATTAGAATTTACAAATGCAATCTGCAATTGAGTTGACAAACCAATATTGTTGCAAAATGTAAACAGGAAGTGTAATTAATTATTAAATGTAATTAGAATTTTCAATTCATAATTAATTATTAAATTAATTTACAGCTTCTAAATCACTAGTTTTGGATTCCCATAATAGTAATTAAAATAATTTCAAACTTAATCATTCCTCATTGTGTCATTAACATCAAAATAAAAATTTAATAATAATAATCTGTATCCTACTTGTAAATGAAATTAAAAATTTCTGGCCCTCTTGATAACTTAAGGTTTTATTGTAGTGGTCAAATTATAAGGCTTTATGGTTCATAAATGGATGCTGTTGTTGGAAGCAGGAATTGAAAATTTTATTAAATGAAATTAATTCAAAATTAATTTGTAATCAATTGTGACATTCAATTAACAATTTAAAAATTCCTAACAACAGCGCTTATCCATTGATGTGTTATGAAATCATAAAAGCCATTATAATTGAATGCAATCAAATCACCATATTATCAAGATAATGAGGTAATACTAAATTATCTTCTAATAACCCACCAGTTATTAAGCTGGTCCCACAAAAGGTAAAAGACTTTAATCAGCTGTTATATTAAACCAACCTGTGAAATTGTTAACACTGATGATTGGGAAACATTAACACAGCCAACTTAAAACGACGTTAGTCTTTAAATGAGAGAGAGAGAGAGAGAAAGGGAAAACGGAGTGGCTTTTTCACACATTTCCACACACTGCATTCAAGCTTTAAATGCTATGTGCTAATCGCTAGCCGTAATGCTACCAGCATGGCTAAAGCTTCTTTGTTTCAGTTAGCTTATATGCGCTAGTGTTATTAGCTTACACGGCCAAGTCTCCACGTGGCTAAACTGGTCGCTATGGCAACTCAGTGCCTATAGGAAAAAGGAAAATGTGCTTCACGCTCAGAGTCAACAAGCATTGTTCAGACTTGAATTTTCTATAGCACATATAATCTCACTCATTTAGGGCAAGATAAATTTATCTACGGGTTACTTATAAACCAACGAAGCCTCAGCGGGCTATTATGCGAATATTTGTCTGTTCAGACAGCACACATAAAAAACAAGCAATTAAATCGATTGCAAAATGTCTCCCTTTCTCAAAGGACTGGTCACTCCTTTGAGCGTGCGTTTGAATTCACTCGTGAAATCAAAAATTGGCTGAGAATCACTTAAATAGCTACTTTAATATTCTACAGCCGGGAGTCACGTGGCTGGGTTTGCAGTGGAACACGCACTAACAAAAGCATTACCACGAAGGCCTTAAGAGAGGGGCAACAAGGGACACGCTGTCCTCTCATGCGCTTTAGAGCGACTTTTTATTAATTATTTACTGCAGTTTAATTTCTCAACGAACTCGAGTTAACAGTTACACTCTCTTTCATTCAAACTCACTGTGTTTCACAAACAAGAATGCAATATCACAAATAACCGTTTGTTTCTCTATATTTACTCAATTCTTCCGGATAAAAGTGAGAAATATTTATATTGTCTCTGGTTTGATTTATCAGATTTAAATCTTTAATTGCCCGCTTTTATCCTCCACCATTCTTGTAAAGAAATACAGTTTAATATGGAGCTATTGTTTCAGCTCCGGGAATTAGTTATTAAATATTTAATATGCTCGATTAAAGCCCTATTAATATTTAACTTCACGATTTATACTTTGAGTGCTCGTCCAGCAATCACATCAGTATATCTCTATTAAAATCTCGCTTGTGTTCCCGTGGCCCCGGTAACAATAAACGAGATTAATAATTAATCATGTTCGAGCTAGGTTGCGTTATCTTTGGGCAAAATAAGGATGAAAATACTTAAAATCACATTCCAGAGACACTTGTTTATAAAATGGAAAAGGTTTATTCGTGATATTGCTATTCTAACATAAATGGATTACCTAATAAAGCATAGACATACACACACATACGAGAGTTTTGAGGTTAACTGTTGAAAGAAACCCATTCTTTCGATTGCATAACTTAACTACCCAGGAAATGATCACGAACAAATCTTTGCTTTGTTACTGCATTCAGATCGAATTTACCAGTTTAGTCAGGATAAAAACGCTTTGTTTGTTATACTTGCTGTCTGTTGTTGAAGTGAAGCAGGCTGTTGCTTTTTGGTTTCGTTTTCCCGCGTGAGTTCAGTTCTTTGTCCTCGGAGGCCACGTGGGTGGTTCGGGCTCCTTCGGGTTGCTCTGTGGAGACTTGAGACGGCTGCGTGGCGTCACCGGAAAGCTCTCCTCTGCAATCGTCCGAATTCGTGGCTCCGTTACGGCTTTGGCACAGTCTTAGACCCCTCCGATGGTTGGTTCCGAGGTGAGCGTCCAGCGGACCGGCGTTGGAGGGCGAGTCAGCCGGGAAGCGTAGCTTCGACGAGTTCCACAGTTCAAGAGAGTCAAGAGAGAAGAGAGAGGGGCGCGCCGCTGCTGCTTTTAAACAGTCCGTTTTTTTGGACATCCCCAAAGGCGGCTGGTCCAATCAGAGCGTCGGTACGGGGCGGAGCCCCGGCTGCTCTTGCAAGGCATTTTCATGTGAGGACAGATAACTTGTTTGTACCCCTGTTATTCAAACTCTTATCGTGTTTACACATTTATACTATCACCACATTCGTTATCTTATTGATTCATACAATTTTGCAACCATTCATAAAAGTCTAAACACAACCTAAACATTCCAGCTTAAAGTATGATTAGAAATCAGCCCACGTTTTCCCAAATAATTCATATTCCACAAGCATATGAGAGAAAGAGTACCACAATTAATATCCACATGTTCCTTGTGTAGATGAATTATTATCATGAAATGAATGTGTCTCTTGAAATCTTCTAGTGGCCATTTCTCTTTGTTCTGTGACCGACGAAATCGCGCTTTTGCGCTGATGCAAAGGGGAGGGGTTTTAGAGAGACGCTGATTCTTTAGCTGCCCCCCCCTTCTGGTGACTTGTAGAGTTGAATTCCTGCCAATATACGTTACAGGGTGTACAGCAATACACAATAAAGCGCTATATAAATGCATCATTCATTCTCATTCATTAATTAATTCATTCATTCATTCGTTCTCATTCATTCATTAATTAGTTCTCATTCGTTCATTCGTTCGTTCATTCATTCATTCATTTGTTCTCATTCATTTGTTCTCATTCATTTGTTCTCATTCATTTGTTCTCATTCATTCGTTCGTTCTCATTCGTTTGCTCTCATTTGTTCTCGTTCGTTCGCTCGCTCTCGTTCGCTCGTAGATATTTTGAAAATACAGTATTAAAATAACTTCTAGAAAAAAATCTAGAAAATGTATCTAAAGAGCCAAGTAATGCTTTTGTTATGAATATAAAAACTTAGCCTAATATAGCACACCCTTGCATAGTAATTTTTAAGTTATCATGGCAAATGAGTTATTTACATGCACGACACAAAAAGGCACCATGCAGTGATATTGACACACACACATGCCTGAACATAAACTGAGGAAGTGCAGCTTTACGTCTCATCCATGTCCTCTGTAAATGTGTGATTCATCTTTATTTCAAGGAATTCACATGGTACACTGGCTCGTCATTTACTAAGAATTTGAGTCAAAAATACTGATCCGTGCATACTACACATACGTACAATCACGCACATTACACCACGATGACGTGAAATAATTATGAATAAATTATATGCAGTATTTCAACAAGAAATGTGGTATTGACTGCAATTCTCTGTTGACATGGCTTTACATTTAGTCATTTAGCAGACGCTTTTATCCAAAGCGACTTACAATTGGGGAGTACATAAAGCGATTAATCTTGAAGAGGCAAACATACAGAGGAAGTGGCAATAACACCAAGTCTCAGGCATTGTTCAAATAAGTACAAGCTAGCAAGGGAAGGAGAGAAAGATAAAGAGAAAGATGAAGATTTTGAAAAAAGGTGAATTTTTTTTGTTGTTTTTTATGTAGTCAAGTAGAGTTGAAAGAGATTTAGAGTTTTCAGTTGTTGCTTGAAATTTGACAGGGATCCAGCATTCCGGATGGGGGTGGGAAGATCATTCCACCAGCCAGGAACGGTGAAAGAGAATGTTCTGGAGAGTGATTTTGAGTCTCTCTGTGATGGTACCACGAGGCGTCGCTCACTAGCAGATCTCAGACTTCTGGAGGGGATGTAAATTCGTAATAGTGAGTGGAAGTAGGTGGGTGCTGAGCCTGTGGTTGTTCTATATGCATGCATCAGTGTCTTGAACTGGATGTGAGCTGCAACTAGTAGCCATTGCAAGGACACAAAGAGAGGTGTAACATGGGCTCTTTTGGGCTCGTTGAAGACCAGTCGTGCCGCCGCATTCTGAATCATTTGTAGAGGTTTGATTGTGTTTGATGGAAGTCCAGCTAGAAGAGCATTGCAGTAGTCCAGTCTAGAAATGACAAGGGCCTGGACAAGAAGTTGTGCAGCATGCTCTGTCAGAAAGGGCCTGATCTTTCTGATGTTGTGCAATGCAAACCTGCAAGATCGAGCAGTCTTTGCAATGTGCTCTTTGAAGGTCAGCTGGCCATCGAAGATTACACCAAGATTTCTGACCGAAGCTGATGGGGTAATTGTTGATGAACCTAACTGAATCGTGAAATCATGGTGTAGAGTTGGAGTTGCAGGGAAGACAAGAAGCTCAGTCTTTGCCAGGTTGAGCTGTAGATGGTGTTCTTTCATCCATGCCGAGATGTCCGCCAGGCAGCCTGAGATCCGTGCAGCTACTATTGGATCATCTGGTCCAAATGAGAGATAGAGCTGTGTGTCATCAGCATAGAAATGGTCAGGAGAAGCCATGTGCCTGTATGATGGGAGCCAGTGACGTAGTGTATGTGGAGAAGAGGAGGGGTCCAAGAACCGATCCCTGGGGAACCCCAGTGACCAATTTATGTGCTTTGGATACCTCCCCTCCCCAGGCCACCCTGAAAGGACCGACCAGTGAGATAGGATTCAAACCAGCGAAGTGGAATCCCAGTGATATCCAGTGATGAGAGGGTGGACAGGAGGATCTGATGATTGACAGTGTCAAAAGCGGCAGACAGATCCAGCAGAATGAGGACTGATGATTTGGAATCGGCTTTTGCAATTCGCAGGGCTTCAGTGACCGAGAGTAGCGCAGTCTCAGTTGAATGGCCACTCCTGAAACCTGACTGTTTAGCGTCCAGTTTGTTGTTCTGTGAAAGAAACAATGAGACCTGGTTGAAGACAACTCGTTCAGTGTTTTGGCAATGAATGGAAGGAGAGAGACAGTTCTGTAGTTTTCTAAAAGAGAAGTGTTTAATGTAGGCTCTTTAATGAAGGCTCTTCCCCTCTTGTGCACATTGTTCTGAATGCTTCATTAATAGATATTTTTGAATTGCTGTAACGCTACTGTACTGCATACTCGATCGCAGAAGACATTCACATAGTTCTCCCCATTTCTGAAAATATCTTGCCTCAGGGAAAAATAAATGCATCTCGCTCTATTTTTAGAGCAGCCGATTTTAAAATCGTCCTTTTGAACAGCGCTGCTGATGTGAAGCAAATAAAGCCGTTGGGGGAGGCACGTGGCACCCCATGCTATTTAAAGAAGCATGTTACCGGGAGTGGGGGCCCAGGAGACACTTTGAATCCTCTACTGCGGCATCCAATGAGGAGGGAGGATCTCGGTGCTATGAGGAGGGGTGTGCTATTACATAACACTGCAAACATGGGAACATCCAAGGGCAGTGAGGGATGGCACTTTTTGTTTTTCTCAAAGTTTTCCAGGTTTCAAAGAGAGAAACTTGGTGGAGAACTGTTTGCTTGTTAGAACACCTTGAACAAAAAAATATACTTTTTATGGATTACTAAGTAAACTGTAGATTGAACCGTACTGCTAATGAACATATCGTTAGTGGCTTAATCTAAACATGCAATGAATTCCACAACATATGTAAAAAATTAAAAATAAAACTGCATTGTTGACAGCAGCTAGCACAATGCAACATTCAGGTGTATAAATAATAATGTGTACCATTCTTCATTCTTGTAGATTCATTCACTTGCTCTTCATTGTGTGACATGCAGCTGCAGTAAATGCCTCGTCAAATGCATGGCTTCTCTGTACGGCTTGGTCCGTGAGCCCAGGGAGGAGGAGTGCAGTGCATGTGATGCCGGGGAAAGCTGAGGCTCGTTTGTATTCAAGTGCTGCAGCTGTTCCAGACGAGGCTGCAGTGCTTGCCTGGTATTTTTAATCTCCTGTTCTTTTTTTAGCCTTCAGAATATTTAGCGGCAGCAGCATCAGTGTGTGCTGTGAGGGGGCGTCTTCTCCCTTATAAGATCATTTCTCAGTTGACCAGACTCCAGCATTTAATCTTTTGATATGTAGCTTGAGAAGGTCGATGGAAAACACTTTTTTCATGTTTGTGATAACCTGCCAGTTACTAATGTGAAATGAACAAGGGGTGTTTCCCTGTTGCTGCCTCACATGTTTGCAAAACTGAAATGCTTCTAACATTGTGAAGGTTTATTTTACATTGTTCTTAGTTGTTTATCATATGCCAGACAGGAAGGGAAGTGTCTGACTAATGTACAGATTGTGTGAGAAATGAATGAATTCACTGAGCTGTTTAACGTCATTGTTTAGCTATGCTTTAAAAAAAACATGAATCACACTGACCCAAATTCCTCATCACTAGGTTTGGCATCACCTTCCGAAGATTTTTCTCTGACATTTTCTAACAGATGATGCTCAAAATCTGTGAATGTTTTCACTCAGATGCAGGCTTAGTGATATAACGCAGAACTTATTGTGTCGGATTAAAACAATTTTTTATTAGGGTAGTTTTAGTTGTAACTTTTTTCTGCACAATGCAAACGAAGTGAAAATTGTGTATAATATATACACTACTGTTCAGAAGTCTGGGGTCAGAACATATGTGTAAGGATTTTATAAAATGATTAATTAAACTGATCAAAAGTGACCGTAAAGGCATTTATACAAATATTTTAAATAAATGCTGTTCTTGTGAACTCTAGTCATCAAGGAATCCTGAAAAAAAATAATCATGGTTTCCACAAAAATATTCATCAGTGCAACTATTTTCAACACATAATAATAATAATAATAATAATAATAAGACATGTTTCTTGAGCACCAAATCGTTATATTAGAATGATTTCTCAAGGATCACATGACACTGGAGAGACTGCCATCACAGGAATTTATTACTGTATTCATGTATGCTTGATCAAATAAATGCAGCTTAGCTGAGACTGCTTTCAAAAATATGAAAAGAAAAAAATCTAAACATTTTGACTGGTTGTGTTATTTAAGAAAGTTTAGTATGTATTTTGTTTGATTGTCATGTTCCATTTGTTTGTCTTTCTCAGTGAAATATTTAACTGAGCTGGAATCTCTTGTACAATAGTCAAATGCCTTGCATGTTGTAGTATTTTTATATTTGGTTTATCATTGTGTGATGTATTGTGATTTAAAAAATATTGGTACATTTCTTATGTTAATGTTCATGGAACACATTATAATGCATTGACATTTCTTCATACATTTTCCTTGGTTTAAGTGAAGGACAAGGTTATTTTGCTGTTATGAAATTCTAAACATGTTAGAGCATTGAAATGCAAGACAGTCACATAGTTAATGTTGTTTGTTGATCGTGCTTTACCCATAATAACCATCATGGAAGAGTGCTCTTAGTTTTACTTAAAGCGGGCACAACACACAGTTTCACCCAATATCATGTTAATCTTGAGCACCTATAGAGTAGTACTGCATCCTTCATATCTCCATAAAGTCTTTAGTTTTATCACTTATAAAATAAATATATAGCTTTACGATTCTTTCCGGAAAAAGCAGCGCTCCTGGAGGCGACGCACTTTGGGTGGAGCTAAAGAGTTTCGAGCAATTGAGCACGATCACCAGCAAAACACATACATTTGGTGCCGTTTCACTTACCATCTGCAGTTCTGAATCATGACTGGGATCTTTTATAGCTGGGACTGCTCCATCTTTCAGTATCAAACAATGCGCCGAATCCAGCGTCGAACTGGGTCTTGTAGGGATGGGTATCGTTAAGGTTTTAACGGTACTACTACTCTTATCGATACTGCTTATCGGTCCGGTGCTTTAACGGTATTCTTATCGGTACTTTTTGTTATTTATATATATATATATACATACATATATACATACATACATACATACACACATATGTATGAAATATATATTTATGATAGATTAGCAGCTTAATTAACATGGCTTTATATTCTGAGATGTTAAATAAATATTTCATTAAATAAATATAAAACATCAATTTGTAAATGCAGCAGTGTGCAGGCATTTTTTTGTGTTTTATATACATAAGATAAGATAGAGTAAGAACATGAACAAACAAACAAAGTTAAACAAACTGACAATATACCATTTATTGTGTGTGCACGCACACACACACCACACACACACGCACACACACACACACACACACACACACTCACACACGCACGCACACACACACACACACGCACACACACACACACACACGCACAACACACACACACACACAGGCGCGGGAACAGGGGTGCTGAGAGTGCTGCAGCACTGTTTTTCTGTGGGCAACTGTAAACTGTTGTGAATAAAAAATATATAGGCTAAATTTGTTATAATAAAGATTAATTTAAAAATGTATATGGTTGCTCGATGTTTATAACATTTAGTTTACATTGGCTATTTTGCTATCTATTTCTATGTGATCTTCGACATATTTACCATTTGCCCATTAATTTAACAGCTGTAAGAATTAAAGTTATCAAAGTTATTAAACTGATGCAGGGCTATTTGATGCGCACGCTTGCACATCCTGTCAAATCACGCACGCAGCACTGCCAATGCTTGCTTATATGTTTGTGAATGCTATGATTGTGTTGAAGAATTTGTAGGTTGTGGCTTAAAAGCGAACATGGAAATATCATGGATGTACTTTTTTTTTGTTCTCAGCGATATGAGTCTTTCCCTTCTCCCAAAACAGCTTATAGCTAAAATAGTTCAGTTTTGTATGTAATGGAAAAGTGATTAGACGATGTTTCGCTTTTTTCTTCTTCATAAAGTTAATTTAGAAAACCTTGGGAGCATTTTTTGTTCGTTAAATGTTTTTTCTTTTAAGCAACGACCAAGCGGCCAGCATCAGAGTTGATCGCCTATGTTTGATTAATTTAGCCTTATCAAATCATCAAGACTTGACTAAAATAAAATCGATAGATAGGCCTATAAACAGTTCAAGCATATCACCGTGTTAGTTTAAATGTTTAACCTATATAAATGTGCAATATCCAACAGTTTGTGTGGAGAGTGGAAGCTGAAGCGAGCTTTACAGGACATGGAGGATTTTTTCTTACAGTAAAACAACTTAAAATACGCCGTGAGATTTTTTTCTTCTCATAAAGGTAAGAGTAATATATCATTTTGAACTGTAAAGGGTCTACTTTTATTTGTGTGCATTCACAATATCAACATTGTGCTTTTATAAAATAGGAAAACAGAGAATGCACTTTCTTCCGGTTTTGAACAAGAGGCTTCAATGATGAACCGAAACTCGGCAACTCGAAACTGGCTCAGAGATATGATAAATATATCTATAGAAAGCTTTAAAATACTACTTTAAAACGAAATAATTCAAAGCAAAGCAAAACTCTTCATTAGCCTATGTAATCCGTTAAGATGCATATATTTCTCCAATGAGGAAATGGCGAGTCATTTTTCCCGTCACCTCACCATCTAAAATATAAAAATAAGGGAAAGCCTAAAACAGGCCCGATTATAATTTGCGTTTTATTTTATAATTGTATTCAATAAAAAAAAAGTATGTAAATCTTTGTCCTTGAAATTTAAAGGATTTGTTGCAATGCAATTTTGTCTGACTGATGTGAATTATTTATTGGCCTATCGTTTTAATCCATGCAGCAAATGCTTTAAAAACAGCTTTAAAATTACTTTATTGCATTCCAGATGCTTTTAAAAAACTTTTCACTATACATTTTAAGGGTTTTAAGCTTGAATGTAACTTGAATGTAAAACATTGTTATGAATTCATTGTAGCCTATTCCCATTTGTAAAATAGCTAATTGTTGTCTAACACGATCTCATGAAAGTGCGAGGCTATAGCACGATTTTCTGTTTCTATTTGGCGTAATATTTATATGCAGAAATTGACTACCCCCCACAGCACCCCTACATAAAACACCTTCCCGCCCCTGCACACACACACACACACACACGCACACACACTTCAGCCTGAGGAACAGCATCTCGTGTGGATTGTACTTCCAACATTTCATTATCAAACATGTCCAGCAATTTAGTAACTGTAAAGACGGTATTTTACAACAATCGACAGACGATTGATCTGATTCTGATAAGTTTTGGTCAGGAGGAACGAATGCGCCGCTGTGAAGAGAAGGAAGTTGTGTTAGAAGAAACACGGCTATAATCTTTAGAAGCTAAAAAACATTAAATAAACTCAGTTTAATATAACAGCCACAGGCCTAAAGTGTAAGCATGTTTTAATGGTTAGTTCTCTTTCTAACATAAACAGGGCTTATGTTGCGCGTGCTGAACTCATCCACGTGAGCGATCGCGCTTCTGATTTGGGAATAGCAAAATGCATCATAGACAAGAGTTTGAATATTATTGCATATAAAAACAGCTGGTGACTCTGGCGGGATATAATTTGCAAGATAATGTGTATATATATAATAATAAATGTATGTGTGTTTTCTTAATTTCTCCAGTACCGATAGCAGAACCGTTAACGCCAGAGCTTATCGATACTCGGTCTTTTATAATTTAGCCCCGAGACCGATTAAATACCGAAGTTTCGGTACCCATCCCTAGGGTCTTGTTTATAAAACGTTTGTCAGCAGTGCAGCCGGATAAAGTGCGTTGATGGCGGCGCTCTTGCTTTGGTCGATGTGTGCACGGGCGCGTTCTTCCGGGAGAAATGCCCATATAAGGAGTTCCACCGTCGTTTACGTCAGCAAGAGCCACGGTCGAAAAAAAAACTCTCAGAAACTTTTACGAATCCGGAAGTGAGATTAGTGGCACAGAAATACTCGGTTATACATCCAAATTGTCTTTTTTTTTTTTTTACTTTGTCCGTGCTTGGCATGAGAATCCGACTCTTTAACAGTGTGAACTACTCTGAATGCATGAAACCGCATTGTACCTCCCCTTTAAGATATTTTTGCCGTTTTCTGCAGACAGGATGTAAACAGATGGATCTTTAAACTGGATGTCTAGTTAAACTGTAAAGTAGATGTGATCCAATACAACAGGGTTAAATAGTGCTGTGTTCGAAACATCGATACGACGATGTATCGTCACAGAGATTTGACGATATGAGTATCGATACAGCTGGCCCTGTATGGATATTGTGGCACGTGTGCAGCAGTGGACCGCACTTAATTTGAATACAAGAACACCGTTTAAAATGTTTAACAACAATGTTTAATCTGGCCGCAGAGGAACATTACTTGTTTGCCTGATATAAAGAGACGTAATCCCCGAAACAGAGCTTCATACTTGCACAATACGGAAATATCTGTTAAGTGTGATACTTATCTTTGTCAACCTGGCAACCATGTGTACGTGCGCTCTCTTTCCAATGTGGATAAACGCGCTTGCTTTCTGAAAACACCGGCTAGCTTGCAGTTTAGTGATCTACACTTCAATATATTCTCAGAAAAGTGTAATTCATCAAGTATTCACTTATGAGAGAGAGAGAATGAGAGAGAGCAACAAGCTGTGGCTTAAATTTCTTTAGAAACAATGATTTTACCAGCTTCTTGTTGAGAAAGCTAATAGAGCTTGAGAGATTAAGCTATTTTATTGATAAAATTGTGGGGCAGCGTTAAAAAGTTTGTTGCTGAATGTCTGTGTGCGGTCGCAACATGATCTGAGTGACCTCAGTGACTGAGGCCCTGTTTACACTAGTGCTTTTTCATTTTTAAACGCATAACTTTTGCTATGGATACGCCTATTGTTTACGCTACTCCAGCATGTTCAATGTTGAAAACACTGACTTTTAAAAATGCTCCGCAGACCCCGTTTTAGTTTGAAAACTCCGGGGTAGCAGGGTTCTAGACTAACTTGTTGCACTGGTGCACCTAACTTTTTTTGAAAATCTGCGTCAATTTGGAAAATAGCGGAGTTTGCTTGATTTTGCGATAAATTCAGCGATCGCAGAATCCTGGAGGGACTGTCAGACGCTCACTGAACAGAGCAGATTCAGAGAAAGAGCTGCGAGCATCTCTACTACTCACCTCTCTCTCTGTCTGACAGCAGCAGCACACGCATCTTCAAACGTACACACACGTACAGGAATATCTGGACCACGGCCAATCAGAGGGGGGGTCCGCCCTTCACTATCTCTGATTGGTTTAGACCATGATATGAGCCTAACGTGTCTGTTGTCGAACAGCAGAGAGACTTTCTGAGTTGTGGAGACTTTTTTTTTTTTTTTTTTCTCGAATGGCTGGACGCACTAGTGCGACCTCAGATTTTTTTTTGGCGCACCCTTGAGAATTTAGATCGCACGATGACCAAATTGGTCGCACTCTAGAGCCCTAGGTAGCGTTTCAGTGTAAACGGACCAAAACGGAGACTTTTGAAAACGATGGCGTGGCTGCCCACATTGGCTATGCGTATCGTTGATGACCGTGTAAACAATAACATCATGCTCGCTATTGTACCCATAGATATGTATAGGTAGATATCCCATTCGACCACTCCAAGCACGTTGACGCGTTAACAATCTAAATAATAGTGAATCTACCTAGACATATCTATGGTTGTACCTGCATGAATGGTCATGTGACGTGCTTTCGGTTGTGTAGTGTAAACGGAGATAATGGTTCTATAGTAAATGTTAATATAATTCAGCGTGTTTCAAACAAGTGAATCTTTTTAAAAGTTACATGCGGTGGCTGTGCTTTTCCTGAGCATTTCCTGAGTGAACAGTGCCCACTGCTCCAAGTGTGTGTGCACAGTGTACAGTGTACAGAGAACACATTTCACTGCTGCTTATACTCTGTATAATTGTGTATATGACAAAAAAATAAATATATATATATATATTTTTTTTTAAACGATATCCGATTATGGTAAAATGCTTAAATATCGGGAAAAATATCGGTCGATCTATAATCGTTTCTGAAACACTGCGGAAACGCCAGTGTAAACGTTGATCGTTTTCATTGTAAAACGCCATTTTAAAACGAAAACGCACTAGTGTAAACGGGGCCTGAGCGTGTGTGCGTTACTAGATTCAGTGAAGACAGCGCATTACTTTAGAACTCTACTCATTTTTTTATGTAGAGAGTGCGTTAATTTGTGCAATGATAACTTACTAGCAATGATAACCTACTGTTAAGATTATTTTTTAAATGTACAATATGAGTACGTTATATTATAAATGTATTAGAATGAGTACATTATTATTTATGGGCTTAAGAACAAGATGCAAGAAATCAGAATATTTTACCTGGTGGGGAGTGTCCAATGTAAACATGAAACATATGCCATTACCTACAGTATATTGCAGAGGTCAACTGCCTGATCTGCCTATAGTTAGCAATGGCCCTATAAGTATGCAATGGTTAATAAACAGCTGTTTTACTACATTCTTCTGAGGTGAAATTTAGTGCAGCCCTGCATCGTGATGCGAATCATATCGTGGCTTTGCTGGTGATACACAGCACTAAAAGACGTGAGGTCTTTTTACCAAGCAGAGTTTTTCTGAATAAGACTCCATTCATTCACATGTCCAGTGTGTGTTTGCAGACATTGCTCCGGGTGTGTTATGAGATGGAGGCATTTGGCCATAGAGCAGCATTGATGATAATTTTCCCCATCTCTGTCCTCATCTAGCAGTCCTCGCTCGAAGCGTTTAGTCCCAACCAGTGTTTTTTGCTCCGCTCATGTGGAGTAATGTATTGTAAATGTGCTTAAAAATAACTGGGAAAATGGTTCCCTTGCCTCTAACTGTGTGCCGCCCCCTCCCAACTGTACTCTCTGTTAGCCGCTTGCCTTTCACTCTTCCCTTTCTATTTTTAACTGCCCCCAGGATCAGTCCTCATTCGCTCCTCCCTTGCGCTGTATTGTTGTTCGTCATCCACCCCTCCCTTGCAACACTCTCTTGTGTTACTCCAGCCGGTGTATGCGGGCAGCCCATGTAAATCTTTAATCAGTGCTGGCATCTTTGACACCAAAGATGCCAGGCTTGGATGTGTGTCCCGTGTCCTTGATGCTCGGTGAACAGGGAACGAGCATGAATTCATGCTTTTATGCTCTTTCTATAAATGTGAAGCAGTTTCCCTCTTTGATTGCCTCCAAGCTTTTTTTTGCAAAGGTGAACTGCGTTTGGGGGGTGACAGGGCTTGTTGTCTAGGTGAAGCCAGAACAGTTCCTCAAAAACGCTGTCATTTCCATGCTTTCATTGGCAGACACCCAGGTTTAACATGTCTGAGAGTCCCTAGACTCTTCTGTTTTTTTTATTGGGAATTCTTTTTAGTTTTTATAGCCGAATTTAATGACATCTTTCTTCTCTCATGAAAGTAATAGCTTGCACTCTTTATTAAAATGCTTATTACACCACCTATCAGTGTTTCTTTACATATGCATTGAGGTGTATGTTTGATAATTAGCATTCTCCTCTCAGTAATATCTGGCTGACTCTGTCTTTTTCCCTGTAGTTGTGACTGGGGCCACCGATGGAATCGGAAAAGCCTATGCGGAGGAGGTAAGATTCCAGAGGTTTTATGTTTTTTCCCCCTCTCTTCACGGAAATCACAATGAGTCATCAAACTAGAGGTCTCCGTAAGAGTTCAGGGAAAACTCCGCTTTCAAAGGTTTGCCTCGTACAGTCGACAAACCGGCAAGCATTTGCCACCCTGCTGCTTCTCATTTCTTCCATTTGATGGCCTTTATGAATTGTGCTTTTTATTATATACTATTTTGACTGATTATACTAAACGAGATCTGATTCTATAATCATGTACTAGGATGAGTAGGAGCATTTTGATGTTGCGAATAGAAAAATGGGTGATTTGATTGTGAAGGCTAGATTACTTATGATCTGATCTTGAGTGATTTGATGTATAATCAAAGTAAAGTAATAACATTAGAATAATAATGTATATTGTGAAATGTTTCTGATTCTGTGCAGCTTGCTCGACAAGGTTTTGCTATCGTTCTCATCAGCCGTACTCAAGAGAAGCTGGATGAAGTGTCCAAAGCTATCGGTAGGTATCTGCTTAAATCTGTGTGGACCTCTTTTAATAAATGCAAGCTGAATTCATATTTTCGTAAATCATTCATACAGTTGTTCTGACAGATTTTCATGAAAGTGCTTGTATTATCAAAATGTTAGTTACTACGAAACAATACACTTGCGTGAAACATCAGAACATTTTGTGCTATTTTAGGAAAATAAAGACACTACATTTATTATTTATTTATTACGAAAAATAATTGAAAAGCACAATTGCTTCTGTAGTAAAAAAAATATTTACAATTTTACACATATAATCCATTGTTGGTTGTTCTTTATACCACTGGCACTGCAAGAACAAAGCAAAAGCAGGATCTCCTAGTATGGCATCGTTGAATGAAGGGAGCAGCAGTGGCTGAATCACAGATGTCCCCCCCATTCATTTTTTTCTTGTTATTTGGTTGGCTGAATCCTGATCTGAGGAGGATGGCATGATTTAGAGCATGCATGCACGTGTGTACGCCCATGTGCTGGCAAATGTGCATTCGTGTTTGCTTGTGTGCAGAGGACCTGTCGGGTACCTATTTGTGTGTGTGTGAGAGAGAGAGAGAGTCGTGAGCAGCGAGTGCTGCTCCTTTTTGTGAGGCAGAGAGTGTCTCCCTCTGCTAAATGAATGTGGATGTTAATGAGCGGAGTTATTTTTAGCTCTGTGTTGAAAGGCAGGCTCTCTGCCAATTGAGCTGCCTGGCTGCTGCAGCAGAGCGCGACTTCACAGATGGAGGTGGATCCTGGAGATGTCATTGTGGGGATGAGAGAGCATCGAATGGAGGAAATCAGTTCAGTGACCTGCACTGAACACTGGCAAATATAGTGCATCTTTCATTGGATGCAGTTGGAATTATTTGACAAAAGTGATGATGTAATGACTCTTACCTCTCTTATATTTGTCATTGTCCTCCAGATGGGCGGGACTTCTGTATGGTGTATCTTATATTATACTTGTGTTTTATACAGTATTAGGGCTGCATGATTAGTCAAATTAAACTAAAATCACAATATGGCTTAGTGGGGTTTTAAGAAATGAATATGAAGTAAAATATGAAGCTGGGCACTGTAGAGATGTAACGGTAAATACAATGGAAAATTTCTTATTATGATTACTGTGACCAAAATTATCACTGTTTTTAGTATTATCATGGTATTGTTAAAATGTGCTGGAAAGGTTCAAAAAGTACAAAGTTTAATATTTAAAATCAAATTATCTAAGAACATGTATGAAATGTTCAAATAAAACTTGAAAAGGTGTCATGAAATTCTAAACCTCACATTTCAGCCTTTAATAAAGAAAAGGGTTGTCACAATTATAACTGATTCATAACTGATTTTATGTATTTTATCTGATCCATAAATAATTATAGATACCAAGCTTGTTTTTCATTAACCTGTTAAAATTTACAGCAGGGCATGCAAATTTGTTCCGTTATTTTGACCAGACAAAAATTGCACACAGGCTGAATGTAAATGTAACTCTGTACCTCCACTCTCTGAAAATAGGTGGCGCTTATGGAACAGCAGAATTACAGCTGTTTTCCATAGCCTTCATGAACAAAGCAGCATTGAGATTAATGCTGCCTTCACGTGCTATCGGAATTATTGTAACTATGAGTTTCATAGTCGGAATTTGGTCATGAATAGCCTTAGATAGGGCTTATGTCGAATTTCCAACTAGGAAACTTGTATTTACGATAATTCTGATGGCAAGCGAAGGCACATTAAGAACATTATTAGGTATTACATGGAGCGAAGATGAAAACAAAATGCCATTAAATCTTTTCTGACTTTCAGAGCCTTCAGAGATATATTCATTTAATTAATTCCCATCCACTTGATTGGCTCTATGACTCTCTCTCCTCTCCACATGTAGCTGGTGTGTGGTGAGCGCACTGGTGCCGTTGTCCTGTGGCAGCCGTCGCATCATCCAAGTGGATGCTGCACACTGGTGGTGGTTAAGGAGAGACCCCCACCCACATGATTGTAAAGCGCTTTGGGTGTACAACAATACACTATAAAGAGCTATATAAATGCATCATTCATTCATTCATTCATTCAATTAATATATCAATTTTTTATAATTCCCCTAGCACTCTTTTAAAACCTTCCAGCTTTCTGCCATGTTTTCACGCAAAACATAACTACTCTGTGTGCTGTGCGCACATGAGAGAGTTACTTAAAACTTTGCCTCTAGAACCACTGCTGTCAATCAAACTGTTTTCTAAATGCTTGAAGATGTAAAAACTACTTTTGGGAACTAGTCCTAGGTTTTTACTCAATCTGGAAAAAAAGAATGACAGGACACAGATAATAAAAACAATAATATACAAAATAGACAATGTGCAAAATAGCACACAAACAATATACAAAGGCAATATATATTTAGTACGTAAAGGTATGTTAGGTGCAAATTTGAAATGTAATAATAAGTATGTGTGTTAAATAAATACAACATCTGCTGGGCCTTTTTGACTATAGATGGTGCTGCCCAGGAATCTGAAAGACTCCACTGCCATTACAGTGCTGTTCATCATGGTGTGTGGGGGGAGAGAAGGGGTGTTTCTCCTGAAGTCCACGATAATCTACTGTTTTGAGCGTGTTTCGCTTCAGGTTGTTAAGACTGCACCAGACAGACAGCTCTTTAACCTTCCTGTCTGTAAGCAGACTCGTCACAGTCCTGAATGAGGCCGATGACTGTGGTGTCATCTGCAAACTTCAGGAGCTTGACAGAGTGGTCCTTAGATGTGCAGTTGTTGGTGAAGAGGAAGAAGAGTAGTGGGGAGAGAACACAGCCCTGAGGAGCACCAGTGCTGATGGTGCGGGGGCTGGATGTGTATTTTCCCTGCCTCACTAGCTGCTGCCTGTCTGTCAGGAAGTTTATGGTGGAGGTGGAGGTGTTAATGGTGTTTTTTCAAACCTGCAGTAGAACTCCTTCAGATCGTCTGCCAGTTGTTGGTTCTCCACAATGCTGGGGGATGGTGTCTTGTAGTTGATGTCTTTCAGACCTTTCCACACTGAAGCCGTGTCACTGGAAGAGAATTGGATCCTTAGCTTATCAGAATAATTCCTCTTTGCCACTCTCATCTCCTTTTCCAGTTTGGATTTGGCCTGTTTATACAAGACTCTGTTCCCATTCCTGTAAGCATCTTTTTTTGGCCTGATGGAGCTGAGTTTTGCAGTGAACCATGGTTTGTTGTTGTTGTAAGTTAAAGAGTCCTGGTAGGAATGCACATATCTTCACACAAACTGATATAGGATGTTACAGTCTCTGTGAGCTCGTCCAGATCGTTTGCAGCAGCGTCAAAAACGATCCAATCAGTGAAGTCGAAACAGGCTTTTCAATCTAGCTCTGTTTCATTAGTCCATCTCTTTACAGTCCTTTATCCAGGTTTAGCTGATTTCAGTTTCTGCCTGTAGGTCGGTATAAGATGAACCAAACAGTGATCAGGGAGTCCTAAAGATGCTCTGGGGACGGAGTGGTATGCATCTTTTATTGCTGTGCAACAGTGATCTAAAATATTACTGTCTCTGGTGGGACATGTAACATGCTGTCTGTATTTTGGCAGTTCACAGGAGATATGCTTTATTAAAGCCCCCGAGAATGATTAAAACAGAGTCCGGTTGTTGTTGTTCTCTCTCTGTGATTTGATCAGCGAGTTTTTGCAAAGCCAAGCTCAAGTACGCTTGCGATGGAATGTAAACACTCGCGAGAATGAACGAGCAAAACTCCCGCTGCGAGTAGAAAGATTTACAGTTAATGAAAAGCACTTTTAGATCTGGGCAGCACATCTTCATTAACACAGTTACATCTGTACACTAGCCTTTCATTGATGTAAAAGCACGTCCCACCGCCGTGTGATTTCCCCATTGATTCCGCGTCAGGGTCCGCTCTAAATCGCTTAAAGCTCGGCAGATGGAGTGCTGTCCGGAATGGTAAGATTCAGCCAGGTTTCCGTGAAACACAGAGCAGCAGAGTTTGAAAAGTCCTTGTTTAACCGGGAAAGCAGGAGTTTGTCTGTTTTGTTGGGTAGAGAGCGGAGATTCGCCCGGTGGATACTGGGTAGTGGCGTTTGAAATCTGGACTTTCTGAGCTTCATGAGCGCACCGGCTCGCTTCCCCCATCTGCGCATCCTAAAGTGTCTGAACAGGCGCTGTGGCTCTGCCAATTACTATGTTCAGCAAAACATCAGAATAATCGAAAACCGGTAGGAGATTTTGTGGTGTGTTCTGTTGAATATTCAGCAGTTCATCCCTGGTGAAACTGATCGTGTTTGACAAACAAAAAACAGGAAAACCTATCAAAAACACAAAAACAACTGGAGAGCCAAGCACCGTGGCTGCCATGTGCGTTGCCATCTTGAGCCATCTTCTAAAGATTTACAATTAGATTTATCCAAATCATGCAGCCTTACAACCATACAGTATTTATTTTGTATTTACATGTCAAACTGAAATGTGCAAACATCTGTTAATCAGTCAAGTGGGCAACTTCTGACTAATGCTAATGACATAACCATGATGGTGCATTGGCCAAAATGTCAGTGTACTTGTATTTTATACTGATGATTGTGCCAAAATGCACCATTTTCCCAAATGTGTCCAATTGATATCACTTTCAGAGCTTTTATTGAAAATCGTGACTGACACACACACACACACACACACACACACACACAAAAAGGCCTGAGTAACCAGTGCAACAAATTCTCATCAGGTTATGTGTAGTTTTATTAGGATATGGTATATTTTTACCCCATTTTCCTAGTGAGACATTCTGAGTGCAAATATACATGTCACATTTCTTTCAATGTTTAATAAGCATAGCTGTGTCTACTAGAGAGAGTATTGAATGGACTTCTCTTGTTTCTTTTATTTCATTCACTCTCCTCTCTCCCGTACATATTCTCAGACATATTCCAGAATTAAAGTAGCCTATTTTTACAATAGAACATTTTAGTGCATTTTACAGAAAATAATCATGTTCTTGTGAAAAGAAACTGCAGTTGTAGTTTGTGACATACTTTGTTGCCGCTATTTGATGATAGTTATGTTGATTTATTGGAATTTTTACACTGAATAGTGTCTTGCTTTCAACATTCCTAATGTTTTGCAATTGTCTGCTTTTCCTTTCCTCCAGAGAGCAAGTATAATGTAGAGACCAAAACCATTTCTGTTGACTTTGGATCTGTGGACATCTACCCTAAGATTGAGTCTGGACTGGCCGGAATGGAAATAGGAGTTTTAGGTATATTACATATCTATAATTTAGATGATAGTGGGAGACTATACAGAGTAATTTGGTTTTGTCCAGAACACGATGAACACGATTATTATTTTTTTTTAATAATGAATTGTCTCTGAATTGTGATATTTTAGTATTTGCTGCCAGCTATAGGAAGGTGGAGGAACTACCTGTGTTTCCAGATGTTTTAAAATATCCAGTTTTTTTATTATTGCTCAAGTGCTTTGTAAGTCTTTTTGTTAATATCCTGCCCTTTAAATTATTGGATGTCTCTTCCTCCTGCAGTTAACAATGTTGGAGTGTCTTATTCCTACCCAGAGTTCTTCCTCGACATTCCTGATATTGACAGTGTGAGTTTGTGTAGCCATTTGTGCATTACGCAAAATTACCATTTGATTAATAGAAGTGTAATTGTCTGTTGTGATCTGTTTTGTTGTCGTTTGTTTTGATTGGTAACGTGATTGCAGTTCATCAACAGTATGATCAACATCAACATTACATCAGTTTGTCAGGTAAGAGAGTTTTGCTTCTCACTCAAGTCTTAGAAACAGCTTTTACTCATCCACTGTGAGTCTGAAAACCAAGTCTATGTATGATGTGCTGTTCTACCGATAGCCGATCATTCAGAATGACATCTGCCGATACTGATAAAAATATATTTCAACTAATGCTATACTGGGACAATTGCATGGTACATTGCTATAATATCAGAGATGCTTATTTTAATGTCCTATAATGTAAGTGGCTCAGCCTGTCACATTTAAGTGCATCAAAACAGCATTTTTTTTTTTTTTTTGAAATTAAGAAATAACAAATCATCAGAAATAACAAATCATGTTTGATAAAGGGTAGTGGACCTGGCAACCCTGCTTTGAACTACTGGTGATTTATAGGTTAAAATTGATTCCATTAACTGCACAATTTTTTAAAGTGAGATTGTTAATGTGGCAATGACAGCCCTAAATTCTACACGACAATTTCTTCACACAAGTTGAATTCTGACATGTTTTTCTTCCCTTTTGATTGATAGAATATTATCGGCCTTTATCATTTACTGGTATCGGATTTTGCGGCTGTTACCACTTATTGGCCGATACACATTTTCATCCCTAGTATAAATAACATAACAGTCATTACATAGTTTTTATAATTTGTTATGAAATCATAATTTAGTTTAATTTTTTTTCTGGCATGGTTTTAAGATGCCTGCTTTGCCTACATTTTACTAACAGTAATATTGTCTTTCTTGCTTCTATATTATCTTACTGTGTCTTGGCAGGCCAAGTTTCTGAACACAAAATAAGTGCTGTTGGCATAAAATGTTGGCAGTCTTATGTGGGCGTGTTGATGCATTCATTGTTCTGGTATTATAAATTGATAGAACTCCATTTTGCACTAGAAAAGGCAGTTTTGCATTCTGATTGTAACAGTGTTTTCATATTAGTGAACTTTATCATGGAAATAATGATTCATCATAATGTGATTTTAACAAATTTGACTCATTCGTGAAAATGTATACATCACTTCCTATATGATGCTCAGGAAAGTTGAGTGTAGCTCACTGCTTCTGCAGTTCTTTATTATACAGCCAGTCTATGCTGCCACCTTCAGGATCAAAATGTATTATTCAGTTAGTGCAATACAATGTGTGTGGTTTGCAAAAATACATGTCCATTCATAGACATGGGACAGTTTATAGTTTATAATTTGCATTTATGCATATGTGAAATATTACTGAAAAGATTGCTGAAGTTGGTCAGATTTTAATTTATTGTGCTATAGCTTATAAACCTTGTATTGATCTGATTTAAAGGCTTTATCCCTGTACTATTGCAGATGACACGACTGGTACTGCCCCTGATGGTCGAGAGGTAAGCTCAGAAATCACCAAACTATGTTTTTTGTTGATGTTTAAAGTAGTGTTTTGTAAAGCAGATGGAATGATTGTTATACTTGTAGCATTATTAGCATTATGACTAACTAGTAGGCTCTATCCCACAGGAGTGTGTGTCATGCAAATGTTTGTTTATTTTTGTACAGCTTGGTCATCCCATGCTTACGCAGTGGTTTTGGCCTTCACTATTTTCACACTTCAGTCCAGTAATCATGAACAAATGTTCTGCTTTCACATATTTTGATCTGTCAGACTGGCAATTAAACATGTTGCATGTTGATGGTAAGCTGTTAAAGGTATAGTCCCCAAAAAAAAAAATATTCTGCTGAATACAAAAGTAGAAATGTTGAAGAGTGCGGGTGACCAGACATTTCTGATCCCCATTGACTTCCAGAGCATGTTTTTCCATACTATGGGTCATTGGGGACCCACAACAATTTAGTTTCCAGATTCTTCAAAATATCTCCTTTTTTGTTCAACAGAAATTCATACATGTTTGGAACAACATGAGGGTCAGTAAGTGATGATAAAATGTTCATTTGAGGTGAACTATCCCTTTAATTACTTCTTATGGCAAAGGCTGACTGTGTCGAGCTGAAATGAAATTTTTCCCAACCAATGTATTTAGTTAGTGTCTTCCTTATTTTGGAGAACAAAAGACATGCTAAACGTATTTGTAGCTCCTCCCATCTAGAGCCCTAGAGTCTGGTGTGCACTAGTACACAATGCAAAAGTATGTACACTGGCATGGGCACTGGTTGCCATAGCAACAGGGTGCAAGAATCCATTAGCAGGTACCAGTGTATTAGAAGGGATCATTCTGTGCTGTCATAAGAGTCAAGAGAAAGTGGAACCAATGCATGATACATTTTAAGCACTGTTGTCTGTGTTAAACATGCTCACGTGCTGTGCCGCGACAGTTTGAACATTAATGGGTGAAACAACACGACTTTTTCCAGGTCTAAAGGAGTGATCTTGAATGTTGCTTCAGCGAGTGGCATGTACCCAGTTCCTCTTCTCAGCCTCTATTCCTCCTCAAAGGTAAGTTATCTTTCTCTTATTCTCTCTACCATTGATCAATGTTTCGATATCTTTGGGAGAAAGGTCTGTCTTGTCTTTTGTTGCTAAGGTTCTCAGAGGCCGTTGCTGTATAGAAAGTGTTTAGCTGCACCATTTTGAGCAATGAAGGCTACTGCAGCTTGATGCTCTTGGTTATTTATGTATTTGTTAAACTTTCATAATGTTAAAATAACACAGTTTACATGATTATTCTCATACCTCCAGGCCTTTGTGGACTTCTTCTCCCGTGGACTTGAGGCTGAATACAAAAGTAAAGGGATTATTATACAGGTGAGTGACAATTTATTAACAGTAGTTTAAAGTCAACCATGAATTCAGACATCAGCATGTTGTTGTCTGAAAAGCTATATTTAAACATGCAAAGATGATTTTTAGTGTAATGCCACTTGAGAGATATTCAGTATTCTATTTCAACTGCTTATACTGAAAGTGTCTTGTGCATTGCCTTGAAGAGTGTGCTGCCGTTTTATGTGACGACAAAACTGAGCAAGATCAGGAGAGCCACTCTTGACATTCCCACTCCGGAGCGCTACGTTAAAGCCCAGCTGAGCACTGTAGGCCTGCAGACTCAGTCGAATGGTTACTTCCCTCATGCCGTCATGGTGAGACCCACTTTAAATGCATTCATCTTTAATTCAGTGTTCAGGTTTACAGTGAATTCATTATACAGTACCGTTCAAAAGTTTGAGGTCAGAACGATTTCACTTATGCTTAGCAAGGCTGCATTTATTTGATCAAAAATACAGTTGAAAGCTGGGAAAAAATATTATAATTTAAAATAAATGTTTTGTTATTTATATTATACCTTCAATTTAAATGTAGTTTATTCCTGTGATGGGAAAGCTTAATTTTACTCCAGCCGTTACTTCAGTGTCACATGATCCTACAGAAATCATTCTAATATGCTGATTTGCTGCTCAAGAAAAACATATTTTTGTAGAAACGTTTTTCAGGATTTTTTGATAAATAGACATTTATTTATTTTTCATTTATTTGTTGTTTATTAAAAATATTAACCTTTTGTAACATTATAAATGTCTTTACTGTCACTTTTGAACAATTTAATGATTGACTCCAAACTTTTGAACAGTAGTGTACCTACAAGCTATATTTAAAAGGACCATTTTGAATGATGGAAGCTTGTAAATGATATAACCTATAGTACTAAAGTGGATTATTTTCATATCCTGTATTTTGAAAGTCTAACATTTCTGTTATGGCACTGCCGCAGGGTTGGGTGACCACTTCTCTGCTTCCTGCGAAACTGCTCAACAAATATGTAATGAGCATGGGGTTGTCCCAGCGTCTACGCTATCTGAAGAAACAGAAGCAAGGTTAGAATCAGAAAAAGGACAGACAGAGGGATGAAGGGATGGTGTGATTAAACGAAGAGGGACCAACCAAAAAAAATCCCCAATCTCTCTGCCCTTTTGCTGTCAGGGGCCAAGAGCAATCACAACCAACTGCTCCTGAGATGGTACACAACAAGCAATGCATTTTCCAGACGTTAGAGTGGTTTATTGAGTCGTAGCTAACAAAACATGATTTGCTTGAAAAAAACACAGTTCTTATTATCTGGGTAAGACAACCACAGAATAGCTGAAGTTCTTTGTATCCTAACAGTCACTAACAGCATTGATCAGTTCATTTAGTTTAGTTTTCTTTAATGTTTAATGAGAGTTCATTAGTAGTTCTCTGGTAATAGTGATCTGATGAATATGAATAATTTAAAAAATGTTCTCAACCTGAATGCAATGTCTATTTGTGTAACAACACACCCATTAACATAATCAAAAGATTTACAAGTGATATGACTGAAATTAGGCAGGTTGCCTGCAATCGTTTAAAAAATGAATCTGCAGCGTCTACAAAATGGTGCACTTAAAATTCTTGGTCCATATTTGCTTTTTTCATCTGACTCGAACAGCAGTTGTTTACAAATTAAATGCACTACATGAACTATTTGTGCACATCACAGATGGCACTATGCTTTCTATCTTTAGAGTATCTTTTTGAAAGCAGATGTAATTTGTATTGCACTAACGTTGTTGTGGAACATTTGTGTATGTTCCGTATGGTTAACTTTGTAATGCTGGTGCTGTTGGTGACAAGAAGTAAATTTCAATTCTGACAACAGTTTAATCGAAAGCTAAGGCTGTTGTTTTGTTATTGTATGGCCTATAACAATGCAGTATTTCCTCCAAAACAGTTTTTAGAATTCCTGAATTCATTATAAATTAAACTGTCATGAATAACTTTTACAAGACAAATGTCTAAAGTCTGCAAAAGCAGACTTAATGCATTCAGTACGCCTGCTTGTGAGTTGATCCTGCAAATAAAATCTTTCTAATAATGCTTCTAACATGTTTGATTCATTTTTACTGCTCAAAAGGGAACTGTTTGTTGACCTTAGTATATATTATATATTTTATTGCACACGTGTTTGTGGTAAAATGATAAAGATGGATGGTGAAGGTTTAGACATTATTCAGTATGTTGTCAGAGCATAATTCCCTAATAGGTGAATACCATTAATAGAAGAATAATCATGTTCTGAAGTAGCATCATTTCTAAATCATAAAAGATAATTGTGTGCTTCAGTGGAAGCAAGGATATCTTAATTTATGTACAAAGATTTGCACAATCATTGTCACTCATTTACAATATGGTTCAACAGTTTGTTTGGGGTCAGTAATTATATATATATATATATATATATATTGGCTGAGATTTAAAGTCTATTATGTATGCAGTCTATTATGCTCTGCTAGGCTGCATTTGTTTAATCAAAATACAGTATATTGTGTATATTGCTATTTAAAAGTACTGTGTTCTATATATTTTAAAATGTATTTTATTATTGTGATGGCCAAGCTGACTTTTCAGCAGGCTTTACTCCAATCTTCAGTGTCACGTGAACCTTCAGAAACATTGTAATATGCTGATTTTGGGGATCAATAAACCTTCCCTAATATTATCTAGTTATCCTAGTATAGACAGCTAAGCCGCTTAATATTTTTGTGAAAACAAAAAAACAATTTTTTTAGGATTCTATGAAGAATAGAAATTCATAATTTATTGGAAATATAATTTTCTTTAAACAATGTAAATGCTATTACTGTCACTTTTGATCAATGTATCCTTGTTGAGTAAAAGTATTTATTTCTTACCTAATCCTTACTGACCCCAACAGTGTATAGTTATGTGATTAGTGACCTATAGTTTAGATTCTTTCTCTATTTCATCTCACTTTTTTTTTTCGGTTTTAAATTGAAATTCAAAATCTAAGATGTCCGATCTGATAAGCAGTCTGTTTTCATCCCATCGGGGGTTGTCTACTTGGGAGTCCTGATCTCACTAGAGTTTACCCCATGCTTCTTTCTACCCTGCAGGCAATAACCATCTGTGTCCAATCCATGCACATGCCCTTTGCATTTAAATGCTATCGAAATCGTATTCTTTGAGCCTTGATACAAGTGAATTTTGTAGCTTTGTAGCAGCATTTAAAAGGCCATCTGCCGGGTGTTACGTCCATCTCCTCTGATAGATGTGCATGATCTCTCTCGTGTTGTGTCTGAGTGCCAAATCCTCGAGTGCCATCCTCAGCTCCCTCCCTGTTCCAGGCAGTAGTGGGGGGTGATTCCGGAGGACAGGAATGGAAGTCGGAAGCGTGACAGTCCTGTGATGGAGGAGGAGTGTGTGGGAAGAGAAGGCTTATATAAATCCTCACAGCAGCTCTGGGTTACAAACACTCGAGACGGATACAGAACAGGAGCAGCAAACCAACTCAAGACTGAACAGTTTCTTCGACTACTTCTACCAGCACTCTGGCTTGCTGCTTTAAAAGTGTGGCATTGGAAGACTGACTCAACTTGCAAGAACTACATCTACAAGAGGAATTTGAAAGAAGCCTTCCTCATTCATCCAAACTTCCAGAATGTCCGCACATGCAATGGAGATGAGCCACTTGAATGCTTTGGCCGTTCACCGAATGTCCTTGGTTATGGAGGAATTCCCCCTGATGGTGGGCTTGTCCAGGACCCAAGACTGCGACAGGGCCCGCTCCGTCCTGCAATGGAAGAAGCAGTTCAGCTGTGACGATATCGCTGAGGAAGTGGATGAGGAAGGACCGCTCACAGTGGAGGAAGACAAAGCACGGCGCAGCTTCTTGCAGTCACTTGAGAGTCTGCGCAGATGCACGCAAGTACGTCAGTAAATCTAGGAGCCTGCCGACCGGTTTGGACCTCCCCTGAACCTGAATGGACTGAGAGACTGAGATTCAGTGTTGAGGGGAGATTATTTAAAGGGAACAGTCAGGGTAGATGCTTCACAATGATGCCAGACTGACTGACCCAACCTGTTTATATCTACCAAAGATGGGTAATTTGTTTGTTGAGCTGTATTATACACAGTACATTTCTGTTCTGTTTTTTCTCTGCACTATATGGCTAATGTGTAGCATGTTGCTTTTAACGTTAACTGGAAATGTGTTGCATGCCTGTCCATCTGGCTTAGAAAAGCTGTGGAGTTACTGGGCCACACATTAGCACTGTTATGGTTTTGTCAAAGGCAAAATCTCTCTTGAGACTGTTTTCTCACAGATGCATTTGAAAAAAAATGCTTTCTATTTTGACTTTATATGATCTGCGCAATAAAGTTTTGAATATGAAATGTAGATATAGTGACTGAGTCCTTGATTCTTTGGAGTAATCAAGATTTATGCAAACGGATAAAGTTTGTGTGTTTATGGAGTTCACCCAAAGCAAAAGTTTGGTCATTTACTCACCCTCGTGTCACTGCAAACCTACAGGACTTCTGTGGAACATAACATTTTTCTAAAAATAATTTTCTCTGCTTTTTGTCCATACAGTGGAAGTCAAATTGTTTGGTTACTAACATTCTTCAAAATGTGTATATATATATATATATATGTATGTTCCACAGAAGTTGGAAAAGTAAACTTGTTTGGAACTAAAAGGTGATGGCAATTTAGATTTTCGGTTCACTTTCAATGTTACCTGGTGATATACAGTGATCTTAAATCCTACGAATTTCATTCTCTGTGATATTCTTAAAAACAGAAATGAATTCATGCAATGTGACGATCAGTTTTTTCGGTATGTCAGCTTCTCACACTGTTCATGTATGAATCTTTTTTCTTTTTTTTTAAGTTAGTTGGATGATGTTTTTACAGATTCTCAACTGGTTGGAAATAAGGACTTCTTGGCAGGCTTTACCAAGCATGTAGTTTAATTTAATCTCTTCTTGGGATCAGAGCTTTGAGCTTATACTTCCTGAAATCTTCAGTTTTTAGCAGTCAGAAGAATTGTGTTGCTCTGCCCCCGTTTACAGGCTTTAAAGGACTAGCTTGCCTCCAAATGTGCAAAAACTTCTGTGGAACAAAAAATATGAAATTTAGCAGAATATCCAAGCTGCTAATTTTTCATACAAAATCCTGTTCCATAAAATGCTGTCAGTTTAAAAAAAATAGTCTCAAACAACTTTGATTTTCCACTATGGTATCTGATGGTTACGTGGTGGTCTTTTTTTGTGGTACTCATTTATTGATTATTCTTGGCTTGTATAATGATTTATATAGATGGTAAGTCTTTAAGTAAATGATTTTAATCTTGTACAATGTTTCTTTAATCTGTAGCAAATGTAGTATAATTATTGATGTGTTAATGTTTGTTTATTTAAAGGCTCATAAGATTATATTGACAGAATTAGAAATCATTGTGTTTTATTTTCAAAGTTTCACTCGAATTAATTCTGGAATTGGCTTGAATTAAATTTCTAATATAGACTTCATCAGGGCCAGGAGGCTCTCTTCATGATGCCTTTGATTAGGGATGTCCAAACTGGAGAGCCCTTGTCCAGCTGAGTTTAGCTACAAAACCAGCTTTGAACCCGTTACTCTAACTGACGTCTAACTAGGCATACTAGAAGCTTCCAGGCCGGTGATTTGAAGATGGCTGGACGCTTCAGGACAGTGGCGTTCGAGGACCAGAGTCCACCGGAGGTTCAGTTTGATGAACAGAGTTTGGCTTATGGTCTCTTAAAATCACTTCAGCATGGGGGAAGAACAGAGCGCTGTTTTGGCAAGACGCTCATTCCCTGCTCGTGAAAATGCTGAAGCACAACTCAGTGGCTAAAGACAAGGACGTTCAAATCATAATTCAAGCCTCTTAGTCTTTTGGTAACCCAAAGCTTGTAGATGCAGGGGCGTGTCTAGAGGGGTGGCACCGGCCCCCCTCAAAAAAAATGCTGTGCCCCTCAACAGTGCAGACTGATCATAGTATAATATCTGCGGTGCGGGAGCAGTCTGGGCGCATTTAAAATCTCACGCGCTGCCGCTGATGTCATACATTAATCGGCAGCGTAAGGTCGCCTGAAGTAGAACCTATGAGTAAAACACATCTCCTCACTGTCTGGCTCGCTGCCAATCAGTTCCCGATTACGATGCCATTGGATCAGAGTGCTGTCAATTACACAGCTCAAAAAGGAGAAGCGCGATTTCGCAGGCTGCGGAGTGCAGACCACCACGTCTCTGTATCATTGTAAGTATTAAATTATAGTTATAGGTCTGTTGAAAACTGAAAATGTAAAAATAAAAAAAAGCTCCTCCGAGTTAGTGCTTATTTGTGTTGCCGCGGTGCAACAGCACTGCATAAATAGAAATCGTTGTTACATTTCTTCCTGTTGTTTCAAAGATTAAAGGCACAAGCACTTTCCCAACTAACGTGGTAAACGCTAAAATAATGATTTTAATAATGTTAGCGTTCTGACACTTGGAATTTTAAGATGTATAATAATAAACACCTGTTTGTATTGAATAAACATGCTGTCTTATATTCCAGGCGCCAGTCAAACGAGCGCGTAAAAGATACAGTGCTCGTAGCGCGCGCTCTTCAAATACACGCACAAAGGTGCCGGCGCGCGCTGTAGCCTGTGTATCATTTCATCTCAAACAGCGAAAGAAACTACGTACATGCAATGTCCTAGTTGTGCCGTCAGTTAAGGCATGTTACCAAAAAGGCGATTCAAGCTGCCATAAAACTGTGTGCATGCATGCAATATGTTATATATGCGTCACATTTAAGAACATGTCTCTGAAATGGTTTTAAAAACTGTCCCGAGGCACCCCAGCACTGTGTGTCTGTCTCCCTCTTCTAACACACCCTATTCAACTCGTCCGCTCATTAGAAGAGACTTTAAGACCGGAAAAGAGTCAGAAAAGAGTTGTGAGAAAATAATTTGCATGTCAGATCCACGTCACTTTCAGCAGCTTTCAAAGCAATATCATGCAAATAAGCTAATAACCAGCTGCCATGATGTCTATTAATCAATATGAAGTCAATAAATTGTATAGCTTTAAGGGGTTTATCTATATTTAATTTAGAATTTAGTGTTGGGTTACTATTCATTTTCTGTGTATTTCTGCTGAAGGGCACAGGTAGCTAAATATGACATTTATTATGTGTTCATGTGAAGATTGTTTTAAGCTCACTTAAATTAGAAGTTAAGTCTACTAAATATTAAAATTGATAGCTCTCGACTGGGACAAAATTTAAGGCTGTGAAATCTCACACTCATCCAGGCCATCCCTATACACCAACAACAAATTCTGAAACATGCACAACCCTATTAGCCTATTTGTATGACCATCACATAAAAAGGCCTAAGTCTTTAGTCGGGGCCGTGGAAAATAATGAAAGGTTCTCTTTTGAACTGCACCTTCACTTCCCTTTTCTCTTCATTTTCTCCAATATCTCTGTCACTCCCTTCCTCCTTATACCTGTCACTCCTTCAGCAGGTCTACTGTTATTAACAGAACTGTGTTCACCTTGTTGCAAAACAACCACCTCATTGCAATTTGTTTGCACATAATGTTGTTATTTCTCTTAAAATGACTTAAATACCCAAGATTCAACAAACCTATAATTCATACAAATATATTAAGACAAATTTTCTAAAGCGCCTAAATGCCAAACTTAGACATTGAAAATCCTAATACTGAACACACTGTTGTATTTCTGGGCTGACTGATAGTATTGTGTTGCTGTTTGCTCTAGCTCCATCCCTTTCTATACAATAAATCCATGTTGATATCTGCTTACTAAATGTATTCATGTGTCCAATCGATAATGATGTCCTTTAGCACAGTATTCTGACTGATGATAATAATGGGTTGCTACTGACAGCTTAACATGTGCTTGCAGTTTAATATTCAACTATGGTTAATAAAGACAAAACTAGAGTAGCGTACTACAGATGCAACTGACCTGCACTTGAAGCTGAACAGGTTAGTAATTTCATATATATATATATATATATATATTGGTCAAGACCTGCAAATGTGCTTTCGTATATCTCATACTATATCTTTGTTTTTCAGGACAAGTAAATCATAGCAATAGTTAATCAAGACAGCTAATTATTATTTGTATTTATTTAATTTTGTATAACTCATTGCTTCTGAGGGATGAAGGATTTTTTCCTCCATTAGGGGTCTCTGTTGTCACATCATAATTCCTGTCTCACACCTCTTCAAGTCCTCCAACAAACAAAGATATTTTTGTAGACATTCAGCATCAGCAGAGCTCGACTGTCTACCTAAAAATATATGACAGCAGCTTGCAGACCTTGTCTGCGCACAGGGTCCGTCAGTGTACCTCTCTGGCTGCTCCAAACACTTCAACATGGAAATACAGTCACCGTAATATGGTGAACCCCGAACATCAACCGCTGAAATCAGCAGCCCTGTCTGTCTGGCTGTAAAAGGGTGCTATGATAGACTTTAATGACGTGACATCAGTGCCAGCACTTTGACCTAAGTGTAAAGTCCCATATGGCCTCCTGGTGCCTAATTTGCATATCCTTTTGATAGATGGCTTAAATCAAGACCTGTGTATTTTGGGGGTGGGTGGAGAGGTTCATTTTTTCATCATAATGATTGAGTTTTTTCCTCCTCGAATGCCAGTCTCATCATTCATTTGCCCGCCCACTGGAATTAATGCTAAAACATTTGCACGCTGATAAACAGTATTGATAAATGGTGTAATTAATGTTCTCTAATCACAGCAGCGTTATTGACTGGACACGTATATTCAAAAAACCTGATCTCTCAGTATGTGGAATAAAGAGCTAAAGCAAATGAACAGTTTATCAGCACAATTCAAGGCATTTGGCTGGTGAGAAAAGATAAACTTGCAATAAATTGGACAGTTCTGTACTTCTGCAAGTTCTTCATGAATTCCACCCTTCTTTTTGTAGAGGATGCTGGCATAGAAAATAGCCTTTAACAAAATACCCAAAGCGTAACTAAAAGACCTAATTATTTGAGCTCTTTGCTATTTATTGGTTCATTCCATTCCTCCAATGACCGCTTATATCCTCAGGGAAGAAGAACATATTTCATAATACAAGACTCCCCACACGAAGCTATGGTGTATGATTAAGTTTTTTCTTTCTTCCAATCTTTCTTTACCGTATAATTCACCGCCACTAATTTAGAGGACCAAGCATATCGGCAGGGACATTTGAGAATAAATTGAGTGTGAAGATTGAAAGGAATTAATGTCTACTTGACTGTGAGAAGAATGCTCCTGCCACATGAAAAAGAAGAAAATAGTGTCGAGGATGGTATTTCTACGCTGATTTGTACATTAAAGGTAGACTTAGCAAAGTCAATTAATGTTCCTTACTCTAGATACTCTTCTTTCTCCAAGCCATAATTCCCTTTGTGCTATACAAAGACCCCTGGACAATTTCCAATATAAAAGGCTCTTTCTTTATCCCTTTTTTAAAATCATGTTTCAGACTCTCGAACCAGCAAAGGTAGTACATACTTACTGGTGTATTCAGGGTTCCCTTCATAGCAGATAAAAACGTGGAGGGCAATGTCTAAATAGAATATGGACAGATTTAGTTGATTGTTAGTCTACATGTTACACTGCAGATTAGTGCTAACATTAGTGCTGAATGTGAATTGACAGTAAAACAGTTTAATTCACATTTAATTTTCCAGTTTAAAAATAGGAAGTCAGGCCAAAAATAAATAAATAAAAGATTATGTGGACTGTTAGTCGTGTTGCTAAATCAATATCATGGTTATACATTTAATTTTTTAGATAATAAGCAAAATGAATTTTGAGCCAGAATAATTTGTGTTCTTTTCATTTTACAGCTGTAGACAAAGGGATCTATGATAATGCCGGTACAGGGAGAGACTGATAAGAGACGTTTTGATAAGAGGCATCAGAACCAACCAGGAAATTGGGAATGAGGCTATTCAGATATTTGTTTCTATTGCTTCAAATTATAGACCATCACAATGGATTCATATTAACAACAACCTCAAAAATGTAATGAAATAGTTTAAAGGAAATGTTCCCCTTCACAAACATCAGTATTATTTTCTTCAGCTCATTGACTCTGATGGCATGGTAGTGGAGAGAATGAGGTAAGACCATACTGGCTTCTCAAATGCATTTCGGTTGGTGAGAAACATTACACTGAATCTATAATTATAACTAGGCTATCTGCACACTATATATTAGTGTAGCATAGCTCATATACACAACCAGCCATTTATTGAAGAAACACTGGTTATCTTTTATTTCTAAACATACTGTTTAAAGGTTTGAAGTCAGACTTTTATTTATTTTTTGAAAGAAATGAATACATATATTCAACAAGGACACTGAAGAATCTAAGGATCCTAAAATGCAGCGTGTGTGTTTTGCTTCAAGAGAGCATTCATTCATTCATTCATTAATTAATTAATTAATTAATTAATTCATTCATTCATTCATTCATTCTCATTTCATCCTTTTTATTATACAAATATAATCATATAATAATTTATTATAATGATTTTAGCCATGTATATGCTTATTTCATTGATTTATTAATTGATTGGTCATTTATATTATGTTATTGTTTTTTAAATATTATTTTTCCATTGTTGTTTAGACTTAAGATGGTGGTAAGGGATGTTTGTGGAATGTTTATGGAAATTCAAGCTTTATGGGATGATGTTGTGAAGCAATAACTTTCCATTTCTTTGGCATACTTGTATTTTTATGAAATGTTATTGCCATGAAAATAGCCTAAGATACTGTCATGGCATTAAATAAAAATATACTACTACTAAATTTCAGCTTTGCCATTACAGGAATATATATATATATATATATTTTTTAAATGTATCAAAATAGAAAAGCCTTAATTGAAATTGTACTAATATTTCACACTACTGTTGTACTGTATTAATTAAATGCAGCCTTAGTGAGCATTGGAGACTAATTTAAAAAACATTTACAAATCATACAACCCCAAATATTTAAAGGTGGTAAATCTACCATCTATGAAGTTTTAAAGCCACCCACTTCCACCGAAACTAGGCTGGTGCCCTGCTCTTACTTGTCTCTGTAGTTTACCCCTGAGCTTCAAGCCTTGAAACAAATTCTCTCATCCTCTGTCAGCGAGTTAATTATAAAATCTAACTCATCATCCTGCCACCAAGACCCTTCCCTCACCCCGTTTTAAAGAACTGCTCTCATTTCACATTTGATAAAATGCTCTCTCTTCTGCTTCTGTGCCAATACACCTGAAAACATATGCTGTCACCCCTATAATTAAGAAACGTGGCTTGGATCCATCTGCATGGAACTGTTTCAGATCTATCTCAAATCTTCTTTCTTATCTAAACCTCTTGTTGCTTTACAGCTATAATCTCATCTGCTTACTCACAGTCTCGATGACCCTTTTCATTCTGTTTTCCACACATTCCACGGCTCTAAAGTAATATCAATGACCTTCTTTTAGCTGCTGACTTTTGGTATCCTCATCCTACTCGATCTTTACGTTTGAGTTCAGTTCATACTACTCTCTTGACTATCTTTTAAAGGAAACATTGAGCTCCCTAGGGGTTTAAATAGTATTCCACTGACAGACTTTGCTTTTTAATATTTGCATGCTTCCTCTTGGGCATGTTGTCAGCCATCATGGTCTCTGCTCATGACTTTCAGATCTGTCCTCCCACTCTGTTCTGTTAATGCCTGCATTGGTGATTTGAAAGCATGGTTGCTTTAATTTTCTCCCATCCAACATGGATTGATGTTATGCTATTTTAGCACTTCTCTCTTGGTTGGCCTGCAGTACCTGCTGAAATCACTGCAATATGTTCAAACTTGTGCAGCAAAGTCACCCACACCAAACAATGTGCCCACATCCTTTGCAAATTATATTGGCTGCCTGTCTCTTCTTTGTATCCATTTCAAGATGCTTCTCCTGACCTTTAAATGTCTCAACGGCCTCTTGCTACATCTGTGAGTTACTTCATCCCGAGATTTCGACTTTCTTTTTGTGATGGCAGTTCATTCTGTCTCATGGCACCAAAACTCTGAATCTCACTCCCATCGAGTCTCCACGGCGGCATCTCTAATTATGAATAAAAACCTTTCACAGTAAAGTTTCTCTGACCCTGAATGTTTTTGTGTATTTCTCTCTCTCTTTATGTGTAGTTACTCATGTCTGTCAGATGCATATGTCTCTTAAAAGTTCACGTTTTATTGTGACACAACCTTGAGCTGTGGGAAAAGAGCTTAATAATTAAACGTATTATTGTTTATTATTATTATTATTATTATATGAGACTGAGACTGTGTGAGTGAGGCTAATTCATTGTGTCTTTCTATTCTGGTTTTCATCATCTTTGGGCCTAAACAACTGGAGAAAAACATAGCGGCAACCTCTTTACTAATGTGAAATGTAAATGTGACATTCTCTATAATGTCAACACCTTACAGACCCATTTTCCTTTTTCTGTCTTTGTTTTCCCCAAAGACCCTCCTTTCCACAACAATAGTTCAACACAACTCTTGTTTTTCCATCAGGCTTTTATTGATTATCTTGAGGGTTCCCAGCCGGCACATTATAATGTGCATAATGAAATCACAACACCTCTGTGTGATTAGTTTTTTCCCCCACACACCTGAGGAAGGAGCTACACAAGAAAAACATTCATCTACATAAATACACATTGATGATGTGCCTATGCAAGTATCAGTCTAAAGTAATATAGACTTTAATCATGGTTGGACCATTTGTTTTCATTGACCTTTCACATGACACTTAGCCTATATGATATGGTATAGCTATAGAGTACATTATCCTTCACTTTCTCACCTTTTAGAGAAACCGGGAAATATGCATTGCTAGAAATAAAAGGGCAGGCTTTAAAGTAATTAATTATATGTAGTTTATATGCCACATGATCTTTGACTTTTTTCAAGACTCCTTCCCCTACAAGAGATATAACCAGCGGAAGTGCTTCAAAACTGCTCTATTAAACAAGCAGTTCACCCCAAAATGAAAATGTGCTGAAAATGTACTCCCCCACAGGCCATACATGATGTAAATGAGTTTATTTGTTAATCAAAAAAGATTTAGAGAAATTTAGCATTGCACCACTTGTTCACCAGTGGATCCTCTCCAGTGAATGCATGGGTGCCGTCATCGTAGATGGCCTGAGGGCCGGGATTGGCAGTATTTCAAATACATGTATTTAAAATACGTATTTGAAAAACAAAATACTATTTTGTATTTAAATACCTTTTAAAAAAATCTAATGTATTTTGTATTTAAATACATTTAATCTTAGTATTTTTGTATTTTCAAAATACATAAAATACTTTTTGCCAATCACCCTCTTTAGTAGACTCCTGATTTCCTGTATCAACTACTTCAGACATGCCACTTTCGTTCATGTGAGCTGCAGCTGAATGATTTCATCTAGACTTGGGTAAGCGAGTTTTCAGAATTTCAGAAGTCTGAAAACAAGTCTTGTCACATTCAAGTGCTCTGCTGTTGGGAAGAAAAGGAATCATGGAAGACGCCAGGTTTCCTGGGAAAATCTTATTAAAACCAAAATTGTAGATATTTAAGGTATTTCATTTTGAATCAAATGTAGCATCCAATTCGTACATGCTGTCCAATACATGCTGTTTTGCTGTGTATAAAACATACAAAATGCTTGAAATGGTCATTGCACTACAGTGTGCATGATTTTAACAAGGTTAAAACAAGGTGATCTTGCTTTTGTGGGAGAAAAAAAACACCTGTCCCAGCAGCAACTGTTTTCCCTTCCACCATGTTTATGGCCTGCACAACTCTGAAACTTGGGTATAAAAAGTATCTCAGGGTTTCCCAGTAGAAAATATGACAAATGCAATTATGTCAAATTTCCAACTAGAAAACTAATATTACGAAAAAAATAAATGAATTAAAAATGTATTGCCGGAGAAGGCAGCATAAGATAAGGTGAGGATGTCATGGCCGGTTGTACTTGTTTATTAAGGTTCAAATGGAACATCATTCAGATTAGCACTTAGCATGGAGGGGAAAAAAGAGCACTAGCAAGGGAAACATACCATTAGCACTAGTCAGTCTTGGTATATATATATATATTGGTCAGATTTTGGTTTTATCACCTAGCTAGTCAAATGTGTTCATTAAACTTTAAGCCTTACTGCTTGCTATGGCGATATGACAATAGAAATGTCGGCGATGATATAAAGTGTAAATCGATTTCACTTTTTCTATATCATTTATTTATCTTTGTGGTATGCAAAAATATCTGTGGAGCTTTTAGTGGGCAGTTGCTGACACGTCAGAGCGATTGAAGAAACATAGATGAATGAGTAATAAACAGCTTTCTGTGTGTGTATCCCAAGACAAAGATAAATATAATGCTAATAATAGAGATATAAAGTTCAAAAACTGTTCTAGGGCATACTCACACTAGTCACAGTTGTCTTTTACTAAAGCCTGTGCGATTTGCCTTTCGCTAACAGACAGATACCACAGGATTATTACAGAGGCAACTGAGTATAATGGTGGAATTTGCAGCTTACTACAATAAATGCTACCTGGTCTCATGGCATTTACGTACCTGGGTGCACTTTTAACGAGACACGAATACCAATAACTACTGAAGTTTCCAAAATAAACAAACACTTGAGGAAAATTTACAGAGTTTAGTTTAATAAAGCGTAATTTTCGCACAATTACTTGAAGAATATTATGTTACAACTTCAAAACAATATTTATATTCTGGGAGATTTGAAAACTGATACTTTTGAACGTTAGCATCACACATATCCAGCCTTGTATCTATGGTTTTTCATAAATGGTAAGTTTGTTCGGTAGCTCACAGAGTACGGAGACGTACTTTGGAGGCGAGGAGCTCTGGTTCGAATTCCGTGTAATCACGGTTTGACAAAAATAGTTCAAGTAAGTTGAAATGGCACAGTCGCCAACTTTTATATCAGTTTTTTGTTCAGTTAATTAAATAAATATTGATTTAATTAAATGAGAAACTGATCTGGAACTGTTACAATGTAAAGTGTCCCATTCCAGGATAGAATATACAGCATCATACATAAACATATAAATAAATTGTGAAAAGTTTGGCAGATTCTCGTTTTCCATAGTTTGACATTTCCAAACAGCATAGTTGAAACCATAAACAAAATTAATATTTCCTTGTTTCTTGTACAAGTTGTTCTGTTTTTTTTAATGTTGCTACTTTAACAATGCACAGCTTATATATTACATATATTCTTATTCATGTGTATGTTCGATGGCGAACCTTTGATGGAAATGATTGACGGGGAGAGGGTCTCAGCACAAGGCAACCCATCTTCAAATTACTGGCATTAAGTTCACATTGTGAGAGATAATGTCATTTTACGGCTAATCAGCTAATGGAGCCCAAATCCATTTTCATCTAAATAGGAGATTGACGCACACACTCATATTAACTTAATGGCAGTGCAGAGACAAGGGATGGAAATAATGAATGCAAATGCAATTTACAGCCACCTCGCACTAAAACCACCTGAAACACAAGACTAAATTGAAGAGTGGTATGAAGTGTGTTCCCAGCTCATACATAACCCAAATATAGTTATGAAAAAAAAAATTCTTAGAAGAAAGGAAGTCTGAATGCCAGCTGTTCCATTTTTCTTAGCTTTTAGCGTTCTCTAATTATGAGGTGGCTGACTTCCACCCTTGAGGACCTCAGAAGCAGCATTTTCTTTGTTCCAGAATGAATACACCTCTAATGCACCTGATTCAGTTAATGAATGTAGATCTTGAGCCATGTATTATCATGATTTTGGTTCTGAATAAGTATACACTGTAAAGTTGCCCTTGAAGACAAGAGTTTTGGACTGGTATCTTCACAGGAATGGAAAACAAATGTAAGTAATTTTAGTCCTTTGACATTTAATATGGAGAGAAATCTTGAAAGTTACTGGAGGATAAAATGGGGGCATGCCCCCGGGTAAGATGACCATCCAACCCTAATTATTTTCTTTCTGAACCATAGACAGCATAAAATCTCATCTCAACATTTTTGATGAAGGGCTAAATTATTTAAAAATTTGTAATTTCATCAGAAAATCAACATTTGTGAGATTTAGTTTAATAGAAATCAATGACACTGATGTCGGATATTAATGTTCCATTTGTTATCGAGGGACTTGTGGGGACATAGATGTTAATACTTCAAAATGAAAGATAAAATTTGATTTTTGGGGTAAGTTGGCCCCTCTGAATTGGCAGAGATGGCCCCAAATGGTATGTTGTTACAAGTTTGTTATTTTTAAATTGAATACCTATTAATTCAAATGTAATCCAAATGTTCTCAGAATTGTATAATTCATTTTTTACACTTTTTTATTATTAAAGTCTATAGGGTAATTCAGTGAAATCAATTAATATGAATTAATAATGTTACTATTATAACATACAGTGGGGAAAAAAATATTTGATCCCCTGCTGATTTTGTTCGTTTGCCGACGGACAAAGAAATGATCAGTCTATAATTTTAATGGTAGGTTTATTTGAACAGTGAGAGACAGAATAACACAAAAAAATCCAATACAACAAAAATCGATTTGAATTTTAATGAGTCAAATAAGTATTTGATCCCTTCACAAAGTACTTAGTACTTGGTGGCAAAACCCTTGTCGGCAATCACAGAGTTCAGACGTTTCTTGTAGTTGGCCACAAGGTTCGCACACATCTCAGGAGGGATTTTGTCCCATCCTCTTTGCAGATTCTCTCAAAGTCATTAAGGTTTCGAGGCTGACGTTTGGCAGCTCGAACCTTCAGCTCCCTCCACAGATTTTCTATGGGATTAAGGTCTGGAGATTAAGGTCTTCAGGATCTTAATATGCTTCTTCTTAAGCCACTCCTTTGTTGCCTTGGCTGTGTTTTTTTTGTAACTTTTTGTAATGAAAATGATCTTCGATAGTTTCGTATGTTTTAGTGGACTATTTTATTTAAATGCAGGCTTGTAAAAGATTCTAAGTACATATCAATATTTAATGTACATATATTTATTAATATGTTGACTTTACGTTCCACAATGTGGCCCAGATCACCTTGTTGAGGTAACATAAAATATAGTCAACGAACCAATTGGAATCAACTGAATTAATATTCATCAACAGTGGTGACAAACGACTCAGTAATTCATCCCTTGAGCAGACTGGCTTGAATCTGATTTTAGCATGTGATTACTAATATGATGTTTTAGATTTGATTATTCCAGAAAGAGCTGATTAATCTGTGACTAAACTGCTTGATAACAGAGCTGACTCGGACAGGCAATGAACAGTCACTTTGGATACTAAAACCATAGTACTGATTACAAATAATCCTGATATTGATGTAATACTGAAAGGACTGGGTTCTACACAACATTTGTCATGATGTAAAATCGATGCAAAGCATCTGCAGTGATACAATCATGTTTTATCTGATAAGACCCTTTGGGGTATGTTTTCTCCTCAGTAACTCCAGCAGCGAGTGATCAACTAAAAATTGTATGACTGTGGAGCTAATTAAGCCAAGACAGGGCAACATTTGCATGTCTGACATGAGGAGAAATATGACAGTGTGGTAATAAACAACATAAAAGTCATTTTTGGCGTCAAATTATTCATGATTAGTCTGCTCTATGCAGATAGCTCTAATCTTGCCCTTTAGGTGAGGATAACTCTTGCCAAACATTCACGCAATTTGGTTGATTTGAATTGTAAATTGACAGTCCCAGTTTCTGAGCCCTAAGTCAAACTAAGGAAAGACATCTCGAGCTTGAATTGCTTTGTGATCTGGACCAGTGATCCTGGAGTCCTTTCTCTGACACACCCTACTGGGGTCTTGGAGTCTCTACTAATGAGCTGATGACCTGAATCAGGTGTGTTTGATTAGTAAATCCTTTTGTGTAGATAGATTATAAAGACGTTTCTGGCAGCGATTGTGTGTTTAGCTAAAGTGTTGTTTTCTGTCTGCTGCCATCTCTTTCACTAGTCCTCTAAAGAGAAAATTATTTTCATCTGCAAATGCATTTTATATAAACGTGCTTTAATGTCCATTGGAATTTGGCCATGCAAATTTCATTATCATCTCATTTCAAAGGCTGGGTGAATGAAAAGAAAACACAAATAAACCCAGAGACAAGCTAATTATTAGTGCAAATTGTCTTGGCTGAATTGAGATATTTTTTGTTTTCTTTTTGTCAATGTTCACTGACATTTTAATGAGTAATGGTGAATGAGATTAAAATAAGGGATTATATAAATGTGATATATGTCAATAGAATAGACGAATAAATGAATACACACACTTAAACACACATTTATTTTTTTCATATCATTTATCACCTATATGTACCTGTACAGATTAAATTCTAAACAAGTACAATCTCGCCAAAAAACTCCTGAAACTACATTCCGTGACATAAAAACAGTATTTATAATATGATAGTGGATTTGGGTATCCACCATCCATGACTCTCGCTGTTAGAAATACGGCAAGCGGAGCAATAAAATTGTTCTGGAGTTCTGTTATCACTGGAATATCACACTCCTCTCAGCCAATTCGATAACCAGAAAGAACACGAACACACACACACACACACACACACACACACACACACACACACACACACACACACACACACACACACACACACACACACACGCTTTACAAGTCTCAATGAGTTTCTCTCTTTCTTTCTTTAGAGGACACAGTTGTAGATATAAACAAGATTTTCTTTGAAGTAAAAGTGTGAATTGAAAGTATCCGTTCAAAGCATCCTTGTCAGTACTTCTGAAGCCAAGGTTACTCCAGTTCTACATCCACTATGAAGACTAGGTAATCAAATGCATAGCAGATAATTTAGCAGCAAAATTACCTTTCTCATGCCTTGATAATTAGGAAGGTAGACAAGGAAATCAAGCCCAGAGCTCAGAGCCATTACTATGCATGAGAAGAGGGCCCACATCACACAAAGGCCTGTCAGAGGTTTGCTTATGTCTGGAAACAACTTATCAGGCGCTCCAAATTTCCTCTCGCTGCATTATCATGTGGTCATTATCATTTACGGGGGGCAACATGACGGTATAGCGTGTTACATCTTCTATACTGAGTTATCCAAAAAGCTTCTGCCAGGAGTTTGATATTCATGAACTGCTTTCATCTATAATGGTGCTGTCCAGGTCTCTTACAGCCACTTTTGTTGAGCTCACTCTCAAGCTTATTATTTATTTAGAATATAAGTAGATAATAAATGCCGTTGGTCTTAAATGAAAAGAGACTCGCTTGCATATTTATGTATGAAACTATTACATTTCTGGCTTCTGATTCTGGTAATCGTTTTTATACTGTACAAGCTGTATGTGCTATTGCCCTACACCTACCCTACACCTAAACTTAGCCCTCACAGGAGACGGTGCATTTCTACTTTCCCCCAAAAAAACTTACTCTGTATGATTTATAAGCATTTTTAATTATGGGGACACTGAAAATGTCCTCATAAATCACCTTCTCCTTGTAATACCTATGTCATACCCATGTCATTATACAAATTTGTGTCCTCATAAACCACATAAACACACACACACACACACACACACACACACACACACACACACACACACACACACACACACACACACACACACACACACACACACACACACACACACAGTGTCCTTCAAAAGTGTGGAAACCTTATACACCAAGTGGAGTTTTGGACAACATCAGCATAAACCATTATCATGCAGACTTTGCATTGATAAGTAACAACACAAACTATGAAAACATTTGATTAAATTTGATTGTGTTCCTGTGGCTCAGTGGTTAGAGCATTGCGCTAGCAGCGCAAAGGTTGTGGGTTCGATTCCCAGGGAACACACATACTGACCAAAAATGTATAACCTGAATGCACTGTAAGTCGCTTTGGATAAAAGCGTCTGCTAAATGCATAAATGTAAATGTAAATCGCAAAAATTCTGAACATAATAAAAATGGTAAACTGTATTGTTGTAATAACCTCAATTGGCGATCCATCTGTAAAGGTGTGGTGACCCATTGATCTTCAGAAACGAAACCTGGAGCAAGTTTAATTGCAGCTGCCAAAGAGTCATATCCTTATTGTAAATTTTGAGTGGTAATTTTATGTCACTTTAATGCATTTGCGCCAATAAATTATTAGGATTTATGATGGTATTATCCAAACCCATACTTTAAAAAAACTAACCAAACCAAAGATAAACTTTTGTCTAATAAATTCAAGATATTTATATTTCTATGCAGGTCTTAAAGCTATTTATTTGATTTTAAAGGAGTTTTAAAGGAATTGAAAACATGTCTTTGTTGATGAATTGATTGTGCTAATCAAATTTATTTGTTCAAAATAATTGTTATTCCATTCCTCATCACCACCCATTCAAGCATTTTAATTCAAAAAGGTATATCTAACCAATCTCACAAATGTGGCATATGGCTTGTATATAATGCCTCATTCTGTGCAATTTAGTGGAAGTACAATAGATTGTGTTACCACCCTCCCAGTCTGGTCAATCATGATATTTATTTCTTTGCTTTTTACAATATGCACATGAAGAGTTTGTGTTGATGTTATATATTAAATTAAACAAAAGAACCGGCTGACACCAGTTTTATTATTTAACATTTGTTAACATGAACACAATTAAGCAATATATTAAAAGTGCTACATTGTGAATGTAATCATTGCTAAAGGACATTTTTATTTTTGTTTTATTGCTTCTATAAAATTAAATATTACAAATATTACAGTTTTTCTCAGTTGCTAACACACAATTCAGGAAACAATTCACAATTTTCTCACAACTATAAACACAATCTCAAAACTACACACCAACTTGTGCAAACTTCAGACTTCCAGGTCAAAATCAAATGATTTAGTCAAAAACACGTTCTCTTTTGTCAGAATCTAATCTTTGGCCTCAGATGACACACAAATACTCAAATACACAGACTACTCCACTGTCTAGAGAACACTAGTGAGATCAATTCAAAACACTGTTACAAAAACATCATTTTGGGAAACAGGAGACATCTTGCTAGTCAATGACTGTTACAGTATATTACATGAATAGAAGGGTGTAGATACAGTGAAATTCACCAATATAATTTAAGAAAAGTTTACTTTCATTACACTACTGTGAAGTTATCTTACAGTAGATGAATAGCACTTGAAGAGAAAAGTACAAAAACAAACAACAGAATATATAGTAAACACACACTGGAATATACTGTCAGTTACTGTACAGCAATAAATTCTGCATCCTCTGCCAAGATGCATTACAGTGTTTGTAATACCCTTATTTGTTATACTATTGATGATTCTTAGACTTCTGATGAAAGATGTTTCCTCCCCTAGAGAGTCAACTCTCAGTTCTGCACAAATACATGTAAGAAGTACTTTGCTACAAATCAATTCAACAGTTATGAGTCTGAGGGTGTGTGGTACAGTATTTACAGAACAAAGAAAAGTGAAAGTCCTCTCATCTGAAATACTGCTACTATGTACTGCACGTGTAATGTGTATAGTGTAAACCCTGTAGACGAGCCTGCAGGCAGCTTCACTCATGCTCAGTCCATGCACAAGAACATGATCAACTATAATGCTTTATATTTCATCAGCAACAAATGACCCTTGACCTCATCCCCTTCATTTTTCTTTTCTCCTCCTCTTCCTTTTTGTCTCCCACTATCAGGATTAATTTTCCAAAACACATAATCACTTGTGCTCCTGTTCATATCATCCTGAGATCCTGACCTGTGTGTCTTCAGTTTTGCTTCTGAATGATCACTCATGGATGACTGTGTGCTGTTTGTGTTCATTTTGCGATTCTTGAGGTGGTTATATTGTATGTTTGTGTTTTCTGAACGAGAACATGGTTAAAACTGTGCAAAATGATGGTGTTTTTGTGTGTAATTTTGCAGAAAACACTGTGCAAACAGGAGAAATGTGTTAAAAGTTTTGAGAAAGTGTCTTTGTTTCGACAACTGTATGAATGGTTTGGAAAATTGTGTCAAATGAATCAGTTATAGTGTGTTAGCAATCGAGAAAAACTGTAAGTGCTCAATTTATCATTAGTCTTCAAAAATGAATAGAATAAACTAAATTAATTAAGTGACATAACAGAAGAAAGCCTTTCCTCCCAAGTGATTATATTGGTAAATCACACTGTTCTGCAAATAGATATGCTGATTGTCTGATGAAGTCAATATCACTGCATGCAGCATATTGTGTAACTAATTACAGATTTGACTGAAGTGTCTTCTAGAAACTTCCGTTAACATGCCAAATAAAGAGCCGTATGCAAACAACCTTCCAACACAAACACTTACTTTCTCTGCAGTTCCTGAGTCACCCATCCATCTGCCTTTAGCCTCATCTCCGGCTGTTCTGTTCTACCCTTTTCACGCAATACACTCATCACTTCATTTAGATCTGAACACAGTCTCTCTCTCTCTCTCTCCCTCCAAGCCGAGTAACGGTCAGAAATACAATCATTTTAACAAGACCGTAGTAAAATTTTACATCTACCACTATTATATGTGAGTGCCATTATGTAAGAATGGTTATGCGCCTCAGTCTGCACCCTGTGTCATTGTGAGAGTGAATGTGGGTGCAGTTTGTGAAGTTATATTGCATGGCCTGTGAGTGAGATGAAATTATGTTTCTATGGCAACAAGTGCAGTATTGTTAGGAGGTCGGAGACGAACACAAGGAGGATACAGATTAGGGCATTAAAAAGAGAATAACAAAAAGGCAGCTTCGCTTAGGAAGTATTAATGCCTCATAATGAAATGTTTCTATTACTCATTCAAATAAAATTCGTCTGGTAAATAAAACAACTGTTTGACTACCTGTCTTCCACACAGGAAGACAGGTAGCACTTGTCTTTGACACATTTATAAAACCGATTGGTAACACTTTAGTATAGGGACCAATTCTCGCTATTATCTAGTTGATTATTAGCATGCCTATTATTAACATATCGGTTGTTTATTAATACTAATAAAGTACATATTTTGCATGACCATATTCTACATCCCCAATCCTACCCAATACCTAAACTTAAACTTAATACCTAAACAATTGTTTTAGTTAATTAGGCAAGAATTAGACCTTAAAATAAAGTGTGAGCAAAATATTTATAATAATCACTGGCCCAAATCACACTATAAAAAGTTTTTGGTATGTTTTTTGAAAACTCCTCAGAAATTAAATCTGGTCTATGTCAAATGTAGGTGGAAAAATTATCTCTTATTGCGCTACAGTATGTAGTTTGACTAAAGCCAATGAGCCTGTAAGTGGTAGTTGCACAAATCTGTCACCACCGTGCCCTGGCTGATTGATACGGGGCAACAGAAATCATCACACATCTTGCTAGACACACATGTCTATCTCTGCACTACTGTCCATGCAGAGCTGCAATCATTAAAAGTGCCCACCGGCACCCTTATTCTAGAACCCAATGGAGGCTGTGCAGGGTACATCAATATCAATACTGAGCAATGGCAATAACAAAAGCTCTTTTGACACCAGCATTAGTCTTCCAAATCACCCCTTCTGCCTTTCAGCATAAGGCTGTAATGTTTGTGATTTCTCTCGACAGCACAATTTAACACCCACAGTTCAGGCAAGGCCATCGCCTTGGGCCCTAAATGTGGTTGACCGATCTCACCGAGCTATCAAAACCCAGCGAAAAGGAGTGAATATGAATTTGATTTAAAATAAATGTCTTGGCAACATAAGAAAGAAACTAAGGGGGATGTACACGACCACTAATGAGCTGATGTGATGGGAAATATATTCAGAAAGAGGGGCGTAAGAGGAAAACGTTGCTATTATGTTCTTGTGTATATGTATATAGCAGGGTTTTGTTAATTTACCCCAAAATGATTTCAACTTCAGGACTGATCCCAAATGTCAGTCTCTTTTTGCTGAGGTAATTAAAACCCAAACGGTCGAAGTTTTAATTGGGCTGAAACATGTACCTCAGCCAAATTTCAATGGAGACTAATATGCTGAGTTGGGCTTTCAGACTGTAATTCAGTCTGTAATTCCAGTTTATGTTCATTTACTCGACACAACCATTCCCTCTAAACAATAACAACAAAAGGGTTGTGCTTTAAATTACTTTTTACCAGGGACATGCTCATTGGGACCACTGCTAATTTACTCAAGTATCTCTGTTGCTTTTTAAACAAGGCTATTTCATGATCATGCTTCTGTATTTATTACGGTTCTCCCAGTTGGCAAAAAAGGTTGGGCCTAATTGATCTCATTGGAGCACGAGGTCCTGCTTCCTGTTTGTTGTTAAAAACAGAGAAAAAAGCATTAAGGCTTACAAGCTTTTATAGGATTAAGCATAATAAGGTTTTACCTCTGCTGCTCATATTAAATAGAATTGAACAGTTGAAAGACAGACATTTTAGAGGATTACACGAAGGAAACAGTTAAAGTCCATGCTATTCTCTATATGGTTGCTTAGCTATAGCTGTAGCTAATTGCTTTATATATTCTGCCCAGGACTCAAGTAAGACATTATCTTTATCTTGGAACCACAATTACAGAATATGCTACATTTGCTACAACTATAGCAAGTTCATTTCTTTGCCCTATAGGATCTTGAGGCTTAAATTAATTGCAATATTTACAATTAATTTTGCAATACACAATTATGTTTATGGAGCTAAAATAACTGAAAATGTTACAGACTGACTTGCAATAATGCTTTATATGAAGCTTCGTGAACCACATAAAACAAAATTTTACTGTAGTATCCATTATTTCACACCATTGTTGCTGCATTGTGAATAATTATATCAATGGTTTTGACAAAAACAAAAACTGCAGTAACTATTGTATTTATGTGAAGATAGTATGCTGTTCTTGGCAGTATTCCCACATTCCTAAAACATATTGCATGGAAAAAATATGACTCAAACCTTTGCAGTGGACTCTGTAAAAACCTAATGAAACGTCAGTCCGCTTGATTTGCGATCAGCTTCATTTTCCATCTCAGTTCTTTGCATGGTCAATATCTGTGTATGTCCTCAGCTCCAGGTTTCATCAGGCTGGTAACAGGCAGCTACAGTAATACCCTTGGGCTTTCTCTGCTCATCTCAGGGCACTATAGCTGTCTCTCCCAGCACTCACCGTGCACAATTCCATTAAACTGTCATATCTTTCCAAATGACTTTCCTCTGTCCAAGGAAAAAGACCCACATCTTCACCGTGCGACAGCATACACTGTAAACTGTAGTTGTTCAGTTTTACCATTAGCATAAAATAAAATAAAGGTCACTTGTTTTGAAATCAAGCTTCAAGTGTGTAGAACTCAATTTGCCGTTTTTGCATCATTTGTCATCTTACAGACCTCAGCCTATCATCTTTGTTACTCCCTGTTATTATAAACTCAGGGACATGATTATGCAGCTGGTGGAAGAACATCCAGCTCAATAAATATGACTTTTATAATATGAAGAGAGAGACATCAACAGTTTGTGTAGCAGACCATGCTGATCCCATTCATATTGAAAGGTATTCATGTGTATACATGTTATGCAATAACAACATTTTAACCCTTTTACACATGCACAGCTTTAGAAATGTACGAATTGTTTCTGATCTCCTGAGGATTTGAAATTAGAATTGAACTGGAACCACTTTGGAGGCTATGGTGATGTGATTCACTCATTTATTGATTCGTGTGTGTGTGCATGTGTACTGTCACAATAGTTCATCTAGTCTGTATAAATTGTAGAATGAAACTCTAATTATGTCACATTAGGCAGATGGATTAACTGTGTTAAATAAATGCGATGCTGTTAAACATATTTCAATATTTAAAATCACGTTGAGCAGACAGACGCCAAGGTGACAAGCAGCAGCTGGAATCCATTATTTTGTCCCTCAAAGTGAGTATATGACCTATCAGCTGATAAATGCTCTTCACGTGTGGTGTGTTACAGAGGAACAGTCTCTCACGGTCATTCCTGCCAAACAAAATCTTGTAGTAGTGACAGCAAGAGCTGCGATTTACCGTTCCTGAGTCTTGGAAACGTACGAATGTCATGTGGAGCATGAACTAAGTGTCAGTATCAAGTGAAACTGTTTTTCTTGTAATGAAATGAGTTGTCTTTAGTCAGTAGCAAACAGATTGAGTTGATGAAATGCTTAGCTATATTTGGGCATCAGAGCCTGACAATATGTTTGCCTGAGGATTTCTGCTGTTCAAGCTTTTGACATTTGCTGTAGAGGCACTGAAATACTTATTGTATCTGTGGAGAGGCCGGGTTTTCGTGTTTTTCAAACCATGAAATCTTCCAAGATTTAAAAGTACCAAATACTAACAGAGCCTGCTTTATTTTTTGACAATAAAATGTAATTTAGTATCATAGTCGTGTGTAACAAATATCATTAACATACATAAGACTCGGAAGGTTACAAATCGACATGATAGTATGCAATTTCAAGTCACAGGAGTTTACTTTGTAAAGTACAACTGACTAATCCCATAAAACACCTGGATATAAAAAAGTCAAATAATTGTCATTGTATGAATCACAACAGCATGATTTATATAAACACTCTAGGCAAGGCTACTGGTATAAATTTCGAAGTGCAAACATTTTCCTAATCGCATCTCCTCCTCACAGCCATGCAGTTATTGGATAAGCACTGAATATCTCGTTTTACTCAGCCTTTCAAAATAGCTGTAGGCTGTGACATCCAAAGATATTGGTCTGTGCATTGGAGTGGCACTCAAATATTCAAGTTCTAGAATAAACTACAATCGAATGTCTACAGATACAGATGTGTTGTTTATTCTAATGCAAATTAGCATGAAAAGCATGACAATGAAGTTAATTACAGGCAGGGAAACAGTCCAGTGGTTGTATTCAGTTCCAAACAATTCCAAGATAATTGTTTTATCACACTGATTCTCCTCATAATTTCCAACTCCTTTCATTTCATCCAGCATAGAGGATTTCATTTGCTACATTTTATGGCTATTTCAGAATTCACATTCACATGTTTGCTCATATTATAATGTCTTATAAAAGCCTATTTCCACCAAGTAATAGCATTCTTTTATCTCATAATTCAGACTTTTTCCGGAGTTCTGAGAAATGAAGTGGAAATGGCAAGTGGAAGTCACCCATTTACTTTAAAGCATAACAGATGCGATGGCTGTTACACTAAAACAAAATTATCCAGGTCTAAAAATATTTATGATGCATAGGTGATTTAGCAACATATAAAACTCTGCAAATCGTTTAACTAAATATTAGCCTAAATTGGAAAGCTACGGGGTAAACTGAGCCAGCATTTTAACCTACTATACCCCACCAGAAGGGACTGAAGTTAAGTTAAATCTCTGAAGTATAAACTCTATTTTAATGTTCTATAAAAAAGGCTAATCTTACCCCACTCTCCCATATAAACATGGAATTCTGAGTTGTTTACAATATTACATTTTCCTCAGAGTTCTGAGTGTACATCTCACATTTAAGTTTTTTTTCTGCCATGGAATAATAATTTAAAAAATAAATTGTCTTTATCACAATTCAGACTTTTCTTCTCAGATTGGCGAGTTTATATCTCGCAATTCTGAGTTTCTATCTTTATAAACTCAAAATTGTGAGAAAAAAGTCAGGATTGTGAGATAAAGAGTCACCTTTTAATTTTATTTTTAACCCGTGGGAGAAACCATCTTCCATAGTCTCTAGCCTTTCAAAGCACAAAGAAATGTATTTGTATATGAGAGCAGTTCTGGCAGCTGACAGGCCATAAAAGTGAACCGTTCCTTCCTTCCCAAACTGCATAGTCTTATTGATGACTGAGGACCTAGGTGCTGTTTATCATCTTGTGACCTGGATTCTCTGCTGAGTAAGACTTGTTCCACCCAGCACTCCACTGAACACAGATCATACGTAATAGTACCCTTTCCCTTCTTCTATTACGCTAATATAGAAAAGTGACATCTGCACACATAAACATTGCACAATGAATACAACGTCTGCCCTATTGGATCCATGTCCTGTTTAATTCATTCTTGTTTATTTCACCCCAAAAGAAAATAAGCTCAATGCATATTATGCTGGCATAAAATGATGCAGGGTCCTATCAGGCTGGTAAGTGATACATGTCCATTCTCTGTTTTTCATAACTGGATTATGAATCATCACGACACCTACAATGGAGCATCGTCTATGCTTGTTCATTTGGTTTTCTCTGGTCCATATTTCATATAAATGGAGAGTGATGAGAGTGCAGAATTTTACAATTGAGATATCCATTTCAAATGACAACACTGCACGCTCTGAAGGACCCTTTAATTTTTCTCTAGCATCTGCAAACAAACAAAGGGAGAAAATAATAAAGAATTCAGCAGAGGCTCCAGGTCAGTCTGTTGCTGCAGCACAGTTTGCAGGCACATTGTTGACCCACCTTTTAAAGGAGGCTATTGCTGGCGTACATCGTGAGCGACTAGCTGTTACACTCCTCAGTGATAATATTTCATGAGCCAAGGATCATAAACAACTGTAAGCTTCTGTCAAGCAACCAAGGTAAACATAACTTTTCTAAATTCCGAATGGTTTAGAGTTGCCTTCAACAGATATACAGCTTGACAGTTTTACATCAGAAGCGATTGGACTTTAAAATTATTCTGAAGCATTACTAATTAAATAACTGTTTTGTTCATGATCTGTGAGAGCAAAGGGGTTTCAAATATTAAATTAGGATTACTGGAGTGATAAATTAATTTGGTAATCGTTTTTTAAAAACTCTTTCAGACATATTGAGGTTTGAGATTCTTTGGGCCTTTTAAAAGACGACTGATAAACATGAAAGCCCGTTTCTGCCATGGAATAATACTAAAAAATACAAATAGGTAAGTCTGACTATTTCTATTTTAAAAATAGAGTTTATATCCCTCAATTCTGTCAAAAAAGTCTGAATTGTCAAATATAAATTCCCTATTACAAGAAAGAAGTCAGAAATGAGAGATAAAAAGCTGAAAGTAACTTTAAAATGGAATTTAGATGTTCTTCAGAGGAAACAAAACCCTCAGAATTGCAAAAAAATTACTTGGAATTATGGGATTTGTGAGATGTTAGCTAGAATTATGAGTTTATATCTTGCAATTCTGACTTTCTTTCTTCTTTTTTAATATTTTTTTTTATTCAGTGGCAGAAGCGTGCTTCCATACATAACAGATAAAGTAATTCATTTAGGCTCTCCACAATGCTCTCTTTTCCAGGACTCGGCGTTTCTGAAAACGATGAATAGACGTCACTTTAATATTCTTTTTCCAGAAGCCATTTTATAGTCTCACACACATCTCTTTCAAAAGAAATGAAAGCGCCAGTGACACCTCTTGACATGTCCCAGATATCTTTGCCTGACAGGCAGTGTGTGACGCTGCAGGCGACTCACTCCCCAGCGTTGACAATACTGTCTAAAACTGCCGCTTCCATATGTCCATTGAGCCCACTGAGAAACGAGGCCTGAGTGGCTTGGCTCGAAATGTGGATGTTCACACATTAATGCCAAAAACTCTTGAGAGGTTGTCGAGGGATAGTGTGATGGGGCAAAGGGTTCAAAGGGAGAAAATGGCCAAATGTATTTAAAGGAATCATTTCCAGAGCTCTTTTGACATGACCTGCTCGAATGGCTGTCATGTTGAGACTGTTTTTTTGTTTTTGTTTTTGGACAGCCCACCAAGCCACTGGCAGATTTTAGTGTGCATAAAATTGCTGCCAATTCTGTGCTTTTTACACAAACTTGGGCACCATTTGAACCACATCAGCCAAGTCTTTTGATGTTAGAAAATGCCATATGTTACAGCACTGATGGGCAGCACTACATACCAAAAATCACCAATCACAGGGTAGTATCCAGATACTATTAAATTTGGCTGTGTATACTACCAATCAAAAGGTTATTATAATAGATAAAAAAGTATCTTATACTTACCAAGGATGCATTTGTTTGACCAAAAAATGCAACCTGGTCTCATACAAATGTGTACCTCTGTGCACTTTCTAGCGAGACCGTTTTTATGTATCTTACTGTACATTTCGCCACAGTTTCAAAGATAACAGGTTCAATATGTGAAGCCTGGCACATTTTTATTATGTTGATATAGGCACGTATTGCTGTGTTTTTATTACATTGCTACATAAATGTGTTGCGGCGGATCAGAATTCAAATATTGGGAACCGTTGCTAGAAATTAATGCTCTATCGTGTTGGAAATATGCCCTACACCAAACCCAACTCTAAAACTACCCGATAGTGTTGACAAATGCAAAACTGAAATAAAACGTATTTGTTGATGCAACCGTGCTATTTGAACTTTCTTATGTGCAGATGTGAATTGTTTCGTCAAACCGTAGTTACACAAGCTTCAAACAGGAGCTCTTCGCTTCTCAAGTACATCTCGGTACTCCCCGAGCTACCGAACAAACTTACCGTCTATGAAAACCCATCGATATGAAGCTGGATATGTGCAATGCTAACGTTCAAAAGCAACAGTTTTCAAATCTCCCAGAATATAAATATTGTTTTGAAGTCATAACATGATATTCTTCAAGCAATTGTGTGAAAATTATGCTTTTTTAATCGAAACTCTGTACATATTTTGTGAAAAGGAATAAAAGGCTTTACTGCCTCTAGTGTTCATTTCTTTTGGAAACTGCAGTGATATATACTTATTGGTACGAATTTGAATATATGAACATATTTTAAAATGTAATTTATTCCTGTGATTGCAAAACTGAATTTCCAGCATCATTACTCCAATCTTCAGTGTCACATGATCCTTCAGAAATCTGATATGCTGATTTGGTGGTCAAGAAACAACCTCTTATCAATGTTAGAAACTGTTGTGTTGGTTACTGCTTTCTCTGATACACCATTACTAAGATTTTTTTTTAAAAAATAAATACTTTTTTCAGCAAAGGTGCACAAATACATGTTACAATGTTACACATAATTAATATTTCAAAAAATGCTTTCCATTCATCAGACAATCCTGTTAAAAAAATCATTATAATTAATTGTAAAAAATATTTAAATTGAAAATGGTTATCTTACCAGTAAATTGTAATAATATTTCACATTATTACTGTTTTTAATCTAGTATCTATACTTAGTAAGAAAAAAATCTGTAGGAAAAAGGAAAAGCTACTGGTAACTTTTATCTGACATTATCTGTTTAGTTACTGATATTTGCTTTAACCCTAAAACACAATGAATAATTAAAAACAAACAAACAGGTAAAACACCTGTCCAAGCCTTTACATAAAATTCCTTCATATTAGCACGGTACATTGTGACCTATTTTTATAGATTTTCCTTTTCTAACTAACAAGTAGTAATGTGACAAATCTCTGCTGGTGTATCTAGCAGCATCTGACACTTTGAAAACATCTAATTATTTTGTAGCATCACTCGCTTATTACAGTTTGATCATCACATGTCCACTACTGAAGTGGATTGCAGCTTTTCAATTGACTGCTATCACCGACTGCTGTGTAGCAAATTAGACGAACCGGTTAAAAGCGGACTTTTCATCTGGCAGGTTTACATGAAGAGGTGGTCTGAAAGATGCATGCTTAGTAAATCAAAAAGAGATGAAAACACTGCGGTGGTCATTTAACAAAGATAAATATGACAGGTGATACTGTTCCTAAAAGTAGCATAATTCTGTCACAACTTAATGTCATTGTCTGGCACTAACTGAAACTGAACAGGGTATTTCCAGTTCCCAGCATGCTTTGTCTGAGACTGGATGGGGTAAATGTGTTAAATAATTGAATTTGTTTGTGAGCAAGTTGTAAAAGGGTCAAATCTGTTAGTATGTAAAGTCAGCATGTGCAATCGTCTTTTCTTTCCTATTGTGCATATGTATACAAGTGAAACAAGAACATGAAGAATGTAGGGAGCGGGACTCAGGAGTTGATTGGATTGGAGTTTTGTTAGCTGTGATTTCGTGTGAGTGACAGGTTGCTGGAGGGGATGGATTATTGAACCGCTTTCGCTCTGAGAAATGATGTCGCTGTGCTGATGTAATGTTACTGAAGAAGATGTTTTGATTAAAGATTATGAAGGTGCATAAATAAAAAAATAATGATGTGCATGGATAGATTTGAGTTACTTTAGCATTTCTAATTTTATTGGACTCAATTCAGTTATTAAGTTTGTGCTATACAAAATAATTGAATTTACATGGTAATTTCATGTAATGAAAACTCATTTTCAGCATGTGGAACCCCTGTTCACAATTGAATTCAGTTCATTCGAAAACGAATTTGCTGTTGCTTCTGTGAAAACAACAGAGAATAAGCCACTGTGCAGGTGTACAAGTGCTCTCTACTAGTACTAAACTCGCTTGGTAAAGCAGAACAATCACCCACTCAGTGAGCTAGTGCCAAATAACTGGAAGGAAATCAAAGATTTATTTAAAAATAAAATTGAGCTGATTGATTTTATGCTGCATGGGGAATCCAAAAACATACTGTACGCTATATTTTTATGTAGATTAAAGGAATAGTTCCTTTATCGTATGAGAGGAACGTATGAGTTCCTTTACCTTCGTATGAGAAGATGTTTTGAAGAATGTGGGTAAGCAAATGTCCATAGTATTTTTTTTATACTATGGACATTTGCTTACCCACATTCTTCAAAACATCTTCTCATACAAGTGAGTAAATGATGACAGAATACATTTTTTTGGGTGATCTATCCCTTAAGGAAAACTGACATTTCTTCTTCCAAACGTGCATATCGACAATACATTGAGACCGTTGTTGTTTATTCTTGTTTATTAGCATTTAATGAATATGCACTCTTAATTATTTCTCATAGGGTGCAAGCAACCTTGTTTTATATTTGATTCAACAGAAAAGAGTTGGTCAAGGCTGTTGGTCTGATTATCATAATGACTGCCATGCACTGTGGGAGTAAGCAAACTTCTATAAAAGGCTGAAGCCAACAAACGACTGAGAATTTTCACTCTGTAATACGGCCTTTTTCTCAGATCTCAGAGAGCGTTTGTGTTCTCTTTTTGTAACATGTAGCCTCTGGTGAGTTTAACTGTGAACCCAAGTGTAGATATTTATGATATTTTAGCATGGAATGTAAAATATGACAAGAAAAAACATATCTAAAAACAAGATTCCACAAAAGACAAGGATTTGCAAAGCATAATGCAGCTTAGATGTCAGTCATTTTGTACATTATTGGTTCTTTTGTGTCATGAGACAGGTGAATGAGATATGACAGCTACTGTGGAGGGGTGGATTTTTTCATTTCCATTTATGTTGTCATTCATTATGAGTCGCAACATCAATGTAAATGGCAGTAGCAGATGCCAGAATCTCAGCAGTGTAAAAATACTGTTTGCACAGAGATTAATGAAATGCAGGGCGTAATGTCAGCCTCGCCCTGTACTCCACGAACAAGCGCGGGTGACAAATGCTCAGAGCACAAACCTCCATTACTCATTCCAGTATCACGTGTCCATCTCTTCCACAGTAAGAGATGTCTCTGTGACAGCGCCACCATTGTGTCTGTGTCAGACACCGCTCTTTGAACCGCCAAATCTTAGTGCTGAGGTGGATCTGTCCCACTCCTCCATTGTTCAAATTGAATTTCTTCCCCCACTTTGTTCCTATTTAAGCTACAGGGGTTGATGTCAGATCTCAGGCCTGCTGTTGAAATTAATTCCTTGTCAGCGAAGCTTTTACACCCTGCCATTTGTGAGGATTTATGACGGAAGCTGTTTTGTTGCATGATACATACATTTCTGTTCTGTAGCAGGGCACTTAGTGCTTAAGGAGCTCTACAATTCTGGCCTCTTGCATATTTTATGTAGCGCATGTGTTTGGCTCCTCGTTTGCAAATGTCACATGGAGACTGGATTTCTCATAGAATTGAATAGAATTTATTTTAAGCATTTTTGCTGTTGTTATTTTGAATTCAGAACAACTGCACAATTGGAAGTTTGATATTGTTTTTAGATAACAGTTCAACTAACAAGATACTTTTTTAAGTATTTAATTTTGCACTGGCAACACTAGCTATGTTTCCATCCAAAGCTGTGAATTTAAATTATGCACAAATTAGTATATTGGATAAAGCATTTGTGAATAAAGCATCACTTCCATCCACTGAGTTGAAGAGAACAAAGTGAACACGGTCATGTTATCTTATCTTCTGATGTCTGTAACGCAATCGTGTGAGGAAATTATGCCAAATCATTTTGATGGCAGACCTTGGCTCTGGCTTTTCTTAATGATTTAAACAACATTTGATATTTAAGATGAACCCATTGGTTAGTTCAGTTATCCAGTCACACGATCATCAGTCGAAGTAAAATGTATGTCTTAAATGTGTTTCCATTGCAGTGTATGTGCATGTTGTAAGGAATGGTCAGAGGCGAGTGGATCCACTTGCAGCAATATTTAATAGGCAGAATCAAACAGGCAAGGTCAGCAGGCAAAACAGGAATATCAGAGGCAGGGCAGAGACGTAAACAATACCAGGCAGAAGTCGGGGCACAGGCACAGGTTCAGAGATCCAAGGTCAGGCAGTCCGGGGTGAACACAGAGATAGCAGGATGAATAGGAGAACGAAAATGTAACCAGGGAAAACAAGACTTCGCACTGGGTGAGTGTTTGTGTGCTGCTTTTATGTGAGTGAGAAAAGAGGTGCAGGTGTGGTGAGGCAATCAGAGTTGATGAGTGAATGGTGACAGCTGTGTGATTGGTGTAATGGTGGACGGGAATGTGTGAGTGCAGTGCATGATGGGAAATGTAGTCCATGGGTGATGTGCAGTTTGAGTGAGTGGGAACCAGATTCATGACAGAGCCCCCCCCCTAAGAGCGGCTTCCAGACGCTTACACAAAGCAAAATCCAGGAGGGCGGTGGAGCGGAGGTGGAACCGGGGGAGGGGACGGAGGGCCAGGTCCATGTGGGGCCAATGAGACAGGAGCCCACCAGGGCAGGGCGGACGAGACAGCAGGGACGTGAGGTGACTCTGGCAGGTCGGCGGAGGCGTGGGGTGACTCTGGCAGGTCGGCGGAGGCGTGGGGTGACTCTGGCAGGTCGGCGGAGGCGTGGGGTGACTCTGGCAGGTCGGCGGAGGCGTGGGGTGACTCTGGCAGGTCGGCGGAGGCGTGGGGTGACTCTGGCAGGTCGGCGGAGCGTGGGGTGACTCTGGCAGGTCGGCGGAGGCGTGGGGTGACTCTGGCAGGTCGGCGGAGGCGTGGGGTGACTCTGGCAGGTCGGCGGAGGCGTGGGGTGACTCTGGCAGGTCGACGGAGACGTGGGGTGACTCTGGCAGGTCGGCGGAGACGTGGGGTGACTCTGGCAGGTCGACGGAGACGTGGGGTGACTCTGGCAGGTCGACGGAGACGTGGGGTGACTCTGGCAGAACAGGCGCCCACCACGGCGGAGCAGATGAGACAGACGCCCACCAGGGCGGAGCAGATGAGACAGACGCCCACCAGGGCGAAGCAGACGTGACAGACGCACACCAGGGCGGAGCAGACGCACACCAGGGCGGAGCAGACGTGACAGACGCACACCAGGGCGGAGCAGACGTGACAGGCACCCTCCAGGGCGGAGCAGACGAGACAGACGCCCACCAGGGCGGAGCAGACGTGACAGACGCCCACCAGGGCGGAGCAGACGAGACAGACGCCCACCAGGGCGGAGCAGACATGACAGGCACCCTCCAGGGCGGAGCAGACATGACAGGCGCCCTCCAGGGCAGAGCAGACGAGACAGGCGCCCACCAGGGCGGAGCAGGAGCAGACGCCACCAGGGCGGAGCAGATGAGACAGGACGCCCACCAGGGCGGAGCAGACGGACAGGCGCCCCAGGGCGGAGCAGGACGAGACAGGCGCTCCAGGGCGGAGCAGACGAGACAGGCGCCCTCCAGGGCGGAGCAGACGAGACAGGCGCCCTCCAGGGCGGAGAAGACGTGACAGGCGCCCTCCAGGGCGGAGCAGACATCCCTGGCCGAGACTGGGACCTAGAGGAAACGGAGACACAAGAGGCAGAGAGAGCACATTTGGTTTCAGGAACCGAGGCAGGGAGTTTAAGCGGCCATGGTAGATCCGGGGCCTCGGGCAGCCATGATGGATCAGGGGACCTCATGGGCCATGGCGGGTCCGGAGTCTCCAATGGAGAGGAGCTCCCTCCATGAAAGTTCTTGGTGAACCCCACCACCTCGAGGGGGCACTCTGGAAGCGCTGAATCTCTTGGGCGCTCGGTAGAACTGGACGGAACCAGCGGAGACGAAGGAGAGCTGGGCGGGACCAGCGGCGAAGGCGAGCTGGGCGGGACCAGCGGCGAAGGCGAGCTGGGCGGGACCAGCGGAGACGAAGGAGAGCTGGGCGGGACCAGCGGAGACGAAGGAGAGCTGGGCGGGACCAGCGGAGACGAAGGAGAGCTGGGCGGGACCAGCGGAGACGAAGGAGAGCTGGGCGGGACCAGCGGAGACGAAGGAGAGCTGGGCGGGACCAGCGGAGACAAAGATGAGCCGGACAGGCAGCAGGGGCACTGGGGAACCAGACGGAACCAGGAGGGGACCCGGAGTGCCGGACTCTGTGAGCTCCTGGATCGGAGCGGCCTCTGAGCGAACTCTGTGAGCTCCTGGATCGGAGCGGCTCTGGAGGAACTCTGTGAGCTCCTGGATCGGAGCGGCCTCTGGAGCGAACTCTGTGAGCTCCTGGATCGGAGCGGCCTCTGAGCGAACTCTGTGAGCTCCTGGATCGAGCGGCTCTGGAGCGAACTCTGTGAGCTCCTGGATCGGAGCGGCCTCTGGAGCGAACTCTGTGAGCTCCTGGATCGGAGCGGCCTCTGAGCGAACTCTGTGAGCTCCTGGATCGGAGCGGCTCTGGGCGAACTCTGTGAGCTCCTGGATCGGAGCGGCCTCTGAGCGAACTCTGTGAGCTCCTGGATCGGAGCGGCCTCTGGGCGAACTCTGTGAGCTCCTGGATCGGAGCGGCCTCTGGAGCGAACTCTGTGAGCTCCTGGATCGGAGCGGCTCTGGCGCGGACTCTGTGAGCTCCTGGATCGGAGCGGCCTCTGGCGCGACTCTGTGAGCTCCCGGATCGGAGCGGCTCTGAGCGGACTCTGTGAGCTCCTGGATCGGAGCGGCTCTGGCGCGGACTCTGTGAGCTCCGGATCGGAGCGGCCTCTGGAGAGCGGACTCGGCGAGCTCCCCGGATCGGAGCGGCTCTGGGCGAACTCTGCGAGCTCCCGGATCGGAGCAACCTCTGGAGCGAACTCTGCGGGCTCCCGGATCGGAGCGGCCTCTGGCACGAACTCTGCGGGCTCCCGGATCGAGCGGCCTCTGGCGCGAACTCTGCGGGCTCCCGGACCGAGCGGGCTCTGGAGGACTCTCTGCAAGCTCCTGGGGCGGAGCGGGCTCTGGGCGGACTCTGCAAGCTCCTGGGACGGAGCGGGCTCTGAGCGGACTCTGCAAGCTCCTGGGACGGAGGCGGGCTCTGGAGCGACTCTGCAAGCTCCTGGGGGAGCGGGCTCTGGAGCGGACTCTGCAAGCTCCTGGGACGGAGCGGGCTCTGGAGCGGACTCTGCAAGCTCCTGGGACGGAGCGGGCTCTGGAGCGGACTCTACACCCACAGTGAAGGAAGAGCCAGCACACAAGGCATAGTCCAAAAGACCCCTCAAACTCCCATTATACACTCCTCCAGAAAACAAAGATTTATTAAACATGGCCTTGATGTCACTATTGAGACCAAAATAAAACAAGTCCTTGAATAGATACTCGTACAATGGGACCTGGTAAGACAGCTCACAAAACTGGTGAACATACTCCTCCATAGTCAGGCCTCCTGGCGAAGATGTAGGAGTTGGCCTCACGCTGTCCATAGGTGGGCTGGGTAGTCGAGATGACGCTGCTGGATCCGAGTGGCGAAGTCTTCTGTAAGGAATGGTCAGAGGCGAGTGGATCCACTTGCAGCAATATTTAATAGGCAGAATCAAACAGGCAAGGTCAGCAGGCAAAAACAGGAATATCAGAGGCAGGGCAGAGACGTAAACAATACCAGGCAGAAGTCGGGGCACAGGCACAGGTTCAGAGATCCAAGGTCAGGCAGTCCGGGGTGAAACACAGAGATAGCAGGATGAATGGGAGAGAACGCTCAGAAATGTAACCAGGGGAAAACAAGACGTCGCACTGGGTGAGTGTTTGTGTGCTGCTTTTATGTGAGTGAGAGAAAGAGGTGCAGGTGTGGTGAGGCAATCAGAGTTGATGAGTGAATGGTGACAGCTGTGTGATTGGTGTAATGGTGGACGGGAATGTGTGAGTGCAGTGCATGATGGGAAATGTAGTCCATGGGTGATGTGCAGTTTGAGTGAGTGGGAACCAGATTCATGACACATGTCTTCTTATTGGATAAAAAAGTTATGGGACTTAATTGAGCGCATATGTTTTAATGCACATTTAATAAATGTATGCACATCTTGCCATTTCTAATCAGCGTTTTTTTATGTGATATTACAAAAATAGCCACAGTGTTGCCATTTACTTGGTCTATATATATATAAAAAGGTTTAGTTTAGTTACAAATTACAATTGTTTTTGATTGAACTTGAAATTAAATCACTCCGGAATTGGCATTATTCAAGAAATGCTTGAAACATATTCATTGCTATTAGATTAATAGATAGATTATTAGACATATTTTTTATTAGATATTAAACAATATTAATATGATAATAGACATACCAACATACTTGCACATATCTGCACATCTTCATTTTCACCTACATTTATTTCTCTATATAAATGTGAAGATATCCTGAAAGTATTTTAGTGACTGATTGTTAGCCTTACAGCCCATGTGTAACGGATCAGCATGTAATACATAAAGTAATAGAGGCCTATAATGGCTTGTGCACATTGGATGCAGCACTTCTAAAAACTTTTTTGCATGCTCCTGGCTCCTCCTCTTTTTTCCTTCATGCTAGCATTATTTATTTATAGAAGTTAAGTGCCAAGCCTTTGCACTTAACTAAATATCTGTTCCACATAAATGCGGTTTTGTAATAAATTCTTTATTATCACAGAAAAACCCGAACTAAAGCATGTAGTGCACACTTTTATTGAATAAAGAAGTTTTCCCACAACCTTCCCAATCTATTCAGCTCTCATAAGTTCACAGTGTGATATTCCCAATAAAGAGGGTGAGGCAATCAGAGGCAGAAATGGAAGCTTAAATGATATTATATTCATACCTGACATTTACAAATGAATGCAATGGAGAAGTTCCTCTGTAATCTGGAGCGCACAGCAGGTGTTTCTATCTACACAGATGGCAAACACACATTGTTGTTTCCGTAGTAAGCCGGGAACAAAAACACTCACAAAGAATGCCAATTCCGGAGTCAACACTTCATCAAGAATGCTTAAAGACACCACAATTTGTGCCAGATAGTCAAAAAAATTTCCCAGCAGTGCTGGCACTCCTTATGTAGCCACAAGGTTGTAGTTTTTTGCTTCAACTCACTGTCTTAAAACGTGATGTCAAAGATGGCACAGACTCGTTACTTCAGGCCACGTGATCTCTCTTTCAAAGGGGAAAGTCCCATATACACACCGAGCTGGGGCTGTATGCTGATGTTTACCATCTGTGAGAAAGAAAAAGTGATTGCACTTAGACACAATTAGAGAAGTGAAATGAAGAATTAAGCAAGGACGCAGGCCCATGCAGAATACAAAACAGGTAAACAGAAAAAGAAACATATCACTCAGGGGGGAGTCTAGACAGTTTCCTGCTCCACGGGTCTGAGGAGTGATTCATAAATCAGAACAAAGGCAGTCTGTAAATATGATTTTTTCAGAAAAAAGGCCAGTTTTAAGCCACAGATATTACACATTTAAAATAGTATTACACTAAAATGAAATCATGTACGAATGTGTACCGAAGTTTCACAGCTTGTACAAAGAACCGCAAATTATGTTGATTATTGTTTTTTCTGTATTCAAAAGTAAAAGTATACCTTTTTGAAGATGGTTATTTTCTTCAAACCAAAGCACATATCCTCTTAGGATTCTAGTAAATTAGCAAGCGCTGTCAAGGACTCTGGAAGATGACTAAGCCATGAAAAATTTTGAGTGTTGTAGCTTTTGCACCATACATTTTAACCATCCTCTCTGAAGAAAGTGGATAGAGACTAGACTAAAGATGCGCAATATCAATGAATGGACCCTGATTTTGTGTAGGAGAGGCATCGGTGTGTAATTCAGTGTGGATGAAAGTGGGTTAACTTCAAGCAAATCTCTGCTTATATTCTTGTTGGTGCAATAGTTTGCATGCATCTTGAGAATGTAACATCATCAAATTGAATAAAATGCTCTCATCTTACTTTTCAGTCCGCTGTATGAGAAATTCTAATTGCTTTGAACGCCCCCTTGGAGTAATGGGACTTGTAATTACAGTTTAGCACCAGACTCTTCGTGCTAGCTGTTAATTACTCTCTGCTAAAGATGAAGAGACTGAAGATAAGCATTATAATCACAGCCGCTGTTTGAAGAAGGATGTTGTGACTTCAGAGGGCAGGGAACATCAGTTGCCCGAAATGTCTGCCCCCCGGGTCGCAGAGCAATCTCTATGGATGTTCCAGGGTGACCCTGGCCTCAAAACCCCAAGCGCTCAACTAGAAGCTGCTCAGCATGGGACCTATACAAATTACTCACATCAAATAAAACGCACATTTCCATGTCAGTTCCTTAATCAAAGAGGTGAAAACAGACCTTGGAATTTATGCAGCTGCAACACTGCGAGTTGGATTGGTTCTCTGGCATTGAGGCAGCTTTTCCTCATTAAATAATAATGTAAAATAAATAAAAACAAAACATTCAGAAAGTTGCCTACAGCGTGGAGTTCTGTGGTATTTCAGCCAGTAAACTGATTTATTTATTTACTTTGAATACTTGATTCTGATTGGTCAGTCGCAGCATTCTGTGATTTGAAAGTTCCTGATATTTGCTGCCACCATGGCAACAAACATGACAACTTGGTCGCCAAAGACAACTCCGGTCACTGAACCTGGTGCTATTTTCAGGTCTCTTGGATCATTTTGTGGACTCATTCTTTCCCATTTGTGACCCTCTCTGTGAAACCCAGGCTGAAGTCTCAAAATCTAATTATGAGATAACAAGCATCACATTTAGATTTCTACCATTAATTTCACTATAATTTCAATCTTTGACATCACCTTACTCAGTCAATATTAAATATATAAAGGTAAAATTTTCACAGAATGTTATTTACCTTATGAAGGAGGATTTTTGTAGAAAACAGCAAATCACAAAACAATGACTTTAGCTGGGTTTTCACAGAGAGGGTCACATTTCATTTAAATGTCATCTTGTGACTTTTATTATATGTGTAATATTATTGTGGTGTTTATCTTGTTGCATAAAGGAATAGTTCAGGCAAAAATAAATCTGATGAAAATGTACTCACCCTCAGGCCATCCAAGACGCAAATTCGTTTTTTCTTTATCAGAACAGATTTTGAGAGATAGTATTACATCACTTGTTCACTGATGGATCCTCTGCAGTGAATGGGTGCCGATCAAAATTAGCATTAAAAAGCATATTTTTCAGGCTAGACCAGCCAGTGCGCATATGCGCAGTTTTAAGCATACATCTCAGAACTTTGCTTTCGGCTAAAATACAAGTCCTCTATCCTTGATTCTCCAGTGAAAATTCATTGTGTCTGAATCAGGAGAGACATTTTCAGATAAATAGAGAAATAGATCATTCACTGTTTACAAGTAAAAACAGTCCATGGGTGCATTTCCCAAAAGCATCGTTAGCTAACTATGGTCGTTAGTTCCGTTGGACTCTATTGGTAATGACAGAACTTGTGGCCATAGTTGCTTTTGGGAAATGCACCCTAGAACAGTTTTGTTGGTGGATTTTGATGTGAAAGGACAACAGCGGATGGACTATTTCACTGCAGAAATCATTATTATGGATAATGGACACAGATCCAAATCTACAGAAGTGATAGTTTAAAGTTTATTCGACTCGATGATGGAGATGTTTCTTGCAGCTTTTTACTTCAGAAGACATTTCCTGATGGACTGGAGTTGTGTGGATTACTTATGGTTTATTATGTTTTTATCAGGTCATTCACTGCAGGGGATCCATTTGTGAGCAAGTGATGTAATGGTAAATTTCTCCAAATCTATATGAAGAAACGAACACATCTATGTTATTGATAGCCTGAGTTTAAGTACATTTTCAGCAAATTTACATTTTTTGGGAGAACTATTTTGGGGAACAATGTATTTGTGTTAATTCACACATAAAACATCAAATTGTAAAAAAAATATATATATTACATATACAAAGTTCTAGCATGAAACTCTAGATGGCGCAGTCTGATAGGTCTAACTCAATCTGACCTAATAACATCATTATTTGTGCAGTCCAATCAAGGGCAGTCATGGCCTAATGGACAGAGCGTCGGACTTGTAACCCGAGGTTGTGGGTTCAAATCTCAGCTCTGGAAGGAATTGTCCACGACCCTTGTGAGACCCTTGAGCAAGGCACCGAACCCCCAACTGCTCCCCGGGCGCCGCAGCTGCCTACTGCACCAAGTGTGTGTGCACTTGGATGGGTTAAATGCAGAGGACACATTTCACTGTTGGTTATACTCTGTATAATTGTGTATGTGACAAATAAAAAAACTTTTTTACAAATTATTTTCATTATCACATGGCACAGCTGATTGGTTCTTTCCTGTATCGGTAGCCAATGAGCTTTCTGCTCAACATTCAACAATATGACGAGTGCTTGTTGTAGCAGTTTCGCAGCGTGCTTCAGAAACCCTCCACCTTCCCCAGCTCCACCTGTATAGATCTGCCACAAGGTGATTTATGTATGCTATAGGGGTAGGGTGGCCATACATCCAGATTTTGGCTGGACAGTCGGCGCAGCCTCAAGCCGGACACTCATTTGTCTTCCTTTTTGGAGTTGTGTTGAATCGGCCTAAAAAAAACCCCCTCTAGAATCTTTATTGGGACGCAGCAGCATAGCGTCTAATGTTGTAAGATCTCTTGTCAAACAAATGATTGGCTGAAAGCGGTGTCAAATAAATATCTGATATATAATTGGTTAAAAACTTAAACAAGACTCCACGTGCTGGCTACGTCATATCATTACGTTAATATGCCGAAACGTCAGACCTCAATTTAATCCGGAATGGACAAAAGAGAACGAATTTATATCAAAAAGCAGTAGAGACACTTTTCATGGATTTTGCACACTGGGTGTAACTGTGAAATGTGTATTTATTTATTTTTCGCATTCATTATTTGTTTATTTATGTATTTCTATTATTTCCAGAAGTCCAGAAATGTTATGTTTTCTGACACTGTGCCAGATTATTTGTTTAATTTATGTTTTCTTTTATTTCCAGAAGTCCAGAAATGTTATGTTTTCAGGCACTGTGCACTTTGCACAGGTTCATCTCAGGGGTCAGTTTTTGAAACAGACATCACAATGTCTTGAATAAATACAAATACTGTGAACAAACACTTTGTTTGCCTCTTCTGTTACACATAGGTCTACATCAAGATATATGGTAGATCAAATTGTCTGGAAATGAATAGAGTAGGCTATTTAAGAATCACTGTATCATGATACCATCGATATGATGGACAAAATTGTATTGTAGTTGCGAGTACACCAGAGTCCTATGCAATTATTCTTGCCTCACTAAATGCTGCAAAGTGTCCTCCTTTTTGGTGTTATGGAAATGGACACCCTATATAGGGGGTGTATATGCTATGTTATATTTGCAGCAGCAGTATTCCTTACATACTCACAGTAGTATGTTGTGGATGTATTTCAGCAGACGCATAGCAGATCTATTCAGCCAAGACCAAATACATTATCATTGTCATTTACATTACCATGCCAATCCTCCGAGAGTTGTCATGACAGAAATGTATTTATTCATTTGTTTGGTCAGTAACCGTGCACTATAAACTCAGTGTGAGTCCTGATCTCCTTGTCAGTATTTTGTGTTAATGACTGTATATCACTTATAATCCATTAGAAAATATTGAATTTTACATTTGTAATTAGTTTTTGTCAGATTCCTTTATTCATCTTCTCCTCCAGCAGCCTAAAAATATGAGATGAAGATAAATTGAGTGATGCCTAAATGTTTCTGCTGAGGGAGGAGTAAGTGGATTTCCTGGCAGAGGCAAAGCTTGCCGTATTTCATCGCCTCTTCGCTGCCAATCCACCAGAATAAATCATAACTGCAGATAAATATATCAGCACTATTTAAAAGATAAAGATGCTAAAGTCTGCGCTGTTTCTTTGTAGAGTAACCAGCCATCGCTCAAATTATATGTTGTTGTATTTGATCCCTTCCATATCACAGTAATTGCAGTGATGGGAGAAACTGCTACCTGAAAATGTGACGAGGTTCTGCCAACAGCTTGTGTGAATCACTGAAGAGATTAATTATTACAGGCGGCGCTGTGGGCTGGGACAGGCAGACACATAGACTGTACCTGTATTCTATTCCAGCGCACACCCGTCCTCTTCCTGTGCGGCTAATGGCGTTGTCCCGGCAAAATTAATTAACTGATGTACTTCCGTCTGTCAGGAGGCCCTGCACAATTAATCACGTGGGGAACAAGACAATGCAGGGCACCTATAAATTCAATTCACAAGTTTAAAGCACCGTGGGACCTCAGTCTAAACCCTATGGATTAGATGTCAAGTGGCTCATAACTCAGCAGAAGGTGCTGTAAAATCAAGTTAATCTTAAACCAAAATATGCCCCTGGATGTCTAGGGGTCACTCGTCTCTCAGTTTGATGTCAGTGCTATAAAGTGTTCAGTGTGAACCTGTGGCTTTGCTTCATGCATGCGTCCACATTTTTGTGGGTTTGTGGATCCACGGATGTTAAAAAATAAACTTTTTTGTTTACTAAAAATATACTACAATGTTTTTGAAATGCATTTATTTAATAATACGTATACTACAAATATATTTTCATATGTGTGTACTTATGTAAAATACCCTGCAATTGTACTTTTGCTATACTGAACTGGTATAATTAAAGTTTGATAAATTGGAACAACTAATTTTGTACTTAATGCACTTTAATTGTGCTGAAGTCCAACTAAAGATATACTGAAGTATATTTGATTGTGCTAAAGTGGAACTATTGCAAGTAGTCTTCAGGTCAGGTACCCTTTGAATAACTTTCATTAAAGAGATAGCTCACCCAAAAATGAAAATTCTGTCATTAATTACTCACCGTCATTTCGTTTCAAGCCTGTGAGCCCTCTGTTTATCTTCGGAACACAATGCGGATATTCCCAGTGGATATTCTCCAAAATGGTGATATGCTGACGTAGAGAAGAGGAACTGTTGAATAAAGTCGTTATTTTGTTTTCTTTGCATACAAATAGTTTTCTTGTAGCTTTGTAAAATTACGGTTGAAACCCTGATGTCACATGGATAATTTTACCAATCTCCTTGCTATGTTTCTGGAGCTTGATCATGTAAGGACACTTGCTGTCTATGGAGAGTCAGAGAGTTCTCAGATTCCATCAAAAATATCTTAATTTGTGTTCCGATGATGAACGGAGGTCTCACGGCTTTGGAACGACATCAGGGTGAGTAATTAATGACAGAATTCTCATTTTTGGGTGAAATAACCCTTTAAAGACTATTATTCAAAGATCATCCAATCGTCATCATGTGACATTAAAACATATTTAGGCTTAATGTAAGAATGAATGTGCATTATGCACAAGTAGCACTCCAAATAAAGTTTAATTATAATTTGAATATCAGTAAGTCTCGAGCGATATGTCAGTAAATATGGTAATAGATTTGAACTATACTTCAACTTCAACTTGCCAACTGTCCTAGATGAGTTAATTTCCCATCAGAAGACATTGATTCATCAACTGGGGTCATGTGGATTACCACTGTTCCCTTCATGTGGTTTTTGAAGCATGAACTTTGGCGGTCCCATGCTCAAAAACAGAATAAAAACAAATCTTTCTTTGATCATCTGAGAAAAGAAAGTCATTCACTTCTTGAGGGTGAGCAAATTAGAGAATTTTCCTATTTAGTTATAGAGTAGACTATCCATTTAAGTGCTTTTCTGAAAAATAACTTAATTGGTATTCCACAGGACACCCTGCCTTCATCCTGTTTTAGATTCCATTGAACACAAATCTTAACCCACCCACATACTGTGCTACTGGCAACTAGTTAAAGCTGTGTGTCAAATTTTTAAGTGAAAATGCATTTATAGGTGACCGGATATCAGCTATTGTGACTTATTGTGGAAGACTTATATTTGCGATTGCATGATTTAAATAGTCTGATTCACACAGGAAATCATGAACATGTGGCTTTCTCCAAAGTCTCGTTATAACAAGTCCGTTCACTTGACGGCCATATTCTGAACACCCACAGGCAGCTATTTCCAGCTTTGCAAGTTCAGCTCATATTTACTTGAATGGGGAGAGACAGAAATCTCTGCAACAGTTTGTTGAAAGTTTGTTTAAATAGAAACATATTTTAAACCAGGAATCAAATCTGACAACAACAGTATCATAAAATGTGCTTAAGATTTCTTCCATGCATATATGTACTGTACAGGTGGACTGTCTCTGCTTTAGTCTCTGCTTTCTCAAACAGACAGGGTCATCCTGTGCATCAACTCATTTACTAGTTTGAAAGTCATTTATGAAAACTTGACACCTGTTTAACACAACAACATTAACACTGATTAGTACTAATTGGCAAATATGAAAGAAAATCTTGAAAACATCACATATAGTTAGAGCTTATGCATAGATCCTGTTTTACAGTACATCTCACTACCAATCAAGGCTTGGGTTTATATTTATATAACATATTATTATGCCCGAGAAACAGCTTATTTTATAATATTTATAATGCAGTTTACGGCTTAGATAAGGTTAACATCTACTCTAGAGATCTAATGGCGTTCTATGGTATGGCTGTTCGAAGTGTGACTCTCCAGCTGTTATTGGTCTGAAATATTTTTATTTTGTAATAGAGAGAGAGAGAAGAAACACAAGAATTGTAGGTTTTGTGGAAATAAGCATTAACCCAAAGCAAATAATATAAAATACCGGAAAGCACAGTTTAAAAGTCCCCACACTTCACACTTTAGAAAAGAAAAACATTTTATTTACATTTACAGCATGTACTGTATGAACTACAATCTCTGGTATATATTTTTTTCCATGGTTAACTCTTAGTTAGCTGTATCTCCATACAGTAGCATTATGAATTGATCAGCAAATGTGTAGTTTGACAGAAATATTATTGGTTATTTTTCAATAACAGTTCTTGTAGAAATATGTCAATAAAGAGACATTCTCTTGCCAAAAAAAAACACTTCAGTTCAGCATAGAAATCTAAAATGAGTTACCAATAACCAACAAATCACAAGAAGAAAACCAAAGAGAATCCGCTTAGTCCAACCCCACAGCTTTTCTATGTAGGCCATGTAGGTATCAATGATCTAGTCAAAGTAGCTTCTGTAGCTGATGCAGTGCTCGGGAACACTGAGGCAGATAGAAGCAAGCTAGCATTCATATACAGACCCTCTGTCATCTTTTTTTTTTCAACAGCACAAATGCTGTTTTTTTTTCTAGTGTCCCAATTTATCCCACCTATATACAGTAAAAATGGTAGGAACATTTTTAATTGAATACAAAAATTAATTAATACAAAAAAAAACATATGCTGGGAAGCAACAGTTTATCCTTTATGAAATGCTTAACGTGATAATTCCTCTTCCACTTATGAATGGCAATAAGGGTGAAAGTAAACGCCTGGAGCCACCAAAAAATGACAATATATAATTAAATACAAAAAGAATCATGTAAGAATCTTGTCATATTCAGTAGATGACTGTTAATTCATTGCTAAAATGTAAGATTAAAACTTTACATACGAATTCCCTGCTGGCAAACACATCTATTTCAAATTAAACTTATCAGCACATGTAATGAATTAAAGGTATATACTTCATGTACCATTCTGATGCCTCTGACATATGAACCTATTAGGTTTACTTCAGCAGTTGACTGGTGAGACCAGTATCACATCTTCTTATTAGACATTACATATCAGCTTTTATGCTGAACAACATTTTGAGAAAGCAATACACAAGCTGGTGAAAAACATCACAGTGTACAAACACAACCTTTTGCACGTATGAACATTCACACACTCATGTTAGGTGAGGTATGCAGTTGCCAGTCAAATAAACCATTCCAGAAAAAAATGATTTCAAAATACATGACAGAATGTAAAATTCGATAGACAATGGTAAAATAATAACTCATGGTATATTGCGGATACAACACAAACATATAAAAGCACACATTCACAGTAAAAAACAGTGGTTTACAAATCACCTCCATTGAAAATAATGCAATTCTCAAATAAACAATACATGTTTTAAGCACTGGGCTGCTCTCTGATTGTGTCCAGTGTGTTTTTTTTTCAGTAGGTCATTGGTTTCCATAGTGACATTAGCAGGATTTTTTTTATTTTATTATTTATTTCGTCATAGCCATTTTTGTCTGAAACTCACACAGAAAACGATCTTAGAAATCATATTCCCTTGTCCTGAGCCACTCAGGGTTTTTTCTTATCTTGCATTTGGTTGACATACTATTATATCCCACACACATGTGGCATTGGGGCTATTATTGTACTAGCCTGATGTATGTGATTCATATTTATAATCATAAGTTGTTGGCATTTACAGTTAGACATAGATTTTGTGAAAATATGCTGAACCTAAAATCCTGAATTTCCAGTGCCACATTTTAGACACTATCTTGACTGAAGGGCTGTAATTCAAGGCAATTATGCAAACCTATTTTCTGAATTGAAGTTAATTGATGTGTCTTCCGAACACTGGCTTCTATAAATACTAGAAATATGTCCTATCCCACAAGCTGCATTAGCAGAATAATCCAGACCCTGACAATGAAAGCTTTCCCTTTTTTGTTCAGTAACAGGATTTTTCATGGGGAAATGTAACCATTTGTGACCCTCTGAAAACCCAGCTAAAGTCCTTTTTTTACATTTACTAGGATCTGCATCCTACATATTGTAAAGAACATTCTGTGAAAATATTTTCTTTGTATCTGTAGATTTTTAGACTTTAGGCTGGTTTTTACAGAGAGGGTCACATTCAAACATCGTATATATCTTATACATCTCTAGAGTCACTGCATCCATCAGGCCCACCATTCATACCTAAGTGCTCCATGCGATTTAAAGTCTGCTGTTTTCAGTGGCCAGTTTTTGTTTCCAGTGTCTCAAAAAAACGAAAACACATTGGTGCAAAGGGACGTAATATGCCACAATAATAATACAAAAAACAACAACAACAAAAAAACACAACTCTTGTCTCATTACTATTATAACCATTGCAGCTGACCTTATTTCTACCATCAAATAAAAGTAAACCATTCATTCCCCCAGTTCTCAAAATGTAGGAATGAAAAAGAAAAAAAATAGATATTAACCTTTTTGACTTGTGATTTCATGATTCAGTCACTTCACATATCTTTAAATAAATAAGATTTGTAAAGACACTTGTTAAAATAATTATACACCCTGGCTCTCACTGACATTGCTGAATGTCTTAATGCACACTTTCATCTTCATTACAACAGCATGTCCATAACCAAAATTTAAACAGCATTAGTAGATTTCGGTTCGTCCAACATGGTCAAATTTGCGTCTCCTGCACGTTATCCTTTGAGCTGGCTTGGATTAGTAAAGGTTCATGCACTGAACTATGCAGCGAGCTGAGAGCGGACACATGGTTATAAGAAGTTTTGTAGGAGTTATAGTGGTTGTAATGCTCATGCTCCAGCGGCGGGAGAGTCAGGTGACTCACCATGGCCGGAACCCTTGTTAGATCCTCGTGTACATTGATGATCTCGATGGAGCGGGTCGGCCCATCGTGATCCTGCTGGTGGTGCTGCTTGCGCATCTTGTAGAATATTATGAGCATGACGGCCGCCATGAGCGTGATGGCCACAAAGCAGCCGATGATGATCTTGGTGGTTTTCATCACCTCCTCCAAACCATTGAGAGCGCCATCAATGTCTATGTCAGTCACGGGAATGGTGTACGCTCTCTCAGTGGCAATAGGTGTTCCCCTTGTGGTCGAAGAGGACGCCCAACCAAAAGATGGCTGCACCGGTGTCCTACTGTCCCCATCAATAACAGTTTCAATTGTCTCTACAGTGACCGTAGTGAAGTAACTAAAGCCACTGTTGTCAACGGATGTCACATTGAGGACAGCGGAGGCTGAAATGTTGCCTAGCATGTTGCTTACGATGCAAGTGTAGGTTCCCGTGTCCTGAATGGTGACATTGGTGAAGTTTAACGTTCCGTCGTTTTGGACAGAGATGCGCATCTTGAGCGCCCCATGTGTTATGATGGAACCATTTGGTGTTAGCCAGCTGACTGAGGTCACTGAATTCGTCCGACATTTGAGCTCTGCCACCATTCCTTCAGTCAAATTGAGGTCAGCAGGCGGCTCGACGATTACGGGTGCGTAGCACTGAAAGTAACTCTGGTCCAGCTCACCGATGTAACGCCCCTTGAGGCTGGGAGGGGAATTGCAGCGGGCGCAGCAGCTGGTGTTCGTAGGTACGGTCTCTCTCAGCCACCAGCTCAGCCAAAGAATGTCACAGTTGCAGTTCCAGGGATTGTGATGCAAATGCACTCGCTGCAGGTGGTGCAAAGGTGTGAAGAGATCATGGGGCAAAAAGGTAAGGTTGTTGTGAGCCAGGTTGAGCTCTCGTAAAGAGTGCAGGTCATTGAAGGAGTTCCGCTCTATGGTTTGGACTTGGGCGTGCATCATCCACAGCTTCTGAAGATGGATGAGACCCTTAAAAGAACTGGGCTGAATGACGGTGAGCTGGTTCCCGGACATCTCCAACTCATCCAAACGAATCAAGGGCTGAATATTGGGGACCTCTTTGAGGTTACACATGCCCATATTTAGGTAGCGAAGGTTACCCAAGCCCTGAAATGCTCCACTGGAAATGTAGGAGAGACGCTTCAGCTCTCCCAAGTCCAACCGCCGCAGGGAGGGCAAGCGACTGAAGGCATCAGACGGTATGCTCTCAATAGGGTTATTCCTAAGCCACAGCTCTTTCAGTTTTGATAGATACTCAAAGGCGCCATTTGGGATGGTTGTGAGGCGATTGTCAAAAAGCTCTAGAGTGTTAAGGCTGGTCAGCCCGTTGAAGGCGCCAATCTCGATGTTGCGGATGTGGTTTCTGCTGAGCTGAAGAATCTCAAGGTGTCGCAAATGCTTGAAACTGTCTACTTTTATGACCTGGATCTGATTGTCCTGAAGGTTTAGATACCGTGTATTGGTGGAGATGCCATCAGGGACATCCTTTAGCCCTCTGCGTGTGCAGATGACCTTACTAAACTGATTACTGCAGGAACATACGGAGGGACAGGTTTGGGCTCGTACCAATCCGGCGACAACAAGCAACTGCAGGGCTAAAAGCAGGAGAAACAAGGGGTCAAACCAAGCCCCTTTCCATCTAGGACCTCTCAACATCTGGCGCTGATGGTAAGAGGTCATCTTGTTCAACATTCATAATTTAATGCCCGCTGAGTTTCTCTCCCCAAACATTTATAGGCGGTCTGAAAAAGAGGAAAGAGGAAAATAGATTTGTTAGCAAAGTATGTCATGTTGACGTGTCAGCATAGCATGATGGCAGTCAAACAGAATGGTGGCAGTCAAATGTTCTGCAATTTATCAAGCAGAATATTCTTCTGTCAAATGGAAATGCATGTACATTTCTGATATTCTGATGAAAACAAGTATTGCTGTTTAGGCAGTGCACATGCGAAACAGAGTTTTTCTGATGTGATTGATGAATTGAGCATCATTACCATTACAGCTGTTAAATGAGCCAGCACATAGAAGCACAAACACTTCAATACATTGAAAGTGTAAATGACTAAAAGCAATTTCTTGATTTCTTTTTGTTTTTGCACTGTATGTAATAGCAGACCTGAGCTTAGTCAACAAATTCACTTTGACCTGACTATTTTTCAAGATTTCTGCAACTAACACAGTGAAAAAGATTGGGAAAAACATTAATAAGATACATTTATAAGGAACGTTATTTTCAAAGGAAAACCACACACAGTAAAGAAAATGCATGTGTGATGTTACTGTAATGCTTAAAATCAAGATATTGTTTGTACATTTGTTTCATTATAATATTATCAAGTGCCTTGAGTGTGAAATTCCCTAAACTGCCCTGAATCTTTTATGCTATGCACTAAAATGAGATATATGGAAATCATGTCACAGCAAGCTGTCAGAGGGATGGATTAATGTGCAGACAGGTCCATCACTGGGCATATCACGCAGATAAGGATGTGTGTTTGGCTTGTATATATCACTCTATGTGCTTGCACATGCTATGAAGATACATAGCAACCGAATTGTCAAAACCAACAAGAAATGTGCCACTGTTACAGCACACACTATATTTAAAATCCATTCGCCCTGCATGTCTCTGCTCTCATTACCTGCTCAAGTGTTCTAATGAAAAATAAGATGTCTTATTACCTCTGCTGTTTGCAGATAGGTTACTATAATCAGTATTGTTATAAATAATGAGAGGAAAATAAAATGAGAGAGAAATTTGGGACCCCTGAAGCTCGCTTTGACAAGCAAAATTGAATTTCTGTATATTATGAAGTGAAGCAATTCAGTATCTTGAAATACATAGCTTGTTTGATCTCATAAATGAAAGCATTTCTATGTTATATTTACTCTCAGAATATCTTAGGGGGCAGTCGTGGCTCTAATGGATAGAGCATCAGACTTGTAACCCGAGGTTGTAGGTTCGAATCTCGGCTCAGGAATTGTCCACGACTGAGGTGAGACCCTTGAGCAAGGCACCGAACCTCCAAACTGCTCCCCGGGCACCGCAGTGTCAGCTGCCCACTGCTCCAAGTGTGTGCACTTGGATGGGTTGAAAGCAGAGAACACATTTCACTGCTGGTTATACTCTGCTTATGTGACAAATAAAGCTCATCTGAGCCTACTTTTTTTTTTTCTTAACACAGAAATTAAATAAATATGAGACAGATAGCTTACTGAACAGTATGGCAACAGGCATTGTGGACTGAAGTCGCATGACACCAATAAAAACATCAAACTCAATGCATGAGTGGGCTGCATGATGGTTGATATACAGTAAAAATGCTGCCGATTATTGTGAACTTGACTTTTGTCAGTATTAGATTAGTCTTTTGTTAGAAGCAGTCTGAATCCAGACTGAAAAATATCACATACTTTGTCAGTGATGATCAAGTTTAAATATCTCAGTCTCCTTAGAATAAAATGAATGATTCAATTAGAATTATTCGTCTCTCTTGTCTGTCACATCCTATTGAAACGTCTCAGATGGTCTCACTGTGCATCTGTGCTGCTGATCATCTTATAAAATAGTTGAAAGTGAAGACTCGGATTGATTTAATCACAGTGAGATGTTAATCTCGCTAGTAGGCAATGAATGTTAGTTTGCAGCAGCGCAATTAACACCTTACTGTGAGAAGCTGAGAGAACTTCCAATGGACGCACATTTTATGGGATGTGTGAGGTAATCAGGGCATGTCCTGACAGGAGCTTCTTTTTCATTACCAAAAAGAACCATGGAATTTGCAGAGATAGCATCAAAATGCATCAAAAATGGGAGACATGCGAATTACCACACATTATCCTACATGCATAAAACCTACAAGTATAAAACAGCAAGACTCAGGCAGGAACTAAGTTTTCTGACACACACTTTTCACAGTTGTCACATTCAAACTAACACATGCTTGACATATTTTAACCAGTCTTTATATGTATGATTATGCAAAGACCTCATTATACACTCAGAAAAAAAGATACAAAATGGTCACTGCGCCCTTTCAAATGGTACTAATATGTACACTGTAGGTGGTAATATGTACCATTTAGGGGTCGATTTAAAAAAGCATTATTACTGTATGTACCTTATTGAGAGTATATGTTGTTATTATTAAGATATACATATGCTGCAGGGAAAATACACAAGGCTTGTCCTTGCTCTTTGTTGATGATGATGAATCTTGAAAGTAAAGCACTAATTGAATGCGTTTTGACTGAATTTTTCCCTGCAGTACACTTTCCAAAGTGAGCATATTCCTCTTACGCCAATCAAATTAATTACTTTAGTGCTCCACGGATAAAGCTTTAACACATATATAATAACACACACACACACACACACACACACACACACACACACACACACACACACACACACACACACACACACACACAACAAACATACAAAACAATAAAGACAAGGATGAAGATACTGATGCATTTTTTTGAGTAAACAAATTAAAATAAGCTTCTTTATAAAGTACATTAGTTAAAAATCCAATAAACATTAACCTACTTCAGAGAGTTGTTGAAATAGTATTTTTCAGCTTTTGGACTAATTTATTTTAATATTGTCTCAGACACCCTACTCTTGATCAAACATTATATTCACCTGAGTGCTACAGTATAAGCTCATCTGCAATCAAAACGCACAGCTGACAGAGTCAGTCTGATAACTCTTTAAAATTCAAAGACATCAGAGAGAAGAAGTTAAATGAGTGGACTGGAAAATGATAAATTATAATTTTTTTAACAGCTCCAATAGGACACCAGGAGGGACACTGATTAATATCTGATTATATCAACTACACTCTATTGCACTATTGCTCATTATGTTGTTTATCTCCAGATTACAAAATAAATGTTTAAAGAATAAATAAAAACAGCTCATAATGATCTGATTGATTAACTGAGATCTTTTTCCATGGCAGGGTTATGTATTTGGTGGTAAATCAGCCAATTAATATTCACAGAATCTTATGGCTTATCCTTGGAGGCAATCTTTCGGTACACTGTGCTCCTCTCTTTGTTATCTCAGTAAATCTCTGTTTCGTCCATTTAGGACACCAAGGGTCTACACAAGGACAACGATCAATTTAGTGTTATAGAGGAATATGCATCCAAATGCAGTCAAGATATGGTTGTGTTGCGAGTACAAAGCGGTAAACATCTCAAACTAAACACCTAATAAAATGTGTGTGAAATATTTAATACTTTTAACTAAGGTAAATATATGTGCATAATTTCCCTTTTGTATTTTCACTGCTGTGAACATAAAATTGCATAAGCAGTTATTAACTAAATCTAAATATTATGTAAAAACTTTTAAATACACAGTTCAGTGTTCTGGAGTGTGCTCTACTTATTTGCCCTAGAAGTATAACAGGACAAACCAAACAACACGCTAAAGTGAGTTCTCAGGAGACACTGTGTTGGCTCCTCAGGACCTCCAAACAATGGCTTACAGAAAGGATTTTGCTTATGGGATGCCTGCCAAGGTCTTTCCTTTAATGGGGAGGCTGTGTTGAAGCCAAAGAAGAGGTTTTACAAACGGAAGCCCTCCATTTAAATTTACAAAGACTGAAGTGCACAATAAGTACATGTCATGTTCACCTTGAGAAGACAATAACATTAAACAATGGGATTAAACTGACGTTGTAGTATGATTTTAAAGTAATTGTGAAAAGTATGATCCCTCTGCAATTTATTTCACGCTCATTAAAATTATTTAAATGTTCCAGCTCACTGAAATAAAACCCAAATCCTTTACTGCATTAAACAGCAAGGTGTACAATACAATTCAATTCAGCATCTGAACGTCAGTGTTTTCTAAGGAGAGTGATGCACATCTTTCAAATGATCTAATTCCTATCCTACCGGTGTGTTTAAACAAGCAACAATCAATACCTTACTTGCCTCTTAGAAGGGCTTTTCAAGCAGTTTAGCCAGAGAAAATAGATACAAAACGAGGGAGTAATGCAAATTACTCCCACATAGATCTTCCTCAGCTTCCTCTGCACATCCAGTAGGAGTCTTATCCTGTCAAGTCATTTAGACTGAAGCATCTATGGCCAGGTATAATCGGCATAATCACTGGATTGTGCCAAAATAACTTATGCTGCCTCCATTATCATAATGACACTGATGAATAATCAGATGAAATGGCCGTAATCACTCTTTTTTTCTTGCTCTTCTCTGGTTGTGTGGGTGGATCAGGCTGCAGGGAGATGTTGTCCATGGATCTAATGTTCCCTCTAAAAATGTCTAAAGCCAAAAAAAATTCTCTCCTTGGTATACGCTTTAAACTGTTTTTTTTGGTCTCAAGCCTTTGTCAAGAGACTGTACGACATTCACGTTACATGATTTGGCTGATTTTTACATAGAGAGGGTGACAGCGCACCGCATTAAAATTAATTTTATTTATGTTTTCATAACTGCCAAACTCAAAAACAAAACTAAAATTAAAACATCTTTGAGAGCAAGGGGGCCCCCTGGTGTTTCGAGGGCCCTACGCAGCTTGCGTATTCTGCGTATAGGGAGGATCGGCTCTACATGCGCTAGAAGAAACGTGTGATCCAGTTTTCTGTGTGAACAAGAAAAAACAAGAAACACAAATATACTTTGCCCTGTATCCTGCTCTCTCATTGGCTGTATGTCATAGTTGGTATCATTTTCAGTTGTAATACATTTCACACTGCACGCTTCTGAATCGCAGACAGGACAGATATATAGCCTGTTAAATATTTCCTAGGCGTCTGCGAAGCATTGTGGTTCTCTTAGATTGCCTCTTTGATAATTCACACTATGCATCGTCACTGATGTTAATGTGCACTGATTTGCATTAGATTTAGTGTTTATCGATCTTTAGAAAACTACCAGCGAGTGAAAATCCTGCCTTAAATCGTGTAGTGTATACGCAGTTTAAGAGGACTTGAGATTTTAGTCCTTTTAGAGACCTGTCAAGACCACAGCTGCAGGGATAATCACTAAATTGCCGGTGCATTGTCTGATTCATTTGTTAACATTATTAATGTGATTGAATCTAAAACTTACTGCTTTAAATGCAATCAACATCCTGTAAATAAATATGTGACCCTGGACCACAAAACCTTAAGTCTTAAGCCGCTGGGGTATATTTGGAGCAATAGCCAAAAATACACTGCATGGGTCAAAAAGATCATCCATCCTTTAGTTATTGATAGTTAGAGATATTTCTCTTGAACCTAAAATCCAAGACATGGTGTCAAAATGGCCCTAGTATGATTTTTTATATTTATAACATACGATATTTAGTAATATTTTCAGCGTGGCTGCCAACAGTTCCGTTCAGCCCACAGCTAGAGTTACGCGCGTCTCTAAGCAACACACTGAAGACTGAACGAATCCAGGGATTTGAACGAATCGGTTCAGTGATTCAGTGATTCAGTGGCCCATTCTTGCTTGTTCATTATAAATCAACTGTTTTGAATTAATCAGTTCAATGAATGCTTCTGTGATAAAGCAGTGATTTACCACCACTTACTGGCGGCATTAATGTAGAGTAGGTTTATCATTTAATTTCATATTTCTATATTCAATATTTTTATAGATTTTTTTCCAACAAAACAAAAACGAAACAAAACAAAAAGCTTAGGCAGACCTTAAATGCGCAGCTGTCAATTTAGTTCTTATTAAGATAAAATTTAAGAAATCAATAAGTTACAGGGGAAGATACATGTCATAAACATTAACCACATCTTGTTTTGAGCCACGATGACAATAGTTTTCAAGAACAATGTAAGCAATCATGCAAAGTGAAAGACATAGTTTAAATAGGGTGTCTATAGCTGCTGAAAATTTTGGGTCAATTTTATTTCTGATATAAGGGGTGATTTGTAGTCAGCATATTATTTTAAATTGAATAGCATGTTTTGTTACACACTGAAATTCTTTAGCATGCTCCCAGACTAAATCCCAGTCTTCGCTGGAGATATTTAGTGCAAAATCATTTTCAAACATCTGTTAAATATTATCTGTCTCCTAGGATGGTCAAACTCAATATAACATAAATATGAGATAAATATTTTTATATTGTATTTTTAATCAATATTTTCTCAATTACAGACTTATCGGTATACAAAGTAGTATTTTGCCTATTTTCAAAATGTTATATTTAAAACATTATTTCAAATGTATAATTAAAGTTAATTTCTGAGGAAAAATGAATAAGGTCATGTGGCAAAAATATATTAGTTCCTGTTTAATACTGTTACTTGACTTGACTTGACCCTTATCAGGACTCGACTTGACTTGCTTGAGGTGAGCCACTGACTTGACTTGAGACTTGCTTGAGACATGAACATGTGTGACTTGTCCCCACCTCTGCTGATTAGACAGCATGAGTATTGCACAGGTGTGCCTCAGGCTGGCCACAATAAAAGGCCACTCTAAAATGTGCAGTTTTATCACACAGCACAATGCCACAGATGTTTTGAAGGAACGTGCAATTGGCATGCTGACTGCAGGAATGTCCACCATAGCTGTTGCCGTGAACTGAATGTTCATTTCTCTGCCATAAGCCATCTCCAAAGGCGTTTCAGAGAATTTGGCAGTACATCCGACCGGCCTCACAACCGCAGACCATGTGTAACCACACCAGCCCAGGACCTCCACATCTAGCATCTTCACCTACAAGATCGTCTGAGACCAGCCACCCGGACAGCTGCTGCAACAATCGGTTTGCATAATCAAAGAATTTCTGCACAAACTGTCAGAAAGCGTCTCAGGGAGGGTCATCTGCATACTCATCATCCTCATCTGGGTCTCGACCTGACTGCAGTTCGTCGTCATAAGCGACTTGAGTGGGCAAATGCTCACATTCAATGGCGTCTGGCACTTTAGAGGTGTTCTCTTCACGGATGAATCCCGGTTTTCACTGTATAGGGCAGATGGCAGACAGCGTGTATGGCGTCGTTTGGGTGAATGGTTTGCTGATGTCAACGTTGTGGATCGAGTGGCCCATGTGGGGTGGGGTTATGGTATGGGCAGGCGTATGTTATGGACAACGAACACAGGTGCATTTTATTGATGGCATTTTGAATGCACAGAGATACCGTGACGAGATCCTTAAACCCATTGTTGTGCCATTCATCCACAACAATCACCTTATGTTGCAGCATGATAATGCAGAGCCCCGTGTTGCAATGATCTGTACACAATTCCTGGAAGCTGAAAACATCCCAGTTTTCTCAGCATACTCACCGGACATGTCACCCATTGAGCATGTTTGGGATGCTCTGGATCAGTGTATACGACAGCGTGTTCCAGTTCCTGCCAATATCCAGCAACTTCGCACAGCCATTGAAGAGGAGTGGACCAACATTCTAGGCCACAATCAACAACCTGAGCAACTCTATGCGAAGGAGATGTGTTGCACTACGTGAGGCAAATGGTTGTCCCACCAGATACAGACTGGTTTTCGGACACCCCAGACCCCCCCCCCCCCCAATACAGTAAATCTTTTATTGTGGCCAGCCTAAGGCACACCTGTGCAATAATCATGCTGTCTAATCAGCATCTTGATTATCACGGCAAAGGAGAAGTGCTCACTAACACAGATTTAGACAGATTTCTGAACAATATTTGCATGAATAGGCCTTTTGTGTACATAGAAAAAGTCTTAGATCTTTGAGTTCAGCTCATGAAAAATGGGGGCAAAAACAAAAGTGTTGCATTTATAATTAATGGTGATTTTCTCAGTATTTAGATTATTTTAAATAGTTGTATCTCAGCCAAATATTGTTGTATCTTAAAAATGTTACATCAATGGAAAACTTATTTAGCTTTCATATGATGTTTAAATCTCAATTTTAAAAAATTGACACATAAGACTGGTTTTGTGGTCGAGGGTCACATTTCTAATTTGATTTATTTTGTTACTGTTGTTTTGTTTGTGACTGTTCTTTTGCCACAAAGAATATTATTAATGTTTACAAAAAAAAGCACTTGTACGAGATATTGTTTTTATATTCTAGCATATGATGTAATTGAGTAACATCACAAGGGCAAGAGAGCTGTTTTCACAAATATCAGTATGATTGCAAAAGAGATATCGGTTTTGCACAAACATCCAGTAAACCAGAAGATAATATTAAGTGACTGACATTTTAGACACAATTAAAAATAATTCACCAACAAACTGTTGTGTATTTCCGAGCAAAACACAGCCGTGTTCTGTTACTGAATGAATCCGCTTGCTGGAACAAAAGAAGTTGAATAAAGGATTCCACGACTTGCTAATTCAATGATTTGATGCAAATTGTTGGTAGTTTTAGTTACATATTATTTAGTGTCACTTATTTTCCATCATTTTTCTATATTCATAATATATTTTTAAAACATTAATCTCATAACATTGTTGAAACAGTAATAATTGTAGTGAAATTGACTTTTTACTATTTTTTCAAGACATTATTTAGGCAGTAAATGTGGATCTTTCAGATGAATTTAAGGAGTGCTGGTTGGGTTTTGGTCTTGACCCGGTCTCACTCTGCCTTGGTCTCAGTTTAGGTCTTGTTAGGTCTTGACTACATCGCTATTGGGATTCCCTTATGGTGTGCTAACATTCATCTATAATTACCTAGCCTTTAGTAATAAGTTCATGTATTTACTATTCGTATTTAACATTCCATTAGTCTTGCCGCTTTTAATATCACTACTAATAGTGTCAACCTGATGAACTTGTTAAAGAAACTACCACAGAATTATCATTAGCTCAGCCCAGATACCCTTGAGCCTTCAGACGAGAGCTCCGACTTTCAAGAGTTTGAATCTGCGGAGATAAACACAGGCACAAACACACAGAGAATCACTTGCAATTTAATTGTTTTTCCTCTGGCCTATTAAATCAAGAAAATTAAATTGCAATCATTACTTGTAAGCATGTTAGCAAACCTCACTTGGGAAATTATGACCTTCCACAGTTAATTTAGTCACCTATTTATATTCACAGCAAAAAGAGAACTTGCATTCTCTAATGAACAACACACAACTGTGCAATAATACAGGGAAACTCACAGTTTTAGATGAGTTACAGATACTGACTTAAATCAAATCCGCTGTCTATATATACGGCCAGTTGCTAAATGATTAGAGGACCTCATGCCGATAGTCAGCTTTATGGTCTTGCGATGGCCTTAAATATTGACTGGAATCATTTAACCATGAGATATGGTATGTACTGTCCTGCAGAAAGCTATTTGGATTTGCTGGAGAATAGACAGTGCAGTGCTGTATTAAGCATGTGACTGCAAATCTCAGGCAGAGGCAGGAGCCGTGGGGATAATTCATTGGCTGTGGGATGGTGCACCCCCATGTTTCCTGATGTCGTGAGGGCCTTGTTAGCAAAAATATTGGTGCACTTTTAAACTGTCAGGACTTCTGCCAAAACCACATCCCACAGCACTGCAGCAGGTTGGCGAAAAAAGCTGGTTAGTGAAGATTTAATCTCCCTCTTGATTATATTCGTGAGCACGCATAGCACTGTTGCACCAGTTAACGCGGTTACTGAAAGCAGCTCTCAATACATTGATGTCAATGCGGCACCGGACATTTCTGTGTAGCTATTCTGAACACACTACGTGGGAACATTATAACTTTATCAGATTTTCCCATATAATGGTATTAGTCATCTTCATCACAACAGACCCTAGCAGATAATCCATCACAGCAGAAGTGTTCGAACGACTCACATGTGGCTCTACAACCACATCCCTGGGAGAAAATCCATATTGTAATGGGCTAAGTTGTTGAGTAAGAATACAATTACTAGACAAAGAGAGTCTTGGCAGGAGTCGGCCTTGGTGGAAATACACAGCTGGAGGGATAAGGATCTTGCATATTCTCATTGTGATTTAGAATTAGTTAGTGAGCTGTTCACAACTCAACTGTCTATGTGTAAAAACACAAATATATTACAAAACTAAAAGTCCACAGAAAGGTAACAAAAAAGAGTTACACTAACACCCGCTTATTTACACCTTATTGTCCCTGCTGTTTCCCCCTGTGGTTAAGTCAAAGAACTTGTAATATCTGTAGTGACAGAGCACAAGACGCTCTTCTTCCAGACTATGCAAGCAAAGCGATAACTCCTGGGCCTGGCCCCTTCAGTTTACTTCAGTGTTCAAATTGAAAATCAAGGAGGCAGAGTGCTGACCATGCTAAAACAAAGCAGACAGCAATCTTTAAAAGCACACTGCACTGACCCTGAATGCAATATAAACGAATCCAGAATCACAGGGACTGTACCTCATGAAATATGAAATGTGAAATCAAGAGTCACCTTTCAACATGTACCTGCAGTATTCTCGACCACACACTATGCCCATATACACAAAATACACGGTACAATGAGAATCTTATATACATCTGGATTTATTTTAAGCATGGGAAGTTTTTGCACTAAAATGTTTAAAACAAAACAAAAAAAGTTACTTTTCATAAAATGAAATACAAATAAATTAAATCACATTATAATTATTATGCAGCCAATGTATTTTTAATAATACAAAATTCAGTAGGAAAATTGGTCACATTTTAAATTAGGTGAACTTAACTACTATGTACTTTCATTTAAATGAATAATTTGATACAACGCAATTATTGAGTACATACTATTTTTTATAGTGTACTTAAAAAAATACCTGCATGTAATTACATCTATAATTACACCCTCCTTAACCTTACTCGTACCCAGTGGTCGAATTGTAAAACAAATAAGGGGGGATGTTGTGGTCAGTTGGTACAAAATTACAAAAATTGTCTTATTATTGAAAAGTTTTTAATTTAATGAAACATTAGCCTTATTAAATAAACTATTATGTATACGTTTTTTCTTCTTGGGTCTAAAATGGAGGAAAAGATAATGAAAATGTTATATTGATATTTAGCTGAATGTGTTTTTGTGCTGGCAGCTTGGCTGCTTTAGGCCTGTCATGGATAAATAAATATTACAATAAAACCTCCAGTAGGTGGCAGCAAGTCCCTGTTTTAAATGGTTTATTGAATTATTAAAATCAAACAATTCATTCAAAATGGCTAATTAAATCAGAAACGAAACATGTCAGTCCATCTGAATCCCTGGCTCACTCGATTTGTTCAAACATTACTGTTGAATTTAAAAAGAATAGTACATTTGTGCTAGCGCACATGCCATGAGCTGATATTCAGAAAATAATTGCTTGTGCAATAAATATATAAATCATAAAAACTCATACATGGGTATTTTTTGTTTCATTGCTGGTTTTAAAAGGCTACTCTAACTGTCTTCTAATAGCATTCATTGCGCAGTGAATGCTTTTGGACTCTCAAGACTATTTTTTTTTTTTTTTTTAAATAGCTTGTCTCTCAGTCCCTCACAATCACACAAACAAGCACGACAACATTATGGCAGGGCAATGTCTTGGAAATCAAGGAGAAATCATACCTTCTGTTGTGTTCTTTTTAAAGAAGTCCAAAAATGACGAAAACTTGCTTCAGCTTGTATGCAGCTTATTACAGTACCGAGTTCTGATTGGCTTCACTGTTAATTAGTTCGTAAATGATCATAAGTGAGAATTTTTTATGTGCATGGTAAGTTTTATATAATTACACAACATTAATAATCCAAAGGGGATGGTAAGGGGGCATGGTGGTTTTACAGAGGGGATGCTTTTTCTTTTACGCATCCCCCTCAAATCGAGCCCTGCCCGTATCCCACTTCAATAGCAGCAGGTGCTTCATGCTTACTTTTTTACTAAAATGTGTACAATTCACATTGTATGCATAGTGTGAGACTGCTTTGACAGTTCACATATCAATATATAAATAACAAGAATAGTCTAATAGAATAAAACTGTATCACCATCTGTATTATCAAATGGTTTTTGGCACACTCTTTCTGCGATCTTGCTGCATCTCATGTGTACAGGTGCTATTTGCATACAAGAAACATATTCAATGGCAAAGCGCAAGCGGTTGCCGTGGTAACAAACAATGATACATGCTTGTAACAGTGAGGGAAAATATCCCATACTGAGCCTATCACTAAATATTGACAATGAGGAAAATCAGCAATTTTGCATAAAATTGTTTTCTCTGTGTTGTTTTAGATCATGCATATGCTCACTCCTTTCTGTGAAGGACCCAATTATGCGTGGTTCCACGATCTTTCCATAGGTACTCTGTTCTCTCAGACACACCATTGCACATATTTCCTTTTTTAGTTGAACTAATCCTTTAATGGTATACATTTCATTTACTTAATTTTTCAGTTTCATATACATTTTTTGTTAAATATATAAAATTCTAAGTTTGAAAATGAATTGCTTACGTTATTTTGTAGGCAACTGCACCTCATAGCACCACCTAATGTCAAACCAGTGCTAAAACCAGTATAATGTATCCAACCATTCTCCAAATCACATGTTCTATGTAGGGGTCGCAGGGAAGCTTATCCCAGATTTTTGGGCTGAAAGCAACTGTTTAATTGTCTAGGATTATTGTCTGGTAAAATTGATTATAATTGTAATACCTGTAGTGCTAATACCCTTCTCAGCTATGCATGCATATGTACAGTAGCATATAAAGACTCAACTAAGTGTGTTTAATAGCTTTCTGGCAAGAAATTAACTTGAACCTTTAACCAACTGAATTTCCATAGGCCTAACTCTGCAAGAGACTTGTATTCTGAGCTGCCTGTACTGATATAACTTGTACATGTAAATGTCCATTCTTAAATCCAGGGAAAATGTTGTAGGCATAGTTACGTACATAGTGCTTAGTATCTTCTATTAAAGATGCTAAAACTAATTAGTATTAGTATTATATGCTAAAATCATAAAGTAATTGTAAATAAAATCACTCTCCTCACAAGTACCATAGTACAAAGACAAAGCTTAAAATCCCCCCAAAAAAGACATCTAAAAGCAGGGCTAAAATGTCTGAGCAGCTCTGCTCTGCCGTGGCCTCTGTTTGATGCTAGTATGATTTAAGAACAAGAGGGCGGGAAGAGTGAAACACGCTATGTATCATGGTTTTTCAGAGAACCGTGCCATGTTTTGCTGCAGTGAATGCAGGCTTTCCTCTTTCAAGTTGCTGTGATTTTAATTCAACGACTGGACCCCACATCGTTTCCAGGCTGTTGCGCAGCAGTCGTGAGTCAGAGCTTACTCTCTCTCTCTCTCTCTGTCTGTCTACTTCTTTCTGTCTCCCTTTCTCTCACACAGACAGCTTGCTTAGGAATAATTCATGGCTTTGCATTAGAGCCTGTACAGTCACTACTAAACAATTGCAAAAGCAAATTGATAGCGTTGTTTACAGTTTTTATGGTCTGTATCTTCGAAACGGGTGTTTTAATAATGGCTGAGATCAACCAAGTTCAATTCCCTTTGAAGTGCTTGTCATTGTTTCTTGACTGTTAAATCTACTACACAGCCAGTCCATAAAGCATTGCTCTGGCAACGAGAAAGAGATACTCTCAGGAGTATACAGCATGACTGTTTTCATCTCACATCAAACGGAATAGGAATTTACAATGCTGCATGGCACACTATGTAATGTAAACACCTGAGGTCCTTCTCCATTTGTGTGAGGTACCTCTTATATTCAGTGTCCCTTTAAGGCAAGCTGATGATGCCCAGGAGGCAATGGACATACAAGTACAACTACTATCCCCCTGAATGGGGAAAGCTCCAAAAACTGAAATAACATCTCACAACAATGAGATGTTTTACCACAAAAAAGTTGAGCTTCAGCATATTTTTGAGTTTTCTCAACTTCTTGTTTTAAGTTTGAGAGAAGCTGGTTGCCTTAAAATGTTAAGTTGGCTCAATTGTTTTTTTTTTTTTACAGTGTGGTACTACAAGTTTTAATTTAGCTCAAATAAAGTTAATCTGGCAGTATCAAGTATCGTGCATGCAAGAGTAAACAAATTCTCTTTTTTTTACAAAAAGGCTTTTTTAATCAAACGTTGGAACTTTCAATCCTTATACTGTAGCTGCTAAATTTCTATATGTAGCCCATGTCCATCCCTCTATAGACAAGTAGACACGTTGACAGACCTTGAGAATCACAAAACGTAACTGTCATTAAGGCTAAGCTTCAACATGTTCACTACTTCTGTCTAGGGCATTTCATAAAGGAAACATCGCTCGAGTAACATTTATACAAATGAATTGTAATGGTTCTTGAGGCAGAATCTTTTGAATATTTAAATGAGCGAGGGATTTGAGTGTTGTGGTAGAGGGAAAGATTTCAGTGAATATCGGCTTAAAGGCACTGTTTACCCAAAAATGAAAATGCTATCATTTACTCACCCTCATGTACGTATGACCTGTATGACTTTTTTTTGTTTCTTCTGTGGAACAAAAACTAAGATATTACATATACAAAAATGTCTTGATCCATACAATGAATGTTATTGGGGTCTAGTGTTGTTTTAGTCTCAGCCTCAGACGTCACGCTCACAGACCGCTGGCTAAACGTCTGATGCATATGGCCGACAAAAGTAGACACACTTCTGGAGTTTTGTAGTTGTCATTGGATTGGTTTAATTATACAGGATTTCTGGGAGACATGTGTGTCGCATTCTTTAACGTTCCGCCTGGAAACAAAGATGCAGTGACGCCAAACCCCCTCACGAAAGAAGAAAGCCGTCTTGTTTACAAATATGACGATGAGCGCTTATCAGGTCAACTAAACGCAATTTTCAGAAGTATGTGAAATATTAAAAGTTTGCTGCATAGAATCTGTAAAATACGTCCGAGAGTTTTACACTGCAGTCTGTTATTGTGGTGACATCACAGAAACGTGACGCTGAACAAAACTAACTGTAATTGGTTGTTTGACATGTCGGTCATGGGCGGGCCTTGGCCAATGAAAGCTGCCATACATTCCAGACCTTCAGCCATCAGTCTAGTGTTGTTTTGATAGTCTAGTGTTCAATAGAAGAAATAAAATCATACCGCATACTTTATGATACTCCTTTGTTGCACACAAAACAGAAAATACTTTTATGTTGTTGTAACTTTCTGTTGTAAACATTGATAATAATGAGAAATGTTTCTTAAGCATATTGGAATGGTTTATGAAGGATCACAGGAAGAACACAGGAGACTTTCAGAAACATTTTCAAAACAAAAAATCAAACCAACCCCAAATGTTTGACCGGCAGTGTGTTTCAAATACAAAAGTGATGTATTGGTGGTGCAGCAAAAAAATCACTAGAGTGAGGTTTACTAATGGGTCTATGTTATTATGCCCACAATCAGAAAGAGTCATTCGCTTTGCTTCCTTTCAATATCTCCTTTATCTGGGAAATTAATGTGAAGATATATCCATTTTTTCTGCCTCTTAAACTGAACTCAAGAGACAGAGGAAGACAGAGTAGAATGGAGAGAGTCAGGAGACTGAGGCAAAGAGTGATAGTGGTGCATTAAAAGGCAGAGCACATACAGTGCCGAGCAACATTCATTATTCATTAGCTAAGTTACCATGTGTAGTAATTCAAACTCAAAATCTTTGTCTAAAACAGAAATTGCTTTAGCAGAAGGCTCCAAAAATTCATTTCTGGAATTAGATTCATTCTTAGATTGTCTGAATGTACACCGGGCATTCAAAATAATAATTTGACGGTGATGCATGTCACTGTACAGATAACTACAGATGTGGCAGATTCAGTGTTATCATGAGGACTTAGTGTTTTGCTTTGTGATTCTGCTTAAATTAAACTTGACAATTGTGGAAGGCAAAAATAGAGCAGCCAAGAAGACAACAACGGCCTGACCCTCCTGGTTGGGCACAAATGAAGGAGCCACAGCTAGGATGGTGCTCATCCCGTGCATACAGATTGCATTACACAGCCAATCTACTCAAAGAGCCTTTGCTCCTCTAATGCACTGACATGCCTTAGTGTGTGGAAGCGGCCAGTTTCACTCAGTTAAGTGGTCCCCATGGTCGATTTAATACAAGGGAGACTGTTTTACTCATCAACCACCATGCTCAATATCGATGAAGGTCCTCTTACCAAGACGCTAGCCGTTGTAATTATCACACCTACCACTGCTGCTCTCTGAAAAGTAAGACACATAGTGGATGACACTTCTTATATTGACTCGTGGTGGATGAACCGAAGCCTGTATTTAAGTCTTCAATTGAGAAAGGTGGTTGCTGATGACAATCTGCTTGATTAATTTAGACACGTATGGAACATACTCATTTGTTTGCACTCATATAAGCAGAGGGATTATCCAGCTGGACACTCGGCATCCATCCATTTGCGGGAATGAGATGTGGCTGAAGCGCCGCCTCTGCTGAGGTATCTATCACACTGACACGGCACTGTCACATACAAAAAACATGAATTACAACGTGAGCTTCTGCTGCATGCGCATTCGAGCGGCAGCATTCACTCAGTGAAGGGAAGGTGCTACATCAAGCCAACATCTAGCTTCTGGTGGAGAAACATGGTGTGAAAGCGGCACACTGCCCCAAATCTCATTCAGCACACCTACATGTTCCTGTGAGCTTTGTAATTCACTGTTCAAAACAAATATTTATGCCTAGTCATTAACCTTAATGACTGCACACCACAGACAATGCAGAAGAGAACAGGGGAGGCAACCAGTGGTAACCATTACTTTCCCTGCTTGAGATGACAATAGGAGCAGCTGAGGGCTATAATCTGACTGTGGCCGTATAGTCTCCTCCGTCATTAGTATTGACTCTGCATGAAGCCTGGCCAATTGCAGCACTCAGCTGCAAGCATGCCGGCACACATAAATCCAGTGTGCTTCAAGACCCTGAGTGGCTCTCTGAGGAGGCCGGCACATTACCTCAATTCGTTCTGTTTTCCAGTTTCATAAAACAACTGGAATATTTGGATAGTGTAGTAAAATCTCCAACAGAAAACAAATGAAGTGGTTTAGGCTGAAATCAATTATGATGCAGGAATTCCCTAGGAATATTTTTAAGTACAACTATGAAACAGATCTGCCTTTAAACTCTGAATAGATGAGTGAAATCGGAAGCTTATGACCACATGTCAACTGCAATCTATATTACAGTTTTTCTCAATCGCTTTGACTCATTTTTCAAATAGTCTTAGTATTCTCTAGTCTAACTGAATGAGAAACAACACACTTTATGGGAACATATCCTACTTTTTATTGATTCTGACTGTCTATAATGCTGCTGTATTGTGTATCGCACTGAGCTTTTTAAAGGTAAAGATTTCGAAAAGTCAATGTTGTACACATTTGTATGTATACAGCACATTGTATACAGTACATTAATTTTGCAGCAATGTATTACATGTAAACAGAAAATATTCCAGGTCCTAGATATTTATCAAATATAAATGTGTACCTGACAAATTTTGATGTTTGGAGCATGTGAAGACTTCCACAATGAAATAATATTTAGACTTGTGAGGATTATGCCAGTTGCACTGAGAATCAACTCATTAGTTTTGATTAGCAAGCTATTTAGTTATTGTGCAAATTGTTCTCTACTCTTGTGCCAAAACACATGCAGTTTACTTGAATAAGAATCTGGTGTGAACAAGAAACTCATTTTGAGTGATCAGAACAAACAATCTCCCTTTAGAATTGAATTGAAAGTCTATTCAATTTCAATTAATTAAAAAGAGGTTGTAAAAGGGATATCGGATTGCAATTTAAATTTGAACACAAAACCTAGAGTGAATTAAGTCATTGGAATTTTGACTGCAATTTTTTAATTAGAAAAGCTTATCACAAAAATGTTATAACAAGTTTTTGAAAAAAATTAAGTTTTATAGGCCTAAAGGGACAAACACAACGATAGGCCAATAGTATGACAGAAAGCCAGAATGACAGAATAAAAAAAAAGATAAAATAACAGACAAACACATAAGAGATGCTTTCTTGAATAAATGGCAATATGATCACCTAAGCCAAAAGCATCAAAACAGAGTGAATGTATTTATATGTTCCTGCATTTGCTGCTCAACCACTCTGTCCAGACACTGTAGCATGGATAGCAGTATGTGTCCGGTGCGTCTGCCAAGATGCCAAGCTGTTTCGATCTATATCCGCCTTTGCCATCATATTAGGAGAGTCTGTTAGTTGGCAAATGTTTTTATTGTGGAACAAGCTTCGACCCCGGACCCTGTCACAACAGTGTGTATTCTAGGAAGTCTGTGATTTATCAGCCTCAAAGACACGGATCTCTTTGACACACTTCTGTTTGTGAATCCAGGCCAGCTGATCTGAGAGGCTTGAAAAAGCCAACTGCCTTCAAGTTCCTCTCCCACATCCGAAATATGCTGAGAGTGGGAGAAGACATCCTCCTGGGGAGGGGAGGGTGGCTGTTTGAAAAGGGGTTCCAATATAATGAGCAACCCAGATTTGTACTGTGCCTTCCATAGCGGTGATGACAAACATACAGTGCAATCAAGGCAAAGTGATATTTATAAGCTGAGCTGAGCAGAGAACACCTCCCTCTCTGTCTCCACTGACTAATCTCACTGAACAGTACAATTTATGCCATTTGGCTCATCTGTAGGATATAGTGTTCACATAGGATTTCTGAATTAACAATCAACACGGAGGCTGCTGCTATTGTGTGACAGCACAATCTCTATGGCTGGCTCTGGCTGAGCCGCAAAGCCTGAGTATTTCAAATGCACAGACATTTATTACAGTTATCGAGGCCTGAGGGCATGGAAGTCAATTTTCATTTTCGCTGAAATGAGAGGTTTGTTTAATAAGCTGCTCAAAGGACCTATCTCCACAGATTTAAAATGCACAAACTCTAACCTCTCCGTTCCTATGCATCTGTGCAACACCCTGGCTCCTCTCCAGTGCGCCAAATGTCTGTCAGAAAGGGTTTTTGCATCCGCGTATGGCATTAGACATCTGCTGCAGAAATAAAACCAGTGCAGCATGTTCGCTCCATCATTCATCTGTAGCATTTGGGCTGCATCCTGTTCCCCAAGATCTACATATTTTTCTTACGTAATTCACATTAGGCGATCTGCTCCTTACAACGACCACAGGCAGACTAATTATAAATCATACACTGACATCTCCATCACATAATAAAAGAGACCATGAAGGATCTAAAATTCGTTGGAGCAAAAAACATCAATAGGTGCGCTTATATATCAGTTCTCACAGCTTCACGGGTCTATAAAAGAAGCCCTTTTGGATGGATCTAATTGTTAGCTTGTGTCACTATGCAGGGTAGCTCATTACATATATGCTTGATGAATTTTGCTATGGCTCCAAGTGGGATTTGAACCCATGACCCCAATATATCTCCGCAGGCAAGTAGGCAATGAGCAAGGAAACCAGGTTAGGCCATTCCAGGAGCACATTCACCTCAGCGCAGTCTAAATTGTTAAGGGAGATCTACTGTGACAACCAACATACTGCAGGTAATAAACCACGGTATCTTTGCTCCGGTGCAAATTCACAGAAGAGTAATGTGAACAGGCATTCACAGAGGCCACATGACCCAGCAACAGCCTTTGGTGATTCCAGAATTATCATCAGCAAGAATCTGCCACTGGAGACCTTATTAAACATAAACATAAAGCCTGAATTAAACACATAAAAACCAGAGGGTTTCTTCATAGCGCAGTCATCCTGGGTACTAGATCAGATATGAGGATTGTTAAAAGTTAAAGGATAAACAAAGCTTTACAAGCTTGTGCCTTGTAGGCTTGTGTCTCCAGTATTTTTTAGCAGAATGATTCTTTAATTTATTGGCAGTACTAATGAATGAAACCAACCTAGTCTCATAAAAATACGTACCTCTGTGCACTTTCTGTGCGACACCGTTTTACGTACCTTACTGCGCGTTTCGCCGCAGTTTCAAAGAGAAATATCCACTCAAAAGCATCAGTTTTCAAATCTTCCAGCATATTAATATTGTTTTGAAGTCGTAAAATGATATTCTTCAAGTAATTGTGCGAAAATTACACTTTATTAATCAAAACTCTGTAAATTTGTGTGAAAAGGAGTAAAAGATGTCAGAGTTTTACAGCCTCTGGTGTTTGTTTCTTTTGAAAACTGCAGTAATATGTAGTTATTGGTACATATTTTGTGTCTCGCTAAAAAGTGCACCCAGGTACGTAAATGCTATGAGACCAGGTAGAATGAAACAAACTGATTGACTACACTGAAAAAAAGTGGTGCAGGAATTAATTTGAATTAATTTTCTAGTACATTTCACAAAAAATGACAAAGAAATGGCAAGAAAAACTATGAATTAAACCTGACATTTTTAAGTAGAAAAATACTTCAAAAATTATTTGTATAGTTTATCGTTGCTAGTATTGTATTTGAGATGTATAGTGTAGATGTTATTGTCTTCAAACAGATCAATTTTTTTCAATAACCACAAAAGAATTGAATGTTGGTTGTTACCATTTCACAATGGCTGACATAAGCATGAATGCATCTAACAAGTGCTATCGATTCTACAGTAATGGTCCAAAGGTCAAACATTTTAGCTGAAGAGGAAGTCAGACATTTATCCTAGTTAAAATTCCATCATTGTACTATTGTTACTTTAAATTCTGCTGGGACATAGTAATAGGGACGCCACACGATTAATAAAACTCTCTTTTTAAAGAGAAAGCCAGTGTGGCTGTGTGTTCAGCAGAAGCAGTGCTCACTGCTGGCTGGATTATATATTGTCTAACAGCACTTCCTCTGATCTGAGAACAGTACACCAGCGGTGCGGTCATTCATTCGGCATCACTGCATTAACACTTCAGCACTGAGAGAACAAAAATTACATTTACAATTTTCTCAAAGCACAATATTCCCCATTTTTAGCATATATTTTGCATCTAAAGATGAAGAAGCCAGTCTATACAATCCTTTCAATTTATGTCATTAAACTTTTTAATTTTGCACAGCCTGACCCACATTAGAGATGGTATTTATGAAGCATCAGGGTGGGCAGAAGCATTTCAACTGCTTCATTTTTCTCTAAATGGCAGAGATTACGGAGGTTAATGTGTGCGACATTGGTTAATGCTCTCGTTTACAGGCTCCTCCTTGCCTTGGGGGAACTGAATGGTATCTGGCATTTTTTGGCTCAGCAGACACATTCAATACATTAACACTCATCTTCATGACAGCATTGAACCTTATTTCTTAGAATGGCTTCTGACATATTATCAATCAAATAAGAGCTTGGGGATAAGGAATGTCCAGCCCACAATAGAAAGGTGGAGATACCTTACTGGAAACAGTAGAACTCGATTTTTGCAAACTGCAGATTAATATAAAAAAAATTGTCTTTTTAAATTGTGACCCCAAATGGATATGTGATTTTAATCACACATTTAATTTTAGAGAATTCATTTTCTCTAAAATACTGTAATTGAGCTATTTGATTCTTTCATTTAAGCTGGCTAAGATGATTATGGTCCACAGTGGACTGAAAATGCTCAGAACATCTGTCATGGATTATTTGCAGTTAAAGGGAAAGTTAAAGCCCATTTAGTATATTTATCTAACACAGAGAGAGTATTTATTATATCTGCAAGCATTATCTTGTTGCTCTGTAACTCTTTCATTTTAGGAGCTTAAGAATGCTTGAAGGATGCATTAAGAACATCCATAAAAACGAAAACCTTGAATTGGCGCATTTAAGACTTATTTGATTGAACTTTATATACAACTTTTGCTTACACTGAAGTACATAATGCAATAATTTGATAATTATTGCAGCCCATTTTTTAACCTGATGCTCATTATGTTCTTTTCTACCACAAACAGTAATGGTTTTCAGCACCTTCCCAAAAAAGACAGCTCCTCAACCCTCAACACCACTGGTGAAGCAACAACCCACAAATCCATGAATCATCCATCATAAATTACGTAAGCTCTCTCAAAAACCAATACATGGCACAGAATACATTGCTTATAGTGTCCATTACAGCACCTCTCTACCTTAGTGAACTTCTGAAGCCTTGTGAGGGTTGAATGTTAAATGCAGATTAGCACCAGTGTGAGCTGCCAGCCTTCCTGAAACTTCCTGGGTTTTTTTCTCCCACCACAAATTAATTATAAAATGGTTATGATGCAATGTGTTAACTAATAACATTTACTTATGCGGTATTCAGGAAGCCTCAAAAGTCACTGGGGTCTATTAGAGGCAATAAGAAACAGTTGTATCGACCATCATGGATACACTGCTTCTTTCCCCTTGTCTCTTTAGAGCATAGCAATGCACATGTGAACAGAATATGAATGACCCAACGCCATATTCTAGCAAAAGTAATGGTAAGTAGAGCAACAGAAAAGCATAAGACAGCTGAATAAATATATCAAAATCTACCACATCACAGTCACAGAAAAAAAGCAAATCATAACCCTCTGCAGCATAGATAGATAGACAGCTTGATAGATAGATAGATAGATAGATAGATAGATAGATAGATAGATAGATAGATAGATAGATAGATAGATAGATAGATAGATGGGAACACATTCAAAAGACGAAATGCATCAATTCAACGTCAACTTATAAATAAAATAGGTTCGCTTTAAAATAGATCTGTACAGACCGGTTAGATTAGGCTATGGTTCCTTACCCATTTCTGTCAGGAAATGCAAGCTGTGAGGCGATATCAGTGAATGGGAGCATCACTGCAGCCCTCAGTTCATGTAGAATCCATGCACGGTGTACGGAGATGCAAGTAAGAGCAGCGCGCTCTAAAGCGCTCGGTGAGCTTTGACAAAGCAAAGCAGGTGCAAAAAAGGGGGAGGGGGGCTGGAAGAGAACAAATCTTCTACAAAATCTGTAAAGAAATCGGGGATAAATCTACCACCGTTGACATGTTTTGCTGGACACATAAAATAAGCCTAGTATCCACATCCGGGAAGGACATGTCTAAACCACATGGGTTTTTGAACAGCCTCCCTTTGGGTTAAATCCAGAAGAGTTAGTACTTGGAAGGTTTCACTGATCGAGATGTGCCCTTTAAAAGCACTGCCACGCACCGGCGTTCTTCACCCCGTACTGGCCCCATGCTCCTCAGATCTTGCCCACATCCACCACCGCAGTCCATAGATGTAACACAACGCGCTGACTCCGCTGAACGCTGTTGAATGTGTTACAGCATCACCTCAGAGCCTCCTTGAGTGCGCACTCCTTCCTCTCGCCTTCATCATTTCTCGTGAGCGATGTCCACTGCAGAGCCTCCTCAAAGTTGAACCATCGGCTCAACATCCAGCAATAACGTTTTAACTCGCCTTGCTAAGGGAGCTTCTGGCTATTTCTGCCGTTTAATATCAGCGTACTAAACTTAATACGTCCCCTTCGTGAATCTCAGCTCAGCTCGTCAAGGCTCAAGCAGCGTTTGTTTGGCGTTGCAGTTTTCGGCTCCTTTCGTATTGCTAATAAATCGCTGTTGCGCCGGCCAGCTCTATGTTTCGTCAGAAAATGTCAATAGAAAGTGTAAGCACACGGAAAGAGGTACCGTCTGTGAAAACGTGGCTGAGGAGAAGGGAATATTTGCGGCGATTAACGGATGATATATTAAACCTGACACTGTGCAGAACCGCATCTGTTGCTGAATGATGCGCAGCGTTGTGTGTGCGTGTGTAGTCTTTAGTTATTCGTTTCGCCTGGAAGACGAAAAGAGCAGCATTATATCTTTATTTAAACATGCATGTATTAAAATGTGTGGTGTGGATTTTCTCTGTAATGCTTTTTTCCCTTTTTTTTGGCGCAAGTTGATGTGGGATTGCCACCTACCGGCATGCATCGCCCTCTATGTATTTCAGTTCTCTGCCAACCATCGACAGGATAACACTACATTGTACATGCCCTCCCCCATTGTACAGCTTTACATAATTCTTTGCGAATCTGAACCAATTTATTTTATTTTCTGAAATGTAGTTCCTTCAATTTAGCATACTCTTCTAGTGGGGTGCAATGAAGCTAAAAGCCGATTGGGATAAAAGGTCTATTGGATGTAATTTTCTCCTAAAACACCGCATGACAACAAACAACACTAAAGCTGTTTTCTAACCATTTTTGTTTCAGTAGGGGTCGGGAATAAACATTTGCAATGAATGTGCAAAGTGGATCCATATTGACTGATAATCACAATTATTTATTTGTGAAAGGCACGTTAACTAAAACTGTTCTTTTACAAACAGCTTAATACTGCAGAATACAAAATAATTAAGTTGTTATAAAGTATGATATATTATAATGATATAGTAATTGAAAGTAATGCATTTGATGAAGCTGTATGCTAAAATTCTTTAACATTTCTTAAATGAATAATTTATAAGATCAAACTTCCACATCTCACAGATCTCTGGAAAATTCACTAGCAAATGCGAATGCTTTTAATCTTACGCTTCTATAAAGAATACAAAGTGGAACACTGCATAATTGTTCTGATGATCATTAATCATCATGCTATTATGAGGTATCATGTCATACACGTTAGAGCATGGATATTTCCTAATATGCTTTAATAGCTTAATTGTATAGCAGTGCTAAAGCTCATTTGTCTCACCCCTTCTGGAAATGCGGTTTATGATGGCAACTGGTGTGACTTTGAGCAAGTTGCTCATTTATGGTAATTCACTTGTCTAGATGATTGATCAATTGGACTATAAGCGCTGACGTTAACCTGGTCTGATGGAGTCTATCAGACCAAGTCAATGTCAGTCCTGTTTGTCCAACTGATCAATCATCTAGACCAAAATACCACCAAACACCACAAACACATCAGCTACAAACCAAAAATCAATGATTATCATATTAAAATAATATTAATTGTTTCGATACATTTATTTTTAGGAGGGATGTTCTATCATACAAACTTGATAGACCAAGAAAACTTGTTTGAAAATCTACCAAAAACTGTCTTTTTGCATATATCACCTTATGTTAAATTGTAACAGCAGTCTTTTGTAGCGACACAGTCCATTAGATCAGCCTTCAGTTTAATCAGTGCAATATACTGTTCACCCTATTCCATTATTTTGTGATCTAATGAAAGGAGAGTTACTGATAGCACTCTCTTTATCACCATTCAGGCTTAGAGTTAAGCACTCAACCATAGCTAACTTGGGGGACTGTCGCTGCAATTCATGTAAACAGAAAAAGCACAATACTGTACCATCACTCCAAACTAACATCACTGTAACACCTCAATCTCACATACATAGATGTATATAATGTGATCCTGTGAGTTTGGGAAAATAACAAACGTAATGTCCGCACACTGAATTGACTTCACACCTTTATTGGAACGTTTCAACCATCAGTTTCGACATCCTGTGAGTTTGTTTGAACATGGGTGAAAAACCTTTCATCGTTGGTATATATCTCTAAAACATTTTGTATTCCAACACACATAAAACCAGTGGTGAGTGGTAACTTTTTCATGCAGGTAATGTCCCAGTACTTAATTCCCATTTCCCATGATGCAACCAAACAGAGATACACTCTGTAAACCGAGGCGCAGCACATCAGATTAAAACCAGGTCAAAGACACAGATCAACATCACAGAGGAAAACTAACATTTAATTTAAAAGCATACTCAGTCCCCTGCTTTATTTGTTGATTAAATCATTCTTTGGTCTTTCTTTGTGATTTAAAGCAAATCCAAGAACTTTGTGAACTGTTTCAAGTGATGTGTTATTATAGGTAAAGTACCTAATGTAACAATTACAGTATGTCAAAAGTGAATTGATTTTCACAAATGATTTAGTTTGAGAAAACATTTTAGTATTCAGTAATGGTTTACTTTGTTTTAGCTTAAACTTCACTTGAAAACACTGTTCCAACATTTATGAACAACAACACAGGAACAAATGAGTAATACATTATTAACATTATAATAGCTTTTAACTAACAACAAACCTAAATGAACAAGTAAATAATAGCACTCAGCATTAATTCATTTTGATAATCAACCAATCAGTTACTGATATTTTTCCTTCGTCCCAGAGAACCAAGAAACTACAATTTCATAGTAATACAAATAATGCATAATGCATGAAAAACATCTATCTACCTATCTCTATTTTATGTGCCGCCAACCCCCACACCCCCTGAAGGTCATTGGGTCACTGTCCGTTTACATCAAACCTCATTATGCTCTACTGTCTTATTTTCTCATTTGCTGATAATGATTTTATAGACAGGATGGGCTATATGCATTTTCTTTCTGCTGGTTCTGCTGCCAACGAAGACGGCAGGAAAAATGCTGCCTCAACGACTATGGTTCATCTGCTTTGCAAATAAATAGTTTTTTTTTTTTGTGGGGAGGGAGTCAGGCTGTAATACTTGTAGTAAAGGGAGAAGACTATGGCGAATGAAAAAAGCAACCGCCAAAATGAAATTTATCTATAAGACTGTGCTTTGAATTGATAATACTTTCTGAAGCTCAGCAGTTTATGCATATGTTGACAAAATGAATAAATTCATTTTCTGATAAAACTCTATGGAGAGAGAAAATGCAGGTATAGGCTTTATGGTTTTAATTTGCTATATGGTGCAGTGCAGCTTGTCAGATGCGGCTGAAGTGCTGCATGGACGGATGGGTTGTAAAATCTGTTGTAAAATCTGTCATTTTCCAGCAGTTGCTTGTTTGATGAACTCGCAAGCATTATTGTACCTCAAGCATGAATTCTTAAATCTTTTTTTTGTTTGTTTATTTTTGCTACATCCCACACATCTGCAGTTCAGAGCCAGCTAGCTTGCATTCAGAAACCTGTCAGCTTTCTGGGACAGATTTCAAGATGTTGACAGAAAGACAAGAGGAGAGACTTTCTAAAGCTACTATGGCTATAGCTTTAAATTATTAATACTGCTGTCCCACTGCTCTTGTTTTTTTCCTGTCTCACTTTAATATTAAATGACTTATACCTCAATGTAGAATAACCATATGACAAGGACCATGTAGAGAGCAGATGAGGCTGCCAGCCTTAAACTCCTTGATTTATACCATACAAATACCAAAACATATTACATACATTTACAACAACACTGAAACAATTATTCTTTGAATTTACTCATTTTTTAAGGAAAGTGGTTGCAATCAATTTATTTTAGCTACATTTAAATGAACAAATTTAGTTGACTGACTTTCAACATATTTTTTATTAAATGTAGCTGAAATAAATTGATTGCAACTACTTACCTTACATTTTTTGTAGATTCAATTAATACATTTTTTCAGTATATAGAAAACTTTGTGAGGAGCACCTTTTCATGATCAACCTAAATGTATAAAACTGGAAACAGAGGAAGAGTCTGTTAATTGGTGGTGCATTTAGTTTTATTCTCAATTTGACTCCATAAAATTACCATTAGTGCAATAATTCTTAGGGTTATATAAGTTTCTCCTGAGTTCTTAACGACATATACAGTTTTGGCCAGGAGCCTAAAAGGCCAAATAATGAGCAGGTCAAATAATGAGTCACAGTAACCTAAACCAGCAGGGATTTATGAGTGAGCAAAGTTAAAATCAATCTAGTTTTCTAATATATATTTAAAAAAAAATACGAAACATTTCGTAACATTTCATTATGACAGTCCATTTCACGTTCTCCTAATTATTAGTAACTTTGTAACTACATGTCAACTTACTCTACAAAACCTAACCCTGACCGTACAGTTTACTAATAGATGACATGTAGTTGCAAATTAAATAGTTGAGAAGTAGTTGCAAAATTACTTAATTATTCGAATGTCTAAAGTAGACTATCAAAATAAAGAGTAACGAAACGTTCACCATGGAGTAACCAAAAGACAGGGTGTAAAAAACAAAAACAAAATAAAAGCTATGTAGGCGATTGACAGGCTTTAAGCACACTTAGATACATCATGTGGAAAACTGCATATACATTACATTTACATTTATGCATTTAGCAGACGCTTTTATCCAAAGCGACTTGCAGTGCATTCAGGCTCTACATTTTATTTACCAGTATGTGTGTTCCCTGGGAATTTAACCCACAACCTTTTGCGCTGCTAAAACAATGCTCTACCACTGAGCTACAGGAACTTTATATATGTGACCCAGGACTACAAAACCAGTCATAAGGGTCAATTTATTGAAATTGAGATGGATACATTATCTGAAATAGCTGAATAATTAAGCTTTCCATCAATGTATGGTTTGTTAGGATAGGACAATATTTGGCAGAGATACAACTATTTGAATATCTGGAATCTGAGGGATAAAAAAAATAAAAACATTAAAAAATAAAAACCTTTAAAATGGTCCAAATTAAGTTCTTAGCAATGCATATATTTTGATATATTTACTGCAAGAAATATTCTAAACATCTTCATGGAAAATGATCTTTACTTAATATCCTAATGAATTTTGGCATAACAAATAAACAAATAAAATCAACAATTCTGACCTATAAATTGTTTGCTACACATTTAAGGTGAATGCCAAACCTCCATGATGTGGAGTGCAGTTTTCAAAGAATTAAGGTCATTTAAGACAATCATTTACCAGAGGAACTGAACTGGATCCTGAAAATTACTATAGTAGTCATTTATCACCCAAATGAATGATTTTGACTATTTGGTAAACTGAAACAATCCAACAGCTTACCGCGTAGATGGGGATGTAATGTTCTAAAATTTCAAGCCATGTCCTAAATGTTCTAAAACACCAAACCAAAGTTATAACTCTACCCCAAAGAGAAACAAAGAATTGTTCAATGTATCATCAAACTATTGCTTGAGGACATCGTTTAGTTTATTGCTGTCATTTTAGTGATAAATTAACTTATTATAATGCAATTCTTTTATTTATTCAATAAATTGAAATGTTACTCTTATTTTTTCACTGTAGAATGTTTCCTCTTGCCTCTGAGGCACGTGCGGGTTAGATCAGTGTGCTAATATGCCTAAAAAGGGAAACAAACAATTAAACAGTGCACATATTTGAGTTGAATGCAGGTACTTAAACCAGTAAATTGATTAATATCCTACTGCTATCTACAAGCAAAATAAATAGGTTTACATTCTTTATAAAAAAGAAGAAGAACTTTTTACGTATTCTCTAATTCATTTATCATAATCACAATAAAAATGGGCACGGGAAATATGCCTCATAAAAATAATACTGCAGTACTGGCATGGACATTTCACTCACAGTAATAGTGCAATGAAAGATTGGCCATAGGCCCTGACATTAAAAATAATCACCTGGGAAACAGAGAAAGGTCTCAATCCACTGCAAATTCCTTAGAACTCAAATACTGTACTCTACTAAGTAAAAATAATGTATGCTGAGAAAGACTTATACGTTTCAGCTGTTTTTGTTTAAACAAAAGTTCTGATGTGATGCCTCATAGGAGTTACTTTGGAAATTAGCTGCGACCTATGTTGAGCTGAAGTTGGTTGAAGTGGATAAGCTCAAAATTAATTATATTCTCTACTAGACTTCCCTTTATATGTCTCATCCTGCAATAAGCCATTAACTCATCAGACAGGCTCTTATTATTTACATTTATTCATTTAGCAGATGCTTTTATCCAAAGCGACTTACAATTGCGGAATATAATAAGCAATACATTATAAAGAGGCAAACAGGCACAGGAAGTGCTTGTAATACAAATTTCTAGGCAGTGTTCAGAGCAAATTCTAGCCAGACAGTGAGAGGTTAAGGGAAAGAAAGCAAAGGTAAGGAAAGAGAGTGAAGTTTTTTTTTTTTTTTTTTTTTAAGTCAAGTGATGATGGAAGAGATGAGTTTTCAAGTGTCGTTTGAAAATTGTCAGGGATTCAGCATTCCAGATGGGGCTGGGAAGTTCCTTCCACCAGCCAGGAACACTGAATGAAAACGTTCTGGAGAGTGATTTTGAGCCTCTCTGTGATGGCACCACGAGGCGATGCTCGCCCGCAGATCTCAGACTTCTGGAGGGGATGTAGATTGTTATAAGTGAGTTGAGAGGAGGGTGCTGAGCCTGTGGTTGTTCTATAAGCAGGCATCAGTGTCTTGAACTTAATGCAAGCTGCAACCGGGAGCCAGTGCAGGGAGATTAAGAGAGGTGTGACATGGGCCCTTTTTGGTTCGCTGAAGACCAGTTGTGCTGCTGCATTCTGAATCATCTGTAAAGGTTTGATTGTGCATGATGGAAGCCCAGCTAGAAGAGCATTGCAGTAGTCCAGTCTATAAATGACAAGGGCCTGGACAAGAAGTTGAGCTGCATGCTGAGTAAGGAAGGGCCTGATCTTTCTGATGTTATGCAATGCAAACCGGCATGATCGAGCAGTTTTTGCAATGTGGTCTTTGAAAGTCAGATGGTCATCAAAAATTACACCAAGATTTCTGACTGAACTTGATGGGGTAATTGTAGAAGAACCCAGCTGGATGGTGAAATCATGCTGTAGATTTGGAGTGGCAGGGAAGACAAGAAGCTCAGCCTTTGCCAGGTTGAGCTGTAGATGGTGTTCTTTCATCCATGCCGAGATGTCCGCCAGGCAGCCTGAGATCCGTGCAGCTACTGTTGGATCATCTGGTGGAAAGAGAGATAGAGCTGTGTGTCATCAGCATAGAAATGGTATGAGAAACCATTTGCTTGTATCATGGGTGCACCGTTTGCACCCAGTGATGTAATGTATGTGGAGAAGAGGAGGGGTTCAAGAACCGAGCCCTGGGGAACCCCAGTGACCAGTTGATGTTCTGTGGATACCTCTCTTCCCCAGGCCACCTTGAAGGACCTGCCAGTGAGATAGGTTTCAAACCAGCGAAGTGGAATCCCAGTGATGCCCAGTGATGAGAGCGTGGACAGGAGGATCTGATGATTAACAGTGTCAAAAGCAGCAGATAGATCCAACTGAATGAGGACTGATGATTTGGAATCAGCTTTTGCAATTCACAGGGCTTCAGTGACAGAGTAGCGTAGTCTCAGTTGAATGTCCGCATCTGATTCCTTATTGGTTAGCATCCAGTAGATTATGCTTTAACGGAAATGGTTGAAATGTGGTTTTTCAAATATGGTTGAAAACAACTCGTTATATGGAAGGAGAGAAACAGGTCTGTAGCTATCTGTAAGATAAGTGTTTATTGTAGGTTTTTAGCACTGGGGTTACCCAAGCTTTTTAGTGATAAGAGGAAAGCCAAAGGCACAAAGCGGCACAGCACTGAACCACATGAAAACAGCGGCCACATTCATTATATTAGCACTGAATGGTGCAGCAAATCAAAAGAACCAAACATTTAATCTATAATTCATTTACAGGCAAAGTGTATCCTTCTCAAAAAGTTCAGAGTAAAGTTGTTCAGAGTAAAGGTGGAAGAGGAATGCCAATGATGTGTTGTGACTTTATCAAAACATTGCAAATATTTAGCAACTTGATTAAAAGCCAAATAATTTTCAAAATAAAACCAGTGTTTGCAATTTTAAGTGCAGGGCTTTTGCTCTAATCTTATCCCAATGGAGTACTGGATCTAGCACACTGCAGACCATACTTTGCTGAACTATTTTGCATATTTACTGCATGCATTGCATAATGAACTCGAAGACATTTTGAAGTTTGATGTTGCTCCTTTCAAAATTCTAGAGAGATTTTCATCATCCTCAGTTTGTTGGATTTATTAATAAAAATGAAAACACATATTCTGTTTGGATTTGATGTGTTTGCATTACATTATGTTTATTGTAAGCCCCAAGTTTAAGGTTTCCATGCATTTATAATTATAGTACATCTCATCTTATGGTCTGCTGTTTAATGGTACTGAATATCATTAATGTGTTTTTATTTACTGTTTACCAAAGTATTGCGGATGCAGTTTGGAAGATAAAATTCAGATTGTTTGAGGTAAAACTAACCTTTCTTGTGGATTTTTCCTATAAATAACTGCACCGTGCTAGGGCTGAACAGATGTCATGTCTGTGTCGTCCTTCTTTGATCATTCTGTCTTATCAGTTCTTCTGAATTACAGCAGCTGTGACCTCTCTACTGCAGCATGAAGACTAAATAAGCTCAATTAAATAACAAGAAAATAAGTAAGGAAATGAGCATTTAGCTTTTGTCTTCAGTCACATTTTTTGGGGTCTAGACTGCTTTATATTGCTGTAAAACATGCCTTGCGTTCCCTAGAGACAGTCATGAAATTAAAGCAGCTTTTTAAAAAGAAACACAAACCTTCCATCTCTTATTCTCAGTCCTTGATTTATTCTGTTTGCCTTGAGATGTAATATACTACACAATCACCCTTCTCATTCGAAAAGGTACCCAATGTATTATAGAGCAAGTGGGCTGTGAAAGTGATGTTTCACACATGGGAACAGCTCTCTGGTCATCATCTGCAATGATTCAAGTCTGTGTTCTTGATACTTCCTGTTACAGAAAAAGTGCTTTTAATCTTCACACAGAAGCATTTTGTATCTCTGGATTTCTGATGATGTTAAATTTAGGAGCCTATTCCAATTAGCTTGATTGGCATTAATTTCCTGTTGAGGTAAAAATGATGTAGTGTATTAATTTAAGAGTTAGGTAAATGATTAAAATGAGGTTCCTGCAGGTAGATTGAAAACATCATGATTATTTTCACAAATAAGTTATGCTTTTATTTTTACAAAAGCATATCTAAGTTCAAAACCAGAAGTTAGTTAGTCCTGAAGATGTTGGTTTCCTTCACATCAAATTTCATCAGCAAATGACATACAATAACACAACAAAGCCCCTGAAGAAATCCACAAGATTCTCTGGCCCACTAAATAGACCGGCAAAATAAATCATTCAAATCTTTACCTCAGGGCATGGATCATTCTCCGAACTCTTCTCTCTTTCTTTCTGTCTCACCCATCCAGGTACAGTAGCCCATGAAACTTTCATCTGGGATGGTGCCTTTTATCAGTTGTATCCCTAGGCTATGAAGGCATACCAGATGGTGACTAGAATCAAAGAACACTTCCCCCCCAAAAAAGCAGTCCTCTGGTGACACAGCCTTACAACTCAAGATAACAAGAACTGCTGCTACTCAGAATTACACTTGTCCCAAGAAATTCCCAATTGAGCACATGAAGAGAAAAATGAGATATGAAAGAAAGGAACATTGTACTACCATGGAATAGTCCGTCTTTGGTATATAGAGTTACCTGAGCACAATAGAATACCATGCATGGCTCTCAGAGAATCACTTCTGTGACATAGTGCTGCACTGCATTCTGCCCCAAATCCCCAAAAGTCTCCATCACCCGCTTTCTATCTCTCTCTGTTGCTCATTCTCTCACTCAAGAACATGTGAGGACGCGAGGGGACAGTCTAGACTGCAAATCAGATCCGTGGCCCATATGTCTTAAGAAAAACTAAGGCTTCTTTTCTCCCAGCCATATTGCATTATTTCAGAAAATCAAGAACAATATTCGCAAACGAAATTTAATTAGGCTATTCTATTATGTTTTGTTTTGTTAAACAGACTCTAAAGAATAATATAAAGAGCCTAATTTAGAGCACAGTCTGTTTTTATAGTCCTGATGCCACATACTGTGGGTGCTAATTAGTGCATTGGACCTCATGTATCATCAGATATGGAAGCTTCCGTAGTCCATGAGTTTAACTTTTTAAATTCCCAGACATCTCTATTTTATGTTCATACTCCTTTCATACTTATTGAATTCTCCGTAAATAATACAATGGCATGAATATTACACTTACAAAGCTGTCTGAGGCTGTTTATTAATGGTATTGTTAGAAAAACATATTTTTCCATAAGTAAAAAAAAAAACTGTAGCAAATACATTAAGGGTTTATACATAATATATTGCAAGGGTTTCTTTCTAAAACCAACTAACAAATCAGAAACCTACCTTCATTAAGATTCAATAAGCTTTATTGTCATACCAGCTCACATTTCCATGTTATGGTACGAAATTAGGACTCAGGTCCCGGTTTAAAAGCAAAAGAAGTAGTACAAAAGAAGTGATCCATAATAATATTACGCCTGTAATAAGTAAAAAGTATTGCACTTAGTAAAGAGTATTGCACTTGGGTGGATAAATGTTTTTTGTAGTGCAGGTCAGTGTGTATGTGTGTGTGTGCGCATGTGCGTGTTTGGAAGGGGAGAGGGAGTGCCCACAGAGCATGGCTAGAGTTCAACAGTCTAACAGCTTCAGGAAAGAAGAGCCTGGTGATCTTACTCCGGATACTCCTCAGCCGCCTGCCTGCCTGCCTTAAACATACTACTATCCATCCCTAGTGAAAAATACATGTACTAAAATATATTTCAAATACATTTATTTCATGCTAAGTATACTACAAATACATTTACACATTTATGTGCTTAATTAAAATACCCTGCAATTGTCCTTTTGAACTGGTATACTTAACGTCTGGAACAGATTTTGTATTTAATGCACTTTTAATCCACTTAATTCTGTGGAAGTGCTGAAGTCCAAACAATTGGCTAAAGAGAAAAGTAACGTTAGGTACCCTTTAAATATCTTGCATTTAAAGACTGATATTATTCAAAGATCATGCAATCCTTATCAATAGTGATATTAAAACACAATCTACATTGTGCACAAGTCTCGAGCAATATGTCAACAAATTTGAAATAAATTAAGAATGAAATAAATGTATTTTAAATGTATAATTTTTAAAAATAAGGATAACATTAGATGGCCCTGAGAATATAATTCAACAGCTTTTTGGGACACAAAAATAGTGAAATAAATACCTTTAAGTAAATAAATGTATACAAATGTATAAATGTTCCTCTTCTCTGTAGAATACTGTATGTCTCTCACTCCCCTCGACACACAATATCTGTCCTTAACCAACTACCACTTCAAGAATGTGTAAGTGGCCCATAAATGGATTCGATTCTGAGATAAAACTCTGATCCAGCACTGCGACTGATCGCTCAGTATTTGAACTCTCTGGCCTTTCCTTTGGCCTCTTTTGAAATAATAAGAATCCTATGTGATATGCTCATCCATCACAGCATGGAGTGGCTGGAGGAGAGACTCCCCGGCTGAGCTCAGCGCTAGATGATGAATGTCCACCTCCTTGGTCTCTTGAAAGCCCAGAGACTCAGTCAGGTCCTCCCACTGCCATCATGCCTAAATCAAGACGCAGGCACCAATTCTTCCCCCATTTCCCCTCAGTCTGGACAGGGAAGGACGGACTGTTGACGGAAGACTCTTTAATCAGTTTGATCAGACCTGACGGTGACACAGATCAAGATAAACAACATGGACATAAACTGACAGCAAATTTCAAATCCAGCCCAGCATGTTGGAAAACGACTGATGTAGAACAGTAAGATCTGTATGAGTGTACCTATAGAGTGCCTTCAGCACCTCAGAACACCCATACATTGTTGTGACAAGTTTGACATCAGTCTTCTTAAATATGACTTTTGTTTTGAATTTTAAATGGCTTAACAAGTTATCTTTTAATAGAGAGCATGACAGCTGCCTGCGGAGCACCGGGAGTGTTGTTCTACAAAGAGTTTTGTGCAGGGAAGTATGAAAATACATGCTTAATGTGTTATATGTACATCCATGCATTTACACTTGAAAATGTAATTAAACTTCCTCTTAAAATGTTGTGTTTATACTGCATCTCACAATGCAAACTGATGGGCACACATCTTTCTATAGTAGACCATTTCCACCACAGAATAAAAATGGTTTAAAGCAGAATAAAAAAACATGATTCCTGGCTGCATATCAATATCCATGGACCACTGGATCTTTGGTAAGGTGTAAGGAACACTATATAGAGTCCAACGACCTTCAGTTTTAACTGATTATCGCATTTTTGCAGCTTCGCTATTAAATCCAGTCAGTCCGACTAAGGGGGCATGTTCCAGCGGGAAAGTGACATCAATGCACGTGAACATGAACTCACCAGACCCTATTGCAACTTTTTATCTCAAAATTCTGACATTTTGAAATATAAATACTTCTGAGATATAAACTTGCACTTCTGAGATATATATACTCACAATTGCAAGTAAAAAATATCAACATTTGAAAAAAAAAATCGATTTAATTTTTATTTTGTGGCAGAAAAAAATATTGTGATATGTAAACTCAGAATTCAGAGACAAAAGTCAGACTTGTGAGATGTGCATTCAGAATTCTGAACAAAAATATTCAGATTTGTGGTACAAGCTCAGAATTGCCGGATTTAAACTCTAAACACTCAACCCAGACAGTCTGAATTGCGAGATAAAATCACAGTTAAATAATTATTATTTTTAATTGCAATAGGACAGTAGAGAGCTGCCAGGAAAGCATTGGGCAGAGAAAGGGGAGCGGGACTGGCAAAGGACCATGAGATGGAAATCAAACTTAGGTTGTGTGATGTCAGCACAGTTACCACAAGGCTATCGGTTCTGATGGAATTATGACGGAAGTATCTTTAAAAAAGAAAAGTTTGAAAAAAATATTTTAGGATTTGTTTTATTCCATGACAGAAATAGGCTTCCATAAAAAAATTCTGCCTCTCAGTTTAATCTTAAATAAGAATCATCAAACTGTATTCAATCAAAACACAGAGCAAAATAATTTACTGTGGCCTATATTGGAACAAGTAATTGCAAATGCAGAAGTAACACAACATAAGTTGAGAAAATGCTAAACAGGCAGCACAAAGCCACAGATTGAAGAAAACCATCTACAGAATTATGTCCCAAAGTTATGAAAAATTCATAGACTCATTTAGCCAAGCAATCCCTGTCTTACCATTCAGCACACAACATAAACGACTGGCCTGTTCGAGGATCTTTTAGTGTTTTATAGAGTCACAGCACGGTGCTCAATAAGGGCTTTCGTTTGACTACTATTAACTGCACTCATTGTTTTAATAAAAAGAAAAGATAAGCATGGTTCCTAAACCTCTAGGCTTTCCCACACACACGCGAGAAACCTGCATACTCACACTTTATTGTTTCTGGTTTATGAAAGTTTTTTCCTGTGTAGGTGAAAGTTATTGTTAATATATGTTTGTATGCAATTCTTCTGAATAGCCTTTTTCAGGGTGTTTTCTTATATAAAAAATAGTCTGTGAGGGATGGAACAATGTGTTCACTAGACTGTAGTTTAATAACATGAATTGTTCAGCTGATTAAATATCCTTCCAAAAAAACAAACAAACAAAAAACATTAAAAACAACATCAACTCTCAACAGACAAAAATCCACAAAACAGTTTTGAAAGTTGTAAGTTGTGAAAATTACATGAGATGTCATTGTAAAGACTGCAAGTCTGTGAAGAATACTACGGCCTTGGTTTAAACGCATAAAATTCGATATGGCATCTACCCTGACTAAAGTCTTTTCAGCCTCAGGGTTTTTTTTTATCCAGCAAATGTCTCTTTGGGGGCTCCATGGTAATGGACAAATGCCATAATTTTCTCATTCAGTCCCTAAAGCAATACACCACCATTTCTGGTTTGGGTCAGCTGAGGGAGTTTAGGATTACAAATTATCCTCATCTGATTCATAGGTGCTAACCTGTTCTGTAACATCCTATCAAGACAATAAACACAGATGTTATTCATTATCTGTTGTGCCCAAGTGAAATTACCCAGTGTTACCTTGGTGTGCCAACATCTCTATAAGGTCTCGCTGAACAGAGCGTTTGTTTTAGAAGTGAGACAGGGGAATAATATTCTAAGAGGCTTTCCACACCCAGGGGACTTTCAGTCACTCATCAGTACAATCATATGCAGTGTGATCTCATTTGCATTATCGCAGCCTTATTATGGTGGACTCTGGAAGGTGTCTGCTGCCCGGAGACAGAAATTGTCCCTACAGAGCAGAAACACCTTCCTAAGCTAATTGACAAACACATTGTTCTCAGCAAGAGAGAACAGACCTCAGGCTGGATGGAAATGATTGTTACACATCAAGCTCTCCAGTGCATCGCTCGCAATAGGTGTCTCTGAATAGATATCACTGTCTTTTCTCAAGATGCTGTTTGGATGTTTGCAATCTCTGTCTCGCAGATCAAATTGTATGTTTTGGGTGTCGTTTGTGTAGTTTGGAAGAAAGAGAAAACGCAAAATTGCTTCTCCGTGATGAATGAAATTGCGTAATGCTAACTTGACCAGAACTTTACAAGAGATTTGAGAGGATAACATGTGGCATAAATTTGGTTTATTCCTGTTTGGTGAACACAGTGTTATCTGTGCACACACAAACAGATAGTAGCCTTTATGATAAAAGTCTGAGCGTGAAATGGGTGAAATTAGATTCAGGTCTTGTCTGCTTTTGAAACAAAAGCATGAAGATATCAGTAATAAGATCTGACTCATTAAATCAGGGTGTCATCTACTATATCATCCCAAAATTGCCACAATCATAGTGTGCAGGAGTCTGGCTCAACCTGACATCTGTAGACTTCTATAAATCTATTTAGTGTCTTGTCTGCTGTGAGTCATAACTATCTGTCATTGAATCTCCCTCCTATCATTTGCCTGGGGAATGAAAGGCACCTTTACTCTTTTTTTCCACTTCAGAGATTCACAGAGAGACTGATATAAATCTCACAAAAATGCACATTCGACACAGTGCAGGCATAGATGGGTAGAACGTGAACTCACCAGACAGATCTGCCTGTCATGGGTGAAGCTGCACTCCTTTGGTTTGGCCTACATGCTGAAAGAGACCTGCAGCGAGAGGCAAACAAATTCAAATATTTAGCATTTCCTTTCACTTTCCTGATAAATGTGTTTATGACAGGCTGTGAGAAATGGCAGCCATGATAGTGATTGGTGAGCGTCAATACTGAGAAGCAGACATGTCATCATCACATCAATATGTGTAAAACATTGTGATTCCTGTATATACATACCATCCACCATCATTTGCTCATTTTTTATGATTTATTTGGCAAAATATTGTGAAATCTGATCAAATATGTCTAAAGATTTATTGCAAAGTACAGAAACTATTAAGTTTATAGTTATAATTGGTAAAAGTTATTAAAATGCTAGAACATGTTTTAACACAAATCACAATATCATTTGGCTAATTGGCCTACTATGTAATCATCAGAGTGTTGCACTAATGTTTCTAACTATATAGTGCATTCTAAAGCATTCCAAACATTTTTTTTTTATTGCACACACAGACACACATATTTATTTCCCATTTCAATATATTTAAAAAGATAAGTTATTCTTGTGATGACAAAGGTGAATTTTCAGACTTGATTCTCCAGTCTTGAGTGTCACCCTTCATAAATCATTCCAATATGCTGATTTGCTATCAATGAACACTTCATAATATTATCAATGCTGAAAACAGTTGAAGCATCCAGCTTTGCTACAACAGGAACTAATTGCATTTTAAAACGTATTAACATAGAAAACGTTGATTTTAAATTCCCCAAATAGTGAGTGACAACTAACAACATCATCCAGAAAGTGTGTAGATGGTTTAATGTAGCTTTCACTTCCTTGTAATTGAACAAACAGAGCATATTGGGATATCTAAATGTGTATATTTACATTTATGCATTTGGCAGCAACATTTATTTGAAGTGGCTGACATTGCATTCAAACGTTACATGTTATTAGTTTATACATTCCCTGGGAATTGAACCCACGACCTTGGCATTGCTTTGCTTCACTCTGTCTCATTTTCAATTTCTGCTGTTCAGTCATTTACATTCACAGCCTCAGTACGAATCCTTTAATTGTGAGATTTTTGTGAAATGTAGGAAGTTAGTTGCCTGGGATAATGGCCAATACAAAATTATTTGTGCGCTATACGGTCCCACTTTATATTAAGTGGCCCTAATACCTGTGTACTTACATAGTAACTAGATTTGTACATAGTATCCAATCAAAGTACACATTGGTACATACTATCTACAGCTGTAATGTTTGTGTAACTACAACAAACCACTGAATGGTATGTGTAAGTCCAGATGTGTAACAGGACATTGGTAACAACATTTTTTAGTAATGAAAGTACAAATGTGTAACAGGACTAACAGCACTTTTTGGTTAAGTAAGTGTTACACTTTATATTAAGGGGACAGTTCCTGAGGAGTTACCATGTTAGTACACTGGTATTACAGTGGTGCACCAACTCCACCAACTCGAGATCCAACTCCTCCCACTCTATATATCCCTATATCTACCCGTTTCCACCCCCTGGATCCCATTGCCACCCCTAAACCTACCCATCTCCACCCCCTGGATCAAATTATTCCAATTACTCATACATATTTTTGTTACAAAATATAGTTGTATAATTCCTGTTACACGAGTACTTAGTGAAGTGAAATTAAAGTGCTGTTACCAATGTCCTGTCACAAATCTGTACATACACACACAATTCTGAGGGTTGTAACATGTGTGTAGTTACAGAAATATTACAGCTGTAGATACTATGTACCAATGTGTACTTACACTGTGGTTACATACTATGTACACATCTAGCACACAGGTATTAGGGCCACTTGATATAAAGTGGGACCATAAACTCACGGCCACTTTATTACTTGTTCAATTGTTTGGTAACACAAATTGCTAATCAGCCAATCACATGGCATCAACTCAATGCATTTATGCATCTAGATGTGGTGAAGACCACTTGCTGAACTTCAAACCGAGCATCAGAATGGGGAAGAAAGGGGATTTAAGTGACTTTGAACGTGGAATGGTTGTTGGTGCCAGACGGGCTGGACTGAGTTTTCAAAAACTTCTGATCTACTGGGATTTTCACGCACAACCATCTCTAGGGTTTACAGAGAATGGTCCGAAAAAGAGAAAATATCAAGTGAGCAGCAGTTGTGTGGATGAAAATGCCTTGTTGATGTCAGAGGTCAGAGGAGAATGGGCAGACTAGATAGAGATGAGAGGAAGGCAACAGTAACTTAAATAACCACTCGTTACAACCAAGACAGAATACCATCTCTGAACGCACAACACATCGAACCCTGAAGCAGATGGGCTCCAGCAGCAGAAGACCACACCGGGTGCCGCTCCTGTCAGCTAAGAACAGGAAACAGATGATACAATTCGCACAGGCTCACCAAAATTGGAAAATAGAAGATTGAAAAAACTTTGCCTGGGCTGATGAGTCTCGATTTCTTCTGCGACATTCAGATGGCAGAGTCAGAATTTGGCATAAAGAACATGAGAGCATGGATCCATCCTACCTTGTCTCATGTGGTGATGGTGGTGTAATGGTGTGGGGGATATTTTCTTGGCACACTTTGGGCACCTTAGTACCAATTGAGCATCGTTTAAATGCCACAGCCTACCTGAGTATTGTTGCAGACCATGTCCATCCCTTTATGACTACAGTGTACCTATCTTCTGAAGGTTATCATGTCAATTTGGACCAAAATCTCTGAGGAATGTTTCCAACACCTCGTTGAATCCATGCCATGAAGAATTAAGGCATTTCCGAAGACAAAAGTGGGTCAAACCCGGTACTAGCAATGTGTACCTTATTAAGTGGCCAGTGAGTGTATATATATATATATATATATATATATATATATATATATATATATAATTACATTATTTATTCATCTTTGCACTTCTAAACCATACCTACAGTACTATAATGTAGTAACTTAGATATAATTATGAACCATAAAATTCCTTATGTCCAGTCAGAATATATTCATTTAAATATATGATTTAAGCATTTAAATATGTGAAGTAGGCCATCAAAAAGCACAGCCACTAGGGAAAAACTGTAGGGTTCTTGGCTTGGCTTCTCATAGAAAAGTATATGGACATCATATGTGCAGGCAGAAGATAACTGCACTATTTAGCCTGAACACAAATAAACCAGGTCAAATCACAGACCTATTGCTCAGCAGTCACCTCTATTTATATAGCTGCTCTCAACCCCCATAGAAATTTGGAAAAGCCGATTTGTGTTTTGTAGTAATGCCTGATAGGAAGTTATTGTTGAGAGGCAATCTTAATGAACTCTGTAGAGGCTCTATTTGTTCAGCGTTCTCATTACGGAGAGCAAAACTGGAACATTTTCAAGAAGGCTTTTACCTGTGTGTAGGCATACTTCACTTTTAAATTTGAAATGGTGCCAATAAGTACATGTCTTGAGATTAGGACCCATCTTCAGTATACAAATAAGTCTGTGTAAATGTGGGTGATAAAAATACAAGTTGAAAATTATATCTCTAGTTTAGAATTAATTTAATCTCTTAAATATTTTCTGAATGTTCACCATAGGTGTCTTTAACTATTATGCACTGTAAATAAATACATAAATAAATAGTGAGGTAAGGTAATGGTAAGGTTACGGACAGGCTTTATGGTATGATTATGTTTAAAATTGGGTTAAGGGGTAGGAGCATTGTAATTATAGATGTAATTACATAAATGATTTACAGATGTAATCATATGCAGGTATTTTTAAATATAACATAACATGTACATAGTAAGTATTGTATTACATATAGAGTAGTTAAAGACACTTAATATAAGGCAGCTTCAAATATTCACTTCAAGCCTTTAAAATATGTGTCTTCCACCATTAGGAGTATGCTGAGCACACATAATAAAAAAAAAACTTATAGCAGAAGTAGTTTTTTGTGAGCAAGAAATTCAATAGAGTGATTCCCTCTGTCACTCGTCAGTGACATACAGACCCATGAGGCTATGCATGACACAGTGAGTGACAAGATTTATTAACAACAAATTCATGCTCTGGGACCCTCCTTTCCTTATAGCTGAGGAAATACACTATATATTGAACCATGGTGGTATGGAACCATACAGCCTTGAAATGACTGAGTAGTTGATTGAGGTACTACATTCAGAAGTTTTGTAGATTGGTGACCATTTTGCAGAAACAGATGGTTGGAACAGAAACGTATGTATAGTATAGGGTTGTAGGGAGCACAGAAGGAGCTATAATGTATCAAAAATTGGAAGTTTCATGCCCTTTTCCAGCAAAATAACAGGGGGAGCATATTTCTTTTCTTTACTGGAAATTGTTGAAAACGGATAGAAGGGCATAGAATTTAGTAGGGACATGACCTACAAAAAGTAAAAGTAACACAGTTTACTTAAGCAGAAAGTCAGTCTGAATGTTCTAAGTATCCTATTCATAGCTAACCCATCCAACTCCTCTGGCTGTTGTTCAAAGACACAAGAGTGTGAAAGGAAGTTGCCAAAAGGAGGTCTGTGTGTCACAGATGGACATGATGGCATGCAAAGCAATCATGGATCGTCCCCTTGGTCCTGTCTTTTTTGTTCAACCTCCTGTGAACATGTGTGCTGTCTTGACCTTGGCTCCACCTTGACGGATAGATAATCTTTTGACAGCATGTAATCGACAGCATGTCAGAGGGCTTACTGAGAGACATGTCGACACACAATGCAACTTTACACTCTAGATTACATTAGGCCCAAAATGGCACTTAGGATCCTGTTATATTTAAGCAATTGGATTTTAATTTGGACAAAATTGCACTTTAAGGGAAATCAAACATTAGAGAGAAATCATCCCTGAGACAATATGTTGCACTACATGTCTGGTTCATAAGATTTATGCAATATATTTGCACTATCTCAGCTCATTTCCCATTACCGGCCCTGTGTATAAAGCACAAATGGGTTTAGCTGAGCGATTGCAGCTCTGCTCACAGTATTTTAAATATAGACATTTTGTGTTTTTCACCAGCATTTTCTCATTGTGCTTATGCTTATCCTCTGGAGCTCCATTCTTCAAGCTGAAATAATTGGCATTAAAACCAATGGAGAATGTGCTAGGCAATTACTCAGTTAATCTTTCAAGAATAACATCACTGCTTATATATCTCTAAAGTCCTCAAAAGTTACAGCCTCATAGTTTTGTCTAGAGAACAAACCAGTATGAAATATTTATGACAACTTGTTTGACAAGCAGAGCAATAAAAAAACAGAGTCAATGCCAGATTAAATTATGTATAAAAGCAGCTTTACATGTGAAAAAGATTCAGTCAATGACCACTAGCACTCCCAGGACCAATCTGTTTTATGTTAACGCTTACTGCGTCATTTTCAAGTAAGCCATTCAACAGATTTTTAAATCACTCACCATTAGTTTGTGCAGTCTTGTCTTTTAAAAGATCCGTTCGTCTGCATTCGGCCTTGTTTTTGGTAAAAAGACAGACTCAACTTGCATCCCCAACACTGGAGTGCCAAAAGTCAAACCAATCAAACAGCTCTGACCAGCTTGTCAATGTTATACTTGATATAGCAAAAAGAAAGCAGCACATTCATATCTGATTCTGAAAGAGTTTATGATGTAAATGCAACAATGGCTGAATAACAAACACTTTTAAATACAGCAAATAATCATTGGCAAAAAAAAGCAGCAATCCATTTCTCTCATACTGTTTAGTAAGGAATTCCAATGCATGCAGCTGAGTAAAACAGGCATTCGCTTAAGAGACTACATGTCTCGGTGGTGGGGAAACAGATTTGTGTCTTTCCCACTTTATCTCTGTCTGTGTTTCTTTACCGTAAAGTGAAGATAAAGCTTCTAAATAAGGTGCTGGAGGAGTCCATCAGGACCCCTCACCTGAGAGTTGAATCGAGATTCAAACTGAGCGATGAATTTACCCATGAAGCTTCAGCTCAACCAGACTGCTGATAACAGACAGCTATCAGATGAATCTGCAGACTTCAGAGCAATGCTGAATTACTGTATATCACTTCATATTATATAAGCCTCCACGTTTTGTCTTCTTTGCTCTGACTTGCTTACACCCCAGAATACACTAGTAGAGTTGCTATATTAAAACATTACACAATTACACATTTTAATTAGCTGTCTTGCTACTCCAAAGTGAGGATATTCAGTTTAAATGAAATTCATTAAACTCCTGTTATTGTTTTCTGTTTTGTAATTTAATACCAATGGCAATACATTTGATTGAAAGGGGTGTATAATATAAAAAAGCTCAAATTACGTGGCTGCCACTAGTTAGTTGCTGTTTACCACCCCAGGCCAGTTGAACATTTACATATTGGATAAATATAGAAATAAAAAGATTGATTCAGGTTTGGTTGCTTCTTTTGTTGTTAAAGTTTAAACACATCAATTGCCTGTACCCTTACCCTTAAAGTAGTGAAAATTGGCAACACCGACTCAGTGGAAAAATGTACCTCTACCTATGTTGCAAAGCTCCAAAATGTCTATACACAGCAGTCTCCAGCTCAAATGACCTCTAGTAGCAGTAAAACACCAATAATTTGTATTCATTTTTACACTAATTACGATTACAAGGGCAATTTTGCAATTGATAAAGACTTCATGCACAGTTCATATATAACATATTATACATGAGCAAAAATGCTACTTTATTTCACAATTGCTTTTGTTGACCGTATCGGTTATCTTTATGGGTTTAATGTAGGTGGTACATTATTAACTGTTATTATATCAAAAACATAATGTTGGTCTGTGCTCCATGTTTTACACAGCGGCTGCACAAATATTCACTCTTGTCACACACTTTGTTTGTAGTCTTGTTCCTGTTACCCCACAGACTGCACAGTTTTGTCTGCATTTACCTGTATCTCCATCCTTACTGTGGTATTCTTCCTTGTTGTTATCTTTGTGTGATGTGAACCTCTAAGAGTTGTTTGCTGACTGTCCTGCAAAGAAGATGGGGTTATTCATCTAGTTAAGTCATATCCAGTACCATTGTTGATCTGTTTACTCACCGGTATCATTTTCCAAATGTGCAACAAAGTCTCTGCGATTGGGTTCCCTGACAAGTGTATGTGTTTATATATAGCATTTGGGGAAATTATAGATAACAACAAAACACAAACCAAAATGTGCAAACTGATTTGCTATCCACAAAAACAAAATAGAGCAACAATGAGGGTGAAAGAATAAAAGAAGAAACATCCGACCCGTGATTGACAAAATGGTGGTCTTGAATAGAAAAGAGAAAGCTAAGAAGAGCACATCTGCCTCTCAAGGACACAAGTTGTTGAAAGCACAGATCAGGTTGTGGATGCAACTGCGCCTCTGTGACCGAATTACGATGTGACTGCATCTCACGGCTGTGACAAGAACCTTTTGTCTTTGAGACGACAATTGTGTTAAGAGCTGACTTGAAGTAGTAGCTTTGGCAGACTGGAGAGTTTCACAGTACCAAAACAGAAAGAGCGCAGAAGGATTTCCACCAAATCACATAGCAGCATTGACAGACCTCAGCGATGAAGACAACATAGATATATCTCCTGCCTGGCAGAAGCCATGCAAAGATGGATAGTAATGGATTGTGTGTGCAGCCTCTGAATCCATAGTGATTCTTCCAAGTTTGTGTGAATAAAGATGTCGCACAACTTTTTTTTAGGAGCAGTGCAGTTGTTGCTTGCAGAAGCACTGCATTTCAGAGGATAGCACAATAGCCGACGCTGTCTGGAGACCATGTTATGCCTGCAGGGCTCTCTTAAATTAAATATGTAAAATGTACTGGGTCTGCTCCAATGGCTGATGTCAAATCATTTGCCAGACCGAGCTGAGATTTCCTGTACTTTTAACTGAAGGCATACTGACCCCCACTATATTTAGCCAATGAAGCTAGACAGGAATCTATCAATTAGTACATTTAAGGGAATCATTTTCTACACTGAGCCAAATTGTATGTTTTACATAGGTTAGGTGTTAACTGTCATGGGCCCACCGGTGGGCCCACTTGCATTACATGTTTTAAACAGTAATATCTTAGTCTGAACCTAAAGTAATCTTGACAAGCTATATATCGTTTGATATAAAGACTAGCTTAAAGTTAGCTTAAAGACTCTAGTTTTCAAATTTGGTGACTGATATTTTTAATATTTTACAGAGCAACTGTAATTTATTAATTTGTAAGAAGAGTACTAATCAGAGTCAGAGAGGGCGGTCTGACCTTTATTTTGAAATAGTGACACATATATAACAGCATGACAAATCTGTAAAAAGCTCCATTCATGTTCATGGAGAGTTTTCAAAATATAACATACATTCTATTTTTTTGAGGAATATTATATGTTTTGAATATATAAGAAAAAAACTATAGATTGTCGGTTACTACAGATTGATTTTTATGCATCGTGAACTATAACAATTTCTTGTGTAGATTTTCACTACACAGTCCTCTTTTTTGGCTTTATTTAATTTTATTACATTGACATTATTTTTCAATACTGGAATATTTTAACACTCCTAAGCAAAATATGTACAGTTTAAGATAAACATGCAGCTTATGAATAGAGATATTACATTTACCATGCTGTCCATTCACAAAACCCAACCCCTGCTAAAGGTGCATTCATTTTCCATTAATTAAAGCTGTGTTTTGGATTATGTTGCCAAACAGAATTAAACCTGTTTATCCAACGGCTGATGGACTGGACAGAAGGCTAATTTTAGGAGCTTGTCTGAGGGCTAATCCACTCAGCAAGCCAGCAGAGAGGAGCACAGCCTGTCTGTCTTCGGGTTAAGCAGGTATCATGTAGTCTAAGATGGTCACTTGTCCACTACGCCCCATGTCATGATTTGATCCCAACTCTATCTGTCAAAGCATTTGTCTCATTAACCGACAATTAAAAGAGAGGGCCAGTGGAGAGAGTAAGGAGAACAAATGCTTTGATGCATGTCTGAGAGTGACGAGCTTTTATAGCAGAGTGTAATGAGAGTACCAGTCGCCAGCTGGGAGCTTTTTGATGACATCATTGGCTTTGATTTCTCAAGCGTGCTAATGTCATGTGCATATGGGCATTGGCTAGTTTATGATTCTATTAAGAAGGGAAAATGTTCCTATATAGTTATGCAGATAAAACTGTAAAAACATTTATTTCTGTTGTTCACTTGATAAGAGTGCTGCTGAGAGCTCGTGTTTTATGATATTGAAAAGATTCACTTTATATCTGTTCACAGTTTATAGTCATTTAAAGACCTCGCTATGCTGTTTGTGCAATGGTATCCTTTATAAACGTGGAATCTCTTTATCCTGGTATTTACAGTGTAGAAAGCCTGGACTACATTTTGTTGACAAAAAAATTGAGAAGCTGGGAGCAGTATAAATTGGTTTCTTGTCAGAAACTTGTTCAGTAGACTTTGAGGCACATATCTATTGTTCCTGGATGCCCTTTGCACAGTTATTTTAACAACAGGCTTTGTTTTCTGTTCCAGTCTTTCAGCATCTGCTGCAGCAAACATTTTCATTAAAATCTGGCTGAAAATAGACTTGATTTTGGATTTACATGAAAATGTACTTGACAATTTGGCCTGCCAAGATGCTTTTAACCAGCCTGATGCTCATAACATATTGAGCCATTTATCAGCACTCCAGTATATAAAAATGATCAAGGACAATCAATTTCCTCCACTTGTCATGATTTGGTGGTTTAATATGTGTGCATGTGATTAACATGTTAATTTTTCCTGGGAGAGGAAGGTGTGTTTTGGCTTCCATGCATTACTTCAGAGGTGGTATTTACACTTAATGCATTTTTACTGGTTGAATAACTATCCCATCATGAAAAAAGACACATATGCCCTCAGAGAAGCATTCAAGATGGATAGCAATCCAATTGCTCAATAACCTCAGGAGGTGGTTTGAGATGCATACAAGATAAAAAAGGGTAAATGTATCTGGTTGTTCAGGGCATAAGCTTTACTTCTCCCCAAATAGGCCTGTGTCAGCACATTTGGAAATTGAAAAGCCCTCTATTCCACATGTGAGGAAGCAATCATTGATAAACAATTTTAGCCGCCTGCTCTTTTTTAGCTTTAATGAGCCACATCACATGCAGCAAAATTCTGCTGCTTGCTATAAGTATCAACACAGAAGTGAATATTTGCATACTGCACAGGAATAGTAAATCAGTTCCCTTTCAAGGGAACTCCATTGCATCAGAAACGCTTTGGGAACGCTTTGCGTGATAAGTCTTGAAGCACATGTGAAATCAATCCAAGGTGTAATTGGGACATCAGAGCGGGTGACGTCACGAACCAGAAAGCTATAAAGCCTGCCCAAATGAAGCTGTCACTAGTTTTTTGTGTCTTCACAAGCGCTCTGTGTGAAACTGTCCTTGTCTTATTTGGTGTTGTCTGTCAGTAATTATTACTAGCATTATGGCAAGCAAGCAACAACAAGGTTTTAGGATGTGTGTTCATCCCTGCCCGCGTTATCTAACGGGTGGGGATACACACATTCTTTGTGTTGCCTGTTTGGGAGAAGAGCAGCACGGTCAGTGCTCGAGAGCGCTGGCTGTGAGCACTGCGATGTGCTTCCCCTGCGGACGCTCCGATTCTGCCTGGCGTTCTTTCACGAGGACTGAGCGTTCCCCAGGGCTCTGGTCCCGCTGCTGCCGAGGCACAGCTAAGGCTGCGGTCCTGGGGTTTGCAAAGGGATCTGTCTGTGGAGGTAGAGACGGGCGCTGCCTCTTCTCTGCCTTCACCTCAAATCAAATCAAATCAAATCACTTTTATTGTCACATCACCACAGCACAAGTGCCTTGGTGAGTGAAATTCTTACGAGCGTGCTCCAGACAGTGCAAAAAAACAAAACAACAATTTACATATGGACAGTACATATTTACAGACTGTACAGAAAGACAATGTGCAAAATACACATACATATACCCAGTACACACAGTGTACTATAAAGACATGCTTCGTTACCAATGCACCAATACACATTATACACCGTATTTACACGTCTGCATTATGTCCACATCTATGCATAGTAATATGTGAGGGTGTAACAGATTATAATTTACAGTAGATTGGTTGTGCAACAGATAGTTGTGCAAAGGTGCAACAGATTATACATATGCAATGTCGTGGGTGTGCTTTTATGGTGTCCAGCAGATGTGTTAGTGCAGTGTGTGCGTGTAGTCCAGTTGAACTGAATCCACCTGACAGATTCAGTGCCTCGTCTCAGGGTTGGGAAGCACGCGCTGCGGTTTCTTCCTCCACGATCGAGGCACAGACACTGCAGCTATCTGATTCTGAGGAATTAGATGTTGTAAGTGCCACTGCAATGTATACTGAGGACTCGCCACCTCAGTCGCATGCTTATGAGGAGCTAGTTGAGGTTGGGATAAGAGCGGTTGAGAGATTAAATATCGATTGGCCAGCAGAGAGGGAGGACGTTCATTCAAAAAGCAGACTTGACGAACGCTTCTTGCCATCTCGCGCACAACATCAACGCTGGGGATTGACGTTTTTTTCCTGATATCCACACCGAGGTGTGGAGATCATGGGAGAAACCGGTTTCTTATAGAGTTTATAGTACACAAACATCACACTATACCTCTATATTAAATAAAGAAGTGCACGGTTACGGAGAGATGTCGAAGGTGAAAGAGATGCTCATGAGCTATCTCTCCCCTGAATCATCTTCATCCGCTAGATCCACGGTATTACCTACTAAGCCAGTGAGAACCACATCAGCACTGGTGGGAAAGGCTTATTTAGCGGCTGGTCAGGCTGCAGCATGCTTACACACCATGTCACTGTTGCAAGCCTACCAGGCTAATTTATTAGCAGATCTAGATGAGGACAAGGGTATTGGTCTGGACACAGTTTGCGAACTGCGTCGGGCCCCAGATTTATCTCTCAGGGCCACCAAGGAAACGGCGGTCCATGGCAGCCCTGGTGGCCACGGAGAGACATTTATGAATACATTTGAGCAATATTAAAGGGAAGGATAAAAAAAATTCTTATGGATGCTCCCCTTTCTTCCTCTGTCCTCCTCGGCAATGCTGTGAATTCGGTTGTCGAGAGATTTCAGGAATCAGCTAAGCAAGAAACTCCAGAAACTCCTCCCCCGCCATATTCATATCTCCGGGACTGCTGAGAGGGAGCAGCCCCAAACTTCTAAATCCAGCTCCTCATACCGTGCCGCAAAAAAACAGAGTGCGGCTTATCGTGCTCCCCAACTAATGACTGGGGACACGGTAAGCGCACTCAACCACAGTCTTCAAATGGTAAAGCGGATATGAGGACCGTTATTAACTCTAAGAAGGCTGCGGGAAAGCGGTTCTGACACCCAAGGGCTCAGGCCATTGAGGAGTTCCCCCCTCTAAGTAGAGCGGTTGACACCTCATTTTACAGTGCCCATCTCCCTTCGATATCCCAAGGGGACTGGTCTGCCAACCCTGCCACCTCGTGTGCTTCAGGTCGCAGCAGTCTCCGGCGAGCGCATATATCTCAAGGTCCACCCGGAAACGTAGTGGCCTTGGGGTGCCCGCCCCCTCTGAGGAGGATTTCAGAGCGGTCAGTTCAGACGCATCCTGCCGGTTCACCGTTTCAGGACGTCGTTCTGTCCACACAAATACATATAAATCCAGAAACCAGTCTCGAGAGGCTGGTACCTCTAGTATAATTTTTGGCAGCATGGAAACTTCTGCCAAATATATCTCGTTGGGTCCTGCAGACTATAGAAAAAGGGTATCAAATACAGTTCGGGTCTCGCCCTCCCAGGTTCATGGGGGTGTTGTCCACCGAGGTGGCCCCCCAGCAGGTTCTGGTAATGGAACAAGAAGTGAAAGCTCTGTTAGAGAAAGAGGCCATAGAATATGTACCTCACTCCAACAGGGAAACCGGATTTTACAGCCGGTACTTCATAGTTCCAAAGAAGGATGGGGGGTTGCGTCCCATTTTAGATCTTCAAGTTCTAAACGACTCCGTCAGGCAGCTCAAGTTCAAAATGTTAACTTTGAGACAAATCGTGCCACAGATCAGATCCGAGGACTGGTTTTTCATGATAGATCTCAAGGAAGCATACTTCCACATATCCATCCTTCCGTGTTTGCATCCTTCCGTGTTATGAACTACATTGACAATTTGTTGATTCTAGCTCAGTCGCATCAGTTGGCAGTACGGCATCGAAATGTTGTGCTAGCCCACATTAAAGAGTTGGGGTTACGGCTAAATGCCAAAAAGAGTGTGCTTTCTCCACTACAGAGGACCACCTTCCTTGGCGTGGTATGGGACTCAACGTCGATGTAGGCGCGCCTGTCACCACACGTATAGAGTCCATCCTATCGGCTGTAAAAAGTATAAGGCTAGGCCAGTCACTCACTGTCAAACCGTTTCAGAGACTGTTAGGTCTTATGGCAGCAGCATCCAACATGATACCTTTTGGACTGCTGTACATGAGACCTCTACAGTGGTGGCTCAGGACCAAAGGGTTTTCCCCGAAGGGCAATAAAATGAAATGTGCAATACAGCATACTGTGGACTTAATAAATAATAATATAATAGGGATGTGCAAGAGGAATGTGCAAGCAGGTTGTAATAGGTATGTACACATAGCAGCAATACGGATGATGGAGAATGGTGGGTGATTTACAGTTTATTGAATTGAGTCCTGTAAATGTTATTTGACCAAGTTTAAGTTTAGGAGCCTGATGGCTTGAGGGAAGAAGCTCCTCCTAAGTCTCTCAGTTTTTGTCATCATGCTCCTGAAGCGCTTGCCAGATGGTAGTAACATGAAAAGATGGTTTCCAGGGTGATTTGAGTCCTTGATTATTTTAACAGCTCTGCTTTTGCAGCGTTTGAGGTAGATGTCCTGCAGAGAGGGAAGAACAGACCCTGAGATGCGCTCAGCTAAGCACACAACTCTCTGCAGAGCTTTGCTGTCCTGATTTGAGGCATTGCCATGCCACACTGAGATGCATTGAGTCAATGGTCATGATGGTGCAGAAGTGGATGGAACGTTCGCTGCGTGAGGAGTAAGAGGTCTGTGGGGACGTACCCGGCGGAGAGGCTCTTACTGTGACCCTCAGATCTCCCAGGGCGCCAGCCGGCGGTCCTCTGCTTGAGCCAGAGAGACCGGAACGGATGACGGCAGAGGGTGCCAATCTTTTCAGAAAGGAAAGGCAAGAGTGCTGCGAAGTCATGCTCATACGCCCACAACAGGCGTATGAGTCATCCATGAACGTATCTTCAGCATGTTGGAGGCCCAGATACTGAAGACAACGATCGTGTCCATCATCCGTGGACAGGAAACGACCAGAACCAAGAGGACACGGACAGAACGGCATCTTGAAAAAGATGCGACCATCCGTGACTTGCTCTTTTAGAATTTGCTCTTTCGGTTGAAGTGCCCAGGGAAATCGCTGCTGAGAGGGACTCCGCTGACTGCACCGTGACACCAACCAGGAACAAATAAAAGATGAAAGGCTTTGTGGAGATCTGCACACTTCTCATCCACTCAGCTCCGAAGCAATAATCTGATGAGTGGATGCATCTGTCGCCCTTTTATACCCGTCTGCACAGGGAGGGGCTCAGGTGTGCAAAATCCACTAGCCAATATTAATTGGCATATCTCTTAAAGTCAGAGATGATTGGGGCTTCCAAGTAAATCCCCTATGTAGTCACGACATAATGCAGAGTGACCGACAGAAAGAGAACTGTAGTGGTTTGTCCTTAAAAAGTTCAAATTCAATCCATAATGAATGAAAGAGAGTAAGTTCATAGAAAACACTGCAGGCAAGACTGAAAAGTTTGTTCAGGGTATCAGATAATAGCTTAATCATAGCAGCTGAAAAACTTGCTTGAATTATAATAGATTTGGAAAGGAGTAAGGACACAAGAAGATAGAAAGAGAACAAAACAGAGAAAAGGAAGGCAGAAGCTGTCTACATTTTTGCTAGGATATGTGTGTCTCTGCAAGGCACATGCTTTTTAAGCACCCCAAATATACAGCTTTGATGGAACATTGTTATTACCTAGTCTCACCATTTTCCATGAAAGATACTGTTTCTGTAAAACTAATACAGTTGGGCAGATGCTGCACTGCAGATATTGCCATATTTAATGTGTAAGCATGGCAGCTTCTTTTTTTATCCTTTTTCTTGTCCAGAAAAATGTCTGTCTGTGTATATATACTGCATTGCATACTGTGTGTGTGTGTGTGTGTGTGTGTGTGTGTGTATGCATACATAATTATACTTGATTATTTATAAATATGTTTATGTATATTTTTGTTTAGAGGTTATTTGAAGGCTAAATGTGTTCCACCATTAGTGAAGCAAATTTAAGTTAATATGACTGCGTTTTTTCCCTTCGTTTTACATTCACATTTACGAAATACTCCATCTGACATTATCCATAATTACTTTTTTGTTAGGGCTATATGAATATTCATGAGGGCCCTCACTTTCAATCTTGTTCATGTCAGTCAGATGTGAAGCACAATGAGTCACCGCTCAGAGTATGATAATATCACAGGAATGAATATTCATGAAGGAGGAGTGTGTGGTGAACACGCATGTGTATAATGAGCAGAGGAACCGTGTCAGCTATAATTAGAGAGACTGAGCTGCTTTTATGCAGGTAGCCCAAATCCTAAACCATTAATATTAAACCAGGTCCTTCGTGTTCTTGAAAATGTGCAAAAAGAATTTGCAAGGCTTGTCTGCTGCTTGTTATCCTAAGTTCACTGTCCCTTCATCTACAAATGACTTTAATTCACATCCACAAGTGTAACAAAACACACTGATGGAGACTGAGTCTTATTTTCCTTTAAAACGTCCTCCTCCGCAACAGATTTTCTTGTTTAAACTGGCCAGTCAACAATGTTATGCACTAGTGTATCCTGTGAGATCCCAGCACATGATCTGCCTGATTCACCTCAGTCATACAGCTGAAATGGAAGCACAGAGGAGAAGCTCTGTGGCTATGAGTGTGTGGATGTGTCTTTAAAGCTGTCTACACAGCACATAGTGAGATTAGTGAGTCCTCTGAGAGAAGGACCAGGAGGTGCAGTTAACTCAGTGACTATACCAATAACTAATGCTTTATGTCATCATTTCATACACACACACACACATATATATATATATATATATATATATATATATATATACACAGTGGGGAAAAAACATTTGACCCCCTGCTGATTTTGTACGTTTGCCCACTGAAAAATAAATGATGAGTCTATAAATTTAATTGTTGGTTCATTTGAACAGTTAGAGACAGAATAACAACAACAACAAAAAAATCTAAAAAGTATAGATTGATTTGCATTTTAATGAGTGAAATAAGTATTTGACCCCTTTGCAAAACATGACTTAGTACTTGGTGGCAAAAACCCTTGTTGACAATCACAGAGGTCAGACATTTCTTGTAATTGGCCACCAGGTTTGCACACATCTCAGGAGGGATTTTGCCCCACTCCTCTTTTCAGATCCTCTCCAAGTCATTACGGTTTCAAGGCTGACGTTTGGCAGCTCGAACCTTCAGCTCCCGCCACAGATTTTCTATGGGATTAATTAAGGTAAAGAGACTGGCTAGGCCACTCCATGACCTTAATGTGCTTCTTCTTGAGCCACTCCTTGGTTGCCTTGGCCGTGTGTTTTGGGTCATTGTCATACTGGAATACCCATCCACGACCCATTTCCAATGCCCTGGCTGACTTCAATGCCCTGGCCCTGACGGTACATGGCCCCATCCATCGTCCCTTTGATGCGGTGCAGTTGACCTGTCCTCTTAGCAGAAAAACACCCCCAAAGCATAATGTTTCCTGCTCCGTGTTGGACAGTGGGGATGGTGTTCTTGGGGTTCCAGTCTGGCCACTAGTATTTTCACCAGCTAAAAATGGTTTTAAATCATTTATTTCTATCTTTTGCTGTAGTGTTAGTAGGAAATATCAGTTTACATTTCCAAATATTGCCATTAATTGTAATACTGCAGTTAGATTTTTGTTTGCACAAAGAGTCTGAAAACAGCCAGTGCTTCACACAGAGATCTGATCTGATCAGCATCCAGTCTGTCTGGAATGACATTAAAAACAGAAAACTGAGACAGATTAAATCCAGAAAAACTGTGGCAACGTCTCCAAGATGCTTCAAGAAACATATCTACAAATATTGTTCAAACTTTTTGGCAACAATTATGTGTAAAATGCTGTAAAATGAGGGTGTTGTCAAAAATAATGGCATTAATAGATTTTCTGTATTAATTAACTTCTATAAAATAAATTCAATCAACATTTGATAAATATACTAATAAAAAAATGCACAGTGTCAAATGTCAAATTTTCATTTGACATGAAAATGTAATATCATGTTTATTACATTATGATTTCTTACAAATCTATACTGCCTTAACATCTTCCTTTTCTTGAAGTCATTGTGAAAACAACATAAAAAACTGACATTACACAAACAGAAAATAAAGCTATTGAGCGTCATTGACCAGCCTAACAAGGGTTAACTATTAAGAGTTTCTAACAACCAACCATCTGTCAAACAAATCTGTTGTGAAGGTTTTGATCATGGTAAGGTCTCTTAAGTTGTTTTAAGACTAATATCCAAATGCTTAAAATATTAGTAGCTTGTAGGCATTTATGAGGAAAACAACATGATCCTCTATATGAATTGTATGTTGGAAACACATTTCACTGGCCTTAGAAACACCACTTTTCTGAAATGTAACAGATTGTCGGAGGACCTTCTGGAGGATTTAATGGTTTTTAATGCTGACTTCAAACTGAGAACAAGACAAAGATTAAACAAAAATACCAGAAGACTGCTTTATTCAGCTGTCTCTGGGCTGTGTTTTAGTGTCTTATTCTGTGGCAAAAGAAAGAGGTGTGGCAGCGTAATACTCCAAGATGGAATTACTGCCATTAGAAACATCCTCTATCCTTCCTACAAGGAAGAGCTTGTCCCAGTTAGATAGCAAATTGTGTTCCAGGCAGTTGCCTGAAATAAAATCCAGATAAAAAAGTCAAACATTATTAAATTGCTGCTGTTAAATGATTATAAGGGCTAAAACTGCTTATCTTTGTCTTTGAGTCTCACATCATCCCTCTACACGTCCATTTCCTCTCATGACTCCATCCTTATTTATTAATTCTCCTACTTACTCTGCACCTTTTGATCCGTTCTCTATAAATTGGAACAAATTGAATCCAATTCATTATCTGAAACAGAGAATATGTCACAAGTCCAAGGATGGCACCGGTCCTAAATCCACAAGCTATTTCATGTGGCTGGTCTCACCTCGCTGAATGGGAAGGACACTAACAGCAGTGCAGTCCCGTGAACCTGCAGCGTGCACAGCATGCATTTGGAGGAGGGCACATGCTTTCTGATTAATGAGAGTGATCTGTCTGCTTCTCTGAAATAATATTTCTCTTGCTTTCTTTTTTTCAAAAAAAAATTCCCCTTTCAATTATGTCAGAGACTTGCTGAATTTGCAGTTGTGATTAAATTCCTCTCAAGCCAGCTCTGATAATGACAAACTGTCCTCATTTCCCCTCCTACAGAGCTACCCAACAATTGCAAACGTGGGGCGCTGGTCGAGCTGATGGTGAAAGAGGAGCAAGGGTTCAAAATACAAAAGATGGAACAGAGTCAATATTCATGTGCCAGTGTCAAGAACAATATGCCTGTCATTAGCCAAATGAGAGACTGTGTTTATTATCATTCAGGGTGTTTAGCAAGCTCAGATAGCATATGGAGCAGTCATTTTTATTCATTTCACTTTCAGTGTTAGCTGCTCCTTTGTTTTCATTTGGATGGTGACTTTTTAAATGTTCGTCTGGGCATCGTTATTTACAACAGATTGAAAATTATGGAAGGCTCGTCAAGGAAAGGAAATAGATTCATGCGAATCATCTCATGCGTTTGCTCAGTGCCGATCCTAGCCTTCCGGGGGCCCTACGAAAAACTGGGGGGTGAAAGAATGGATGAAAAGCATTTGTCCATGTTTCACTCTGTCTCGAAATGTGCTCGTGGTAAGCGCTCTTTGGCGACTCGGTACGTTTTCAACTTTTTTTTTTTCGTCTCGAACCTTTGCCAAGAGACTGTATGACTTTCACGTTACATGATTTGACTGATGTTTTCATAACTGTTGTTTTCATAACTGCCAAACTCAAAAACTAAACTAAAATTAGAACATCTTTGAGAGCAAGGGGGCCCCCTGGTGTTTCAGGGGCCCTACGCAGCTTGCGTATTCTGCGTATAGGGAGCATCCTCTCCAGCTTTAAGTGCTATAAGAACCCAGCCAGAAGCAGATAACGGCTGGTAAGATGTTGCAAGCACCATGCACGGAAATCAATGTGCCAAGTTGCATCATGAATCAACAAAATACAACTTTCTTACAGATCCAGCATAGTTCCTCCATATTTAATTCAGCTAAATGCCATTAAAATACCTTTTATCTTTGTAACCGCAAACCAGAGCTGGGACATTTTTTTAAAGCTATGATAAGAAGCACTAAAATATAAGATGCAGTAGAGAAATGTATTTTCTCTAGCAATATTTGGATAAGATTAAAAGAATGAGTCCCATGGTAAGCAAAAGCAAAAAATAACTACACATGAAGTGGACATAACAATAACAATAAGTAAAAAAAAAACTCCTTTATACTGTCAGCGAGTGCTATCTCAAGGGGCTTGAGGGGAAAAATGATCTGGGCTTGTAATTCATCTTGAGGAGACATGTTTATTTTCGTTTGTGCTCTCTTTTTAAACCTACGAAAACACATGTAACAAATCGTCTCTTGGGCTGGAACCAAAGTCAAGGAAGTCATCTTATCGGATATTTAACTGTAAGCCTGTATATCAAAAGGTAAGCTCAAAATGCCTGTGCCAAAAATGAAATGGAATTGCTCATTAATTAAACCGCTGACTCATCTCATTCCTCATCTACAACATGCATGATATATTAGAAAAAAACAGTCATTGATTTCAAGGACACCATCATGTCGTTCTGTATTTGCATTTCAATTTATTTCTCTCTTGGGCAGTTTACTGAGATGCCATGCTGATCAGAGCATTTCAGACGGGAACAAATACATTTCATCTTTAACACTGTGCTTGAATCTAAGCACCATCTTGTATTCTAGATGTAAGAGTGCTTTTGAAGAGCTGTGAAATATAATGACCCAGAGTGGTTTTTAAGCAAATATGTGGCCACATGGTCAAAGGCTAATCACAGACAGAGTATTTCAGTGCTCCTGTCACACTTCCTCTATGGATTGTCTGATTTACAAGGCTGAATGGAAGGGCTCTCTGTAGGAGCTTTGCCCATGTAGCATTCCTTCATGTCCTTTCAAATAATAGAAGGGTAATGACTTCCCAAGGCATCTCTGTTTAGTCTGATTAAGACTCAGCAAATTGCAGGATGTAAGACCATCTATCCTGTTCGCTGCAAAGATCGCATAACGGAGAAAAGTCTCGATAAAAGGAACAATGTTGACAACAGTGTTTTATCTGCTTGGCAAAAGGGGACTGAACTCTCTGTTGCCTGACTCCTCACACTTGATTCCTATCCCTCTCGAAATAAGAACAAACCAACCCATCAGAAGACTCAGAGCACTATATGGAATATAAAAATAAGGAGCTCAGGAGAATAGCTCCCAAAGGACTCACAAATTGACATCAACTCCCCCCCCCCCATCACTCAATGAGCTCCCCATCTTCACAACCTGCTGGTGCTGTTTGCCGCAGGCAATGACTATACTTGGCAAACTTCGTCACTACTAGGAAAGTCACAATACCTTCATTTCTGCTATGTAGTTCTCTTGGTAATCCAGCGCTTCCGTAATGATTTGGCTGTGGAACGTTGTCACAATTCCATAATTAGCAATAAAGGAGTGTTATGAAAAGTACGACTTTGAATCAGTTCTTTTGAGTTGTCTTCAGAGAGGATGTCTAGAAGTTTATAAAATTGAAACCATCAGCATGCAGTCTTCAGATCAATACATTATTACCTTTAAAACCCTCCAAATTCCAGAACTAAGCCTGAATAGACACACGAAACTAGGCTTAATGGGAAACAAATCACACTGGCACCTCGCTAACTGGAAGGCTTAGACTCTTAAAAGTGTGATTTATGTTTGAGTGCTCGCTGTTGGCTTTCATGACTAGGTAGTCCTTCTTCTCTAAGGGTTTTGGCTTCTCTTAGGGTGGACCTCTCCTTGAAAAGCAATGAGCACTTCCAGCCTAGCATGGCAGATAAACTCTGCAATCTGAATAATGTTTCATTATTAGACTGTGGCACAAAACCTAGTACACAACAAAATAAATTAAGCACTTCTGTGTTTTCATACAAAGGAAATCTTCTCATTAATGGTATCAAATAGAATTTCCGTCAAGGCACCTGTGTCCTTGTTAAGAAGCGAAGAGCAAAACTAACAGAACATCATGAACAACAAATTGAAAGGCAGGCACAGACTGAGAGACTGCAAGAGTTATTTTGTCTGATGTTATGTAACACTGGGTTTATTTCAATCCTGGTTTATTTTTGTGTCTGGAAAAAGTCTCTGCAAAATGAATTTGGTACACTAAGCACCAGCAACTGGCTTGCGGTGCATAACAGAACACTGCGAACACAATTCCTGCAGTTATGTATGATGCAATGACAGTTTATTGAATAAAACTAAGGATAATAAAATACTTTCACTGAATTTGTGAAATACAGAGCTCTGCAGAACCCCCCATCAATTTCAGAGTTTTAAGACGTTATCTTCATAACTGAGACTCCTCAATGTTAATCATTGCCTCCTCTGATGGACTAACCTTTCCATGGCCTTTATTAATAGCTTCAAAATCAAAAGACTAATATTCATGCTGACATATCCTAAAGACAGCAATGGCAACACAATTCCTGGGGACTCTTTCAATAAGTTAATATTAGAGCTGGAGCCATGGCCTCATTGTTATTCTACAAGTGCTCTGTGTCTCCCTTCAGTTCAAAACCTGTTCTGATAGGAATCTCCCAGCAATAGCCAGCAATTTCAAAGAAATACAAAGGGAGCAGCGAGAGGAGCAGTGGGCAGGAAAAAGACAGGAGGATGAAAAAAGAGAGTAAGTGAGGAGAGAGCAAGAAAGAAAATGGCCATCAAAGCACCTAGTTTACTTGTCAAATCATATATCAGCTTATTTTTTTTAACGGGCTGACATAAGTTTGTTATAACAGACAGGCAGATATCATTACATATTTTGGGGGGATTTAGTTTGTTAAATGAATTATTTATATAAAAAATATATGAAAATTATATTTATTTAAAATATATTTTGTCCAATGTTGGCGTCCAAACTTCATTTAACCCTCCTCGCTTTGTATGTATAAAAACAACACATTTAAAATATATTTTATTATGTTCCACAGAGGAAAGGAAGTCATACATGTTAGGAATGACATGAGGGGGAGTAAATGAAAACAGAACGATCTCTTTAAAAAACAATCTGAGCCATTTTGCTTGATGTAACTGATTCGGATCGTCTTGACATAAAACAAAACATCACATGTTGCATGGTTTCATGCAGTGACTCATCAAAAATAGGGAGATCAAATTTGGATTAGAGAGCAAAAAACACAACCACTTGCAAAGCTTGAAGTAATTTCAAAATGACTCACGTCTGTTGTGCCTTCTGACACCTTGCAAAATTGCTGTTTTCACAATAAACACTACATCGGATGTGGAAAAGTAATGGAACAAACATGGTTTTTAGCTACTTCACTGTCCCCCAGACCAGGGGCCAGCTGCATAAACTTAGGGGCCATTTACACTGCAAATTTTAAGCCAAAAACGGGAAACTTTTTATGCGTTTTGTCTGTTTGTTTACACGACAACAGCGTTTTGGGGACTGAAAATGCATTTTTTAGAAAACGGGTTTCAAAGTGCACGTTTTTGAAAGCGCCACCATTATCGTTTCCATGTTAACAGCCAATATGGGAATCTTTGAAAGTGGTGATATCATGCGCGTGTGTACTATGTGTTAGGTATGTAGATATGCGCAGTACGTGTCAATTTTAAAGACAAGCGTGAACAAACATACACAACAATGGCGGAGTACATGGTACTTTTGTTGCTGCTCAAGAGTTTGCCAATACTTCTTCTGCAAAGGGTTTATTTACTTCACCAATATTACAACTAACAACGGAGATGCATCATATAGTTAATATAATCGTCACTTCCCTACAGGTACTGTTTACTAACAAGGTGACAGTGCCAACTACTGGCCTGAAAAGAAGAGGAGATGCCACACCATGGTAAACATACCCCTGTCCCAACTATTTTGAGACCTGTCACAGGCATCAAAGTTGAAATGAGCTCATTTTGTGCATAATATTTTAAAATATCTCAGTTTAAACATGTGTTATGTGTTATGTTATCTATGTTCTATTGCGACTAAAATATTGACTCATGTGATTTGAAAATCTTTTAGTTTTCATTTTATTCAAATTTTAAAAACTTCCCAACATTTCAGGAAATCAGATTGTATGTATGTATGTATATATATATATATATATATTGTTTACTTGTAAGACTTATTATTCAGGCAGGGCCATAAACTTCTTTGGGGGCAGAAGCTGTCACACATGTAGGTTATTTTATTTATTTAAATTAATTAAAGGAAGAAAGGATTGAACCTATGCACCCTTTTTACAGACTGTGAGTGTGTTTTCACAGTTACCAATTAACATCACAATCCAAAAGTTTTTTTTCTAATTATCATTCTGAAAAATGTAATGTACATTGTAACTATAATTTGTGTTAAATTATCTTTGCATTAAATTAAAAACTATTTGAAAATAATATTTGCATTCTAAAATATTCACACAGACTCCAAATTGCCTGTCTAATATGTTTTAACAGCTCTGTTAAAGTTTCTTGTCTCTCACATTCAATTACGAATTACATTGTATGTTTACATAAATGATCTAGGCTATTTTCAATTCAAAATTAAAAAGTGTTCTAGAATTGTTTGCAGTGTATTTTAGGATATTTAACTGTAGTATAATGCAGGTTTGTCACTGTTCACTCAGCTGCATATCTCTGTTGCTATGGCTGCCTCTGTGAAGTAATGTGAGCATTGTTACCTGCAATTTGACTGCTCTCAGACACATCTAACTCTTGAAATAGAAGTCTCACTGAAAAACAGATGAGAGATTTTCCATCAAGAACTCGCAGTGACTTTTATATCACATACCTATAATAGCTTATTTGCAAATACACTCACTAAATCAAATAAAAACATGAATCACAAATAATTTCACACTGCTAATTCACACATGCCCACTTGTCTCACAGCTAATCCTCAGTGCTTTAGCTTGTGTTTTACTTCAGGGATATAAGATGTCACTCTTATATCCCTGGTTGATTCAACATTTTGAATCGATGAGGTCTAAATCAATCTGCAAATGAGCATGTGTGCAAAACAAGCAAAGCTTGTGGAAGGGGCCTGGGATGATCGATGTCTCTGGAGACGGAGCTCAGCGAGAGCTGAATACCCTGATTTTCCACTGCTAAGCTTTGATGAAGCAAAGCCAAAAAAGCACAGTGATTACCTGTTTAATGTATCCTAGTGCTTATGCCCATTCCACCAGATTCCTTTCTTTTAGCCATGCATGAGTTAACTGCATTAGACCTTCATTACAAATAGAAACAATATCACATATCCTGTTGTATATTCATTGCCCGCCTTCTTTGACTTGTGTGACTCATTTCAAAACTTTTCAATGTGGCTCAAAGGTATTTTACAGTGTTGATGAAAAAATTGAAAAACAAATAAGATAAAAAATGACATTTTCTCCAGCAAACAGTTTGCTGAGTCACATAAATTACCTTGAATTACCTTGAATCTACTTAAAAACATGTTAGCACTACAATATTCCTCCAAATGTCTGAGCAAACTATTTCATATTCAAGAATATCGCTGATTTGTCTAGGGAGCTCCCAGCATGCACTGCAGCATGAATACATTTTTTGCCTACTGTTAATATAGTTTTGCTTTTTGCTGACTTAATCTATGCCGTTTTCATTGTTTTTCGTTGTTACTGTTAGTTATTTGTGATATGTTGATGTTTAAACCTCATATTTTTACTTTAATTGTGTTCTTTGTCACAGTGATTGATGTTTGTGTGTTATGTATTGAGCTCTATGTGCATCTAAAAAAACTACAGCAAATCATGTTTTTCCTTTGCAAGATTTTCTCTTCTTCAGAGATGACAAGTTCACTGAATATTAAGAATCATTTAAAACTATGCATAGAAATGTTTATATTGTTATGCAAGACATTTTTCATTTAGCAAACCATCAATTGTTTGTTAAATAACATATTACTAATACGAGTAGAACTATTATATTGTTTATCATATTATATTATTCTATATTAAAGACTTATTAAAATTATTATCAGGTTATTATAAAAACACAGACATCTAAATGTATCATGTCACCTTGATTTTAAAATTACTTTTTTTAACACAGTGTGGTAACATTAATTCAGTTAACAACAAAAATAAAAAATGTATTCAAATATAAATGCTTGAATCTAGACAAGGATTTGTTTATTTACTTATTGTTTTTCTTACCCACAGCACCATACAAATGAAAATAAAAGAAGCTGAGTATTATACATCTGGTAATAAGTTGTAATTCAAGTGTTGCTCAGACTCATTTAATTATGTTCAACTCTTAAGTCATAACTGTAAATAGTACTCAGCTACAAACGTAACCTCGGTTCCCTGAGATACGGGAACGAGTGCTGCGTCTTGCTAAAAACGCTTATGGGAAAAAGTCATTTTTTTCTCCTGAACTGAAGCCTATTCAATAATGTATATCTTATTGTATTCCTCAATTGTAAGTCACTTTGGATAAAAGCATCTACTAAATTAATACAAGTAAATGTATATTCAATCACGCAGTGTAACTGCATGGCTATCGGTTCGTGCAGTATATTAAAGACGAACCAATGGCTCGGCAGCGGTGCTGCAGGAACCTATGGCTGCAAAGCCAGCCAAAGCCAGCCAGAATAGGCAGGGCCATCTGGCTATATAAGCGGCCGCTTCGCCACATGATTCAGATTACTTCAACTGAAGCGACGATTGAGTCATGCAGCTACCTAGCATGGCTAGCAATACAATACTTGTTCCCATATTTCAGGGAACCGAGGTTATGTTTGTAACCGAGTACGTTCCCAATCGATACTTCAATCGTACTGCGTCTTGCTAAAGATGCTAATGGGAACACAGTACAATCACGCCGTTCTATGGTAAAAGAACGACCACATGTGCAATCTTGTCCTAGACATCTCAGGGTCCAAGGGAACAAGAACTGCAGATACATAGGCAGCGAGCTTACAAAGGTTAGACCCGACCTTGAGTGATTGTTCGAAAAGACTTGCATGGCTTCAGCACCCATGGGGCCGAGAGCATTCAATTAGATGTTCTGATGGGTTTGAATGTGCTATAGCCAAACTTCCACTCAGAATGGTACCGCAGAAGAAGGAACGTGCTCATTATACAGAAATAACCCTCGCCTGTTCGGCAGGAACATCTAGGATATAAAACCTAGCGAATGTGGATGGCGAGGCCCAACCGGCCGCCGCACAAATTTCTGCAAATGGTCACGCCCAAGTGACCATTTGCAGAACTGCCTAAAGCCTGTGTTATACTTTCCGCGTCCACGAGTCCGCTAGGGTCTGCTATGGTACGCGTGACGTCATTGGAGGATGTGTGCGGTCAGTAGACAACAAAAGCACCAACTGTGCAAGCGCAGGCTGTGTGAAGAAGCTCGTTGCTACCCGAACCTGTACAATCTGTCGATAAAACAATATAAAGACAGCCAGATGTGTAATAACTCTGGGAAATTGTTTGTGAGCCCACAGTTCCGGTCAGGGGTGCCAAATTGTCCTGTTTGCCTAAGAGAAGATCAGGGTGATGGGCCATGGGGCTGCTACAAGCAGCTGTGACAGCTCGACCAACTAATGCTGGTTCCTCCAGAGCGGGGCCACCAGGAGAAACTCTGTGTCCCTTTTCCCTGATTCGCCTGATTACCTGCGGGATCAGAGTGACCCGGGGAAACGCATAGAGGAGGAGATTGGGCCACTCGTGGGCCAACGCATCCCTGTCTTTGAAATAATAGATTGGGCAATGAGAATTGTCTTTTGAGGCAAAGAGGTCTACTTACGCCGTTTGCGAAAGAAGCATGACTGGGATGGGACTCGGGGTTTCAACCAGTACTGAACAGCCCAGTACAGCCCAAGCGTAGTACTGGAGACGCTGAGCCATAAGGCCCAGCAGCTTCTGAAACGGCTAGAGGGGGCGGGAGACACTGGCTTTGAAGGAGGCCGCGAGCTGTCAAAGAGCTATAGCGCGCTCCGTCGTGACCGTCGCTCTCATGTGCACTCAGTCGAACGTTGTTCCCAGGAACGAAACACGTTGGCTGGGGCACAGCGCACTCTTGGCAACGTTCACCCTGAGCCCCAGGCATTTCGGGTGGCTGAGGAGCAGGGCTCTGTGAGATAGTGACTCCACCTCTGACTGGGCTAGAACGAGCCAGTCGTCGAGGTAATTTAGAATGCGGATTCTCTCCTGCCTCAAGCGGGAGAGAGCCGCATCTATGCACTTTGTAAACATGCGGGGAGCCAGGGACAGGCCAAAGGGAAGGACCGTGTATTGATAAGCAAAGGTGAATCTCAAGAATTGATGGCCATGCAGTTACAATGCATGATTGAATAGGCTTCAGTTCAGGAGAAAAAATACTTTTTCCCATAAGTGTCTTTAGCAAGACGCAGTATAAGTGAAGTATCAATAGGGAACATAAAACATAACACACTACAGGAAACGCAGATGCTAACCTGTGTCTACACCATTGTTACCTCACTCTTCATATGCGTCCACACTAAATCCTCTAAAACCTGTCAGAGAAGGTTATGGGCTTGAAATCAATAAGAGCAACTTATGTTCAAAGTACCTGCATACACACATAGTCAATTTAGGTGGCTTTGGTTCACTGCACTACTTACAGATTTCCCTGTTTCATTTCAGCCCACATCAGACATTTTCAGCCTTTTGATAAACAGGTTTAGTAGTCTCATAACGTCCTAGCAAGGATATTCAGGTCATTAGCCACATTCCTTTCTCTTGGATTCATTCTACAGTACAATTGTCCATTATAGAAAGAGAGAGAAACAGAGAGAGAGAGAACGAGAGAGAGGGAGAAAGAGAGAGAGCGAGAGAAAGAGAGATAATTATTCATCCATCTTGATAGACGGAGCTCAGTGGGAGCAGCACACGAAGACAGAAAATTGCGATTTTCAACAAGTAGCCAACATTTTAGTTAACCTCTGAAGTTTGGGACCTCTATGTAGGCAGAATACTTTTTTTTTTTGCTTGGATCCATGCATAGACATGTCTGTATAAGACGTTTGTCTCAAATAGAAGAATACATATGAAAAATACAAATTTAACAATTTGCTTTTATTCTTATTCACAAATGCTTGATTGAGTTTGATTTAATTCTGATTTTGATTTAATATTAAGGTAGCCTAAATTTGAATCTCTTAAAAAAAACGTAAACTACAGTAGCCTATAGAGGTACATATATTGCTGCCATGTATTAAAGGTAGCCTAAAAACAAACAAACAAACAAAAACAGCCAAAACATTTAAGTTAAATTGTGACTGATATTTAAACAGGTCTATACTGTAGTAATAATCAGCACTCAACAAACTATGTACAGTGATTGGCTTGAGGTATACTGTATATGTAAATAAATGGTAAATGTGGATGAGTGGTTCAATATTTCAGTAACATTTTAACATACATTTTAAATGTAGTGCTGTCAAACAATTTATCGCATCCAAAATAAACATTTTTGTTTACATAATATGTTTATGTGTACTGTGTTTATTTTATATATATATATATATATATACACACACACACATACAGTACATATTTGGACATATTTACATGCACAATTATTTATATTATTAAATTTTATATTATATATAAATATATTTAATTTGTAAACAAAAAATCTTAAATATATAGAAATACATGTGTGTTTGTATTTAAATATACACAGTAGTCACTCACTCACTCAAACATGTTTTATTTTAGATGTGATTAATCGTTTGACAGCCCTATTTTTAAGGTTAATAATTTTTTGTTGTGTGATTATTTTGTTATTGAAATTGCGCAGCATTTACATACCTATCTACATGTTGCTCCCATCAGTGTGGATTTTGCCTGGATGTTTGTGAACAGTTTTTTGCTGAAAATTTATTTCCAACTTCGTTTTACTTCTAAGCAAAGAATGAAATATATCTTCGCTGTGAGTTTTTTTATAAGTTGAGTACACGAGTGCCAGCACGAGCATATAGCCCAAGTTGCTGGCTGCAGTTCACTTAACGGCCACTGGTGTCACTAATAACAAGGCTTTCTGAATTTTACTTAGAGCCCCTTTAAAACGATGATCCATTCAAATCAGCATAATCCATATTTTCTAACTTTTCCCCCCAAAATTGCAGGAGTCTAGAGGCAACGAAAACAAGTTTGTGCAAGCCATGTTTAATGTAGGCCTACCTACAGCATGGATCTCTGATGGATGCAATACAATAAAGTGTACTGCGAAACAATGGCGATACACTTTCTGTTGTCTTCTTCACGAGTTGCAAGCAAAAAATTAAATAAATATGATCTGCAGTCTGATTCACAAACAAATTACTTTTAGGAGCCGGTTGAGTTAATCAAAACATGCATTTCAATCATCATAGTCTAATTCTTGAACCAAACCAATGATTGGTCAAAACAAAAACAACCAAACAAATTAATAAGTTAAAATAGTATCCATTTGAATCAGTGTGTAATACATACAGACTATATCTAATAAATGAAAGCTGCACAGAGGGTCCCCCACTAAGAAACAAAATGCTGTAACACATGATATTAAAACACTAGAAAGATATTAAACAGATAAATAGGCCTTATATTTAAATTCAGTGAAACAGCCTGAACACATCTGAAACATGCGTCTGAATGTTATCCCTGGGCTTCACTAAAAGGAACTGCACAATGAGATGACACACTTTATTCATATAAACACTGATGTAAAGGACAGTACTCCATCAAATACACATTCAGGAATAATTGAAATCTATTGCTATCTAATGATCTTCTGTCAATAAAAAAAAGATTTAAGTCATAACGTGTTCTACTGAATATTGTGGACATTCTTCACTCAGCATTAGTTGCATGTATATCTGTGCCAGTGATGGTCTGCAGCAGTTTTGAAAGGAGGGTGTATCAGATATGATCATATTTTGATTGCAACTTTTATTTACTTTGAGTTTATATTTTTATGTTCTTGGTTGTATTTGTTTGTACAGCACCTTGGGCAACAGTAGTTGTATTAATGTGTGCTTTAAAGGTGAAATAAACAGAAACAGCTGATGAAACCGTCTCAGCAACAAGAGGCATTGCTTCAGAGATGTTAACTGCAACAGCATATGGAGGGATGATGAGACAAGCCTCTGAGGGGGTTTGAATCACCCAGGCTCAGTTCAAACCAGCCCTGTAGCTTCTAGCATACGCGGGTAGCTTGTGAATTACAGGGCATTTGAGAATTATGTTCTTTCAAATGGATGGGCAGGCAGAAGCAGTACAAAATGGATGGCAGTAAAACATGGCTACATGGATTCCCTCAAATAACATTTGATAGAGTTTTTCTCTGAGCCCTGACTTTGGCACAACACACTTGTTTTCATATTCCACTGACACTCAAGCTGTTAAATGCAGACATACTAAACATGACTAATACAAACATGTTTGAAGTTGCAGAGGGCACAGCCACAAGAGTTCTTGCGAAGTACAAAAGGCCATTAAGACAACAGTGCCATCTCCTGGCTCTATTACCTGAATTGTACATAATGATGTATGGTTTGAATCTCAATCGTGTGCCTAGTACACAGTTTCAGGGTCAATAATAACATAAATCAAAAGCATAATATTTATCAAACAATACTAAGACCTGTTAAACTGATCCAGCAGCAGATTTGAGTCATTAAAATAATTCTGATCAGTTCAAGAGTTCATAAACAATATAAAATACACACTATACATACTACTAGTACTGTTTGTTGACAGACACTCACAAAATTAGACAAAGAGAACCCAATCAATCAAATGAGAAAAAAAACATTGTATGTATATATATATATATATATATATATATATATATACACATTATATCATACATATTAAAGGATGTATTAAATTCAGTGATATTTCATTGGCATTTACAGTATATTAGAAAACTTTATATATATATTTCAAATAACTGTTCTCGCACACACACACACACACACACAATTATATTTCAAATGCTGCGCCTCTGAACTTTCTAGTCATCAAAGAAGAAAACAATTAAACATCAATGACACGATTTGTTTCTTGAGCACCAAAGTCAGCAGATTAAAATATTTTTTTGAAGGACCATGTAACAATGAAGACTGGAGTAAAGGCTGCTGAAAATGCAAATTTGCCATTACAGGAATAAATTACATTTTAAAATATGTTAAACAGAAAACAGATATTTTAAATTACAATAATATTTCACTATATTACTATTTGTACTGTATTTTTTATCAAATAAATGCAGCCCTGGTGAGAAATTCTGTCAAAACCATACAAATATATATATATATATATATATATACCAACCACACATTTAACAGCATTTACAATTCTTTAAGTGGATATTAATTTGAAATACTTTGATTATTAGTTTTTATTCTTCAGGAATAAAAAAAACACCCATTAAAAAAATAGCTTATAAGCACTTATATTTTATAACAATTTCATTTGAATACAAACAGCTGCCAAATTAGGCAACGAATGCTAATTATGACATTATGATGCCATTGTTGCTAAGCATCAAAGCATCCACACAAAAAGAACAATCACATTAATTAGTTTCAAAATGCTGTAGAATGTCATGTTAGTCATCATTTATTTACTAAAAATGTATTATTTTGAAAGCACAGTGGTAACATTTGGTAACTTTACAGACTTAAATGCCTTCAGTGGGAAGAGCGGAGGGATCCAGGCCACACTGTTTCATCTGAACAGCGATGTCAAATAAGTAGTCATAACATTCACACCTGAAAAAATTATACAGATTTAAAAGATAAATGTTCTATACATACACAGTATATAGCCATGAGGTGTGCATTTAATTTCTTATAGCTCACATTGTCTTTGCTTTCTCCCAGGTCTCTCCCCAGACGTAGACCCGTGTCTGCGGACAAGAACAGCACAGGAGTCGGGGTACATGTCCATGGCTCGGGCCATGTGCTCTTTTAAGTCTTTCTCCTCTGGGGTGTTCTCAATAATTGGAACAACTAGAGTATCATCATAGCTGAGTCAAAACACATACAGACAGTAAGTAAAAGCAGGCATTACGATGTTGACATTACCATCACAACTGTTCATTTTTGGTTGAACTAATATATGACAAGAAAGTCTTGCATATTACTAATGTAAAAAGGCAAGAGTGAAGCCTCTTAGCAGCAAGTACAACCTGTAGTTTGTACCAGAGTTTCCTTTTCGAATCCCCTTGATCATCTCTTGATGCGTGATACGGAATTCCTTGCCAGGAAACATGAGAGTAACCATAAGAGCAGACTTTGAGTGTGTATGGATAACCGCCTGAGCTCCTGTGAAAAGGAAACGACAATGTCTTGTAAATAGAGTATAAAACAGAGGCCACCCACAGTGTGTGAACAGGTACCTCTCATTGTGTAGGCATTCATGAAGAGGGGAGTGCATTGGCTTTTCTTTAGCTTTTTCTGTGGAGTTGGACAACTGATATCCTTCTCATCAATATCACACACAAAAATGTCCTCTGGCTGTAAACAGGAGTGGAAATATAGTTCATTGACATTATTTCATTACATGCCGCAACACGCTAGTATGAGGCAATAATAATAAAATAAAATAACGTACTTGTATTCTCTCCTTCTGAACACCTGAGGGAGCTATATAAATGTGCTCCCTGAAAGAAGAAATAATTAAACATTACAATAAATGTCATACATTTGCAAGTATATGGTATATGCATGTTTTTAATTTCTCAAATAAAAATCTATTTGATGAGCATTAAAGTAAACCAAGGAATGAAAGTTCTGTCATCGTTTACTCATCCTCATGTTGTTCCAAACTTGTATGACTTTGATTCATGTCTAGAACTCAAATTCAAATATTTTGTATTGAAACCCAAGAGGTTTCTGTCCCTCTATTGGAAGTCCGGGTAACCAAAAAGGCATTGTAAAATTTATTCATATGAATCAAGTGGTTTAATTCAAGTTTTGTGAATAAGTATGATCACTTTATATGACGAATGGTTTAATTTAGGCCTTTATTTGAATCCAAGCAATGGTCGATGCACATACAGTACATGTATAGCGCATTACGCACGGTACACAAGAAAGCTTTTGCATTTGTCTTAAACTTTTAAGATTTGGTTACCTGGACTTTCAACAGAGAGACAGAAACCGTTTAATGAGAGTTTTGCAGTCTTGTGGGTTTTTGAACAACATGAGAGTAAGTAGGATAGGATAGGACAGGACATTCATTCTTGGGTTTAAGTCACAAACATCATGGATGGATAGACAGATTAATTAATTCATATAAAAAAGGAAAATATTTCAGAGGACACCTGCAGATCCTCAAGACTGTGTCATGGTCAAGATATATTAGAATTGTTTACACCATACACAATTGTCATCATAAAATATAACACATGGGAGAAAAGTGCATCCGTGGGAATTTGGTCCATCTGTTTTTAAGACCTTTCCATTTCCTTATCATGAACACTTCTCACGTCACTGGTCCACATTTCAAATGAATATTGCGGAACAGTGGAGTTTATTATTGGTGTGAAATGCCTTGACTAACCCATGCCGCAGGCTTATTCCTCCCCCGGTTCCTGTCACCCAGCCCAGCTTATAGAAGAGCCTGCAGAGCTCTGGGATCAGCACACGAGGATGGTCCTTATCCTTTAGCAATAATATAAGATATGTTGGTTAACGTTACCCCCATAACGCACACTCCTGATAAAATCTTTGATGCTGCTGTCTCGATAAGAAGTAAACTTATAAGATTCTGGAGAAACAACGATATCGAATTATTTCAGATTCCACAAAACCAGGCACAAGGACAATATATTTATAGTTTTACCCATATTTCCTTTCCGTTACACTCCGCTTGTACAGTGGTTATGATCGACGACATTCTTAACACGCTAAAAAAAGACTATACAAATAATGCTGAAAAAGCTCGAGCTTTTATGACTAATATTTCAGTTCGTTTCGAGGCGCTAGCCAGCCAAAACAACTCAAACCAACACGTGATTCAACAGCAAACGCTGCTGCACTGCAGCGGAAGCCGGAAGTACAGATCTTTAAAAGATAAAAGACCCCAAGGAGGGTACACCGACGAAACATGCTACCTATCAGATTGTGCTACCAATATTATATTTGTATTGATTTAAGGGTAAGTTTGGGGTAAGTGTAGGTATGGATATTAAAAAGTCTCAAACCACACGAATAAGATGCTGGCAGCACAATCTGATAGGTAGCATTTTCGCTATCGATTTGTGCTAACGTTAGCCAAGTTATCTTTTTTAATGGGTGGTAACGTTAGCACAATCAGTGCGGGTAACTTAGCACAAATCGTCAGAGGGTAACATAACGCTCCGGTTACTATGGTAACCTCGGTTCCCTGAAAGCGGGGCGAGACATCACGGAGATTACTCCGTATGGGAACTCCTTCCTCCAACCTTTCCTGAAGACCTATTGGCTCACGCCAGTCAATGACTGGCCAATTGTCGCCGAAGCATGCAAATATACGAGCTCGAGAGGCAGTATAAATGCAGCGCCCGCGACAATACGTCAGAATCTGAACTGAACGCCGCTTGGCTGAACTAGCAGCGATCACCGTGATGTCTCGTTCCGCTTTCAGGGAACCGAGGTTACCATAGTAACCGGGCGTTCCCTTTCAAGCTGTCACGAGACATCACGGAGATTCCGTTATGGGAAGCGTTATTCAATCCCGCCGTGAGAGAGGCTACGGACAGCCTGAACCAGATACACAGCGCGAAAGCATTCCCACCAATAACAGAGCTCGAAGGGCGGGCTCACAGCTGATAGATGGAGATAAGCCAATGAGCGCCTACACCTCAGGTATACAAAATTTGCATATCTGGCAAGTGACTACATGGGCTGCGCTGAGAGCAGGGCAGAACACATCCAGCCATAGCAGTATTATAGGAGCTATACAGAGTAACTGTGCTTGAGCAGCATACCATAACATGACCATGTCCGCGGCACTGAACTCAGGGCCGACAACAACACCTCACAAGGGCTGCGTAATGTACTGTACAAGCAGCACCTCCCACAAAGGCAACTTAGCAACATGAATTAGTTACTCACCGACCGCTCTTGGGAGGCTAAGGACTGAACGTCCAGCTTGTAAAACCTGGCGAAGATATTCTGCGAAGACCACCGGCTGGCAAGCAATATCTTGAATACACATACATCTCAACCACGCTAGGTGGAACGATAGCCCTCAATGCACAGAGGGAATTTCCAAACCTTGGGTTGTATATGCCTCCTTGATAGCGTCCACAATCCATTGTGACAGACTTAGCTTCGATACGGCTCGGCCGTTCGTACACCACCATAGCATCCAGAAACTGGATCGATTGCGAAAACTGCTTGAACGGTCAATGTAAAATGTCACAAACACAGACGGGCAAACTGCAGTCTGGGCGTCCGCACTCTGTGAGGCGATGATTAGTAACAAAGGCTGACGGCGAACCGTCTCCGTCCTTTCGCAGGGGTAGACAGTGATTTAGGCACGTATTCCAATCTCGGCGGAGAGTGACACTGCAGTCCGGGACGAATCGAATGCAGTCGCTGTCCACAGAAAAAGCGTGTAATGCTCTATCGCTTAGCGAAGCAAAGGCTAGAAGGACTGTAGTTTTAAGGAATAGTTCCTTCAAACTACGGATGTTAAAAGCCCAATGGCTGCAATGAGAGAGTCTTACCCACTTCCTGGTCCCAGGCGGGCGAAAGTGGACATGGGGATGTAGTCTTTTACCGAACGATTGCTCGCTCTGCGAACGGCACAGCAATGGCCGCGACATAAACTTCAGTGTCGATGGTAACGATCCACTATCCAGTCTGTGCAGCGGAAACTCAGAACATACGGTGCAAGTAGTCAGGTCGATATGAGCCGGACTCCTTCACAAACACTCCCATTTGAAGCATACAAAGCGTTTTGTACAGGGTTTTCGCTCCCATGAGCGTGCGAGACTGTAAGGCGCCCCTCTCTGATACCCCTGAGCGATCACACATGATGGCTCTATAGTTTCAGGTTCGACCTGGGATAGCATATATTTCCTGCCGGGAAGCGGCAGGCGGTGCCTCCAGCAGTTCCGTCAAGTCTGGGAACCCAGGCTGGATTCAGGCGATGAGTATCCCTGATGCTCGCTCCACCCTGATCTCTCATAACACCAGCGGTAACATTCCTTGATCGGAGGAAATGCATACGGGCTAGCTGCTGGTCAGCGTGATGTCAGCGGGAGTGAAGAACAACAGGCAATGCGTGTTCTCGCTCTGGCGAACAGATCCACCTCCGCTCTCCCTTAAAGATTTATGTATGAAACCACAGGCGTGCTGTCGGTGCGAATCAGTACATTTTGCTGGTCCAGCTGTGGCTGAAAATCCTTTAGAGCTAAGAAGACTGCTTCCAGCTCCAGGCGATTTAAGTGCCACTGGCTCTGAGGTTCCAGCTACAGTCCCGGCTGGCATTCCCTCGCACACTAGTCCCCAGCCGTGAGCCGATGCATCCATCGTGATCATCTGGCGCATCTGGAGTTGCGTCAGAGCTTCGATGTGGCCGCGATCGCTAACCTCCCGAAGTCCACGCCGTTCACGGGACTCGAGATTCCAGCCATAGCTGCAGCGGGCGCATGTGTAATAACGGATGTAATACCGCTGAATCCACCACCTTGAGTACGAGCAGTCTCTGTAATACCCTCAACTGAACAGAGCTGCCCTGCCTGAAAAGGCGCAGGGAAGACAATTGGCGGCGGCTCGATCTCGCGAGAGGCTGGATTCATTTTCCACGCGATCTCACGAGGCAGGCTCTCATCCCACGCGATCTCACGAGGCAGGGTCTCATCCCCACGCGATCTCGCGAGGCGGGTTCTCATAGCTTAGGGACTCTAAGTGAATAAACAGAGAGTCTATGTGGCTGATAAGCGTATCCAGGGACCGAGCTAAAATCAGCCGATCGTCCAGATAGTTGAGGATGCGCCTTCCGCTCGATCTGAGTGGGAAGTGCTGCATTGATGCACTTTGAAAGTGCGTGGGGCCGGAGCAGCCCGGACAGGGGAACAGAGTATTGGAACGCTGTGCTTCTCCCTGACAGTTGACAGCTATTCAGAAAAACCGTCTGAGTATGCGGTGCTATCCGAATGTAAAAGTACGCGTCCTTTAAATCCACGGACGCAAACCAGTCCCCGGGGCGAATTCGCGCCAGGATCTGCTTAGCAGTAGCATCCTGACCGGACGCTTTCCAAGCGCTCTGTTGATGGGTCCGAGATCTAGAATCGGGCAGAGTCTACCCTCTCTCTAGGCACCCCAAACAGCGGCTGGACAAAAACAGCCGTCCCGCCTGTTCGCTGAAAATTGCTCTATTGCTCCTTCCCCGAGCAATTGTATAGCTCTTGTTAGGATAAGGGCATTTCGAGTCAGTGTTAGAGACTACGCCACGCCATTGAAACGGGGTGGTCTGTGTCTGAATTGAAGGGTGTACCCTCGCTCTTATGCAGAGCAGCCAGCGTGAGATTCTTGGAATCGCTTCTCACGCGCTCATGAACTGACACAGCGGCTACAGCGGCTGGCAGCTATAACCCGTGTGGGCAGTGGGTCCGGTCGCTAAGGGGAGGGGCGAGCGGCGGTGGTGACTGAGCGAGGAGGAAGCTCCTCGTGCAAACGTATGCTTTAATGAACACACTTGTCACACATTTTACAATTTTGAGACAGCTTGAGGGCTCCTGCACTGGTCGTGGTGCCTCTTCCCGGGTCTCTTAACTTGTCAGAAGACCTCGATCCCGGGGTCTTCTACAACATAGCGGCTGTAATAACTACAGGCTGACTATGCTATCGACCTAGTTGAACACCACGTGAAGGGGCGTAAACAACTGGCGTAATAGTCCGGCGAAATCTGGGAGGCTGATAGGATGCACCCTTTCAAGGCATCAGGTGACTCGCCGCCTTCGCGCAGTCTTCCACAATATAGCGGCTGTAATAACCACAGGCTGACTGCTATACGACCTAGTTGAACACCACGTGAAGGCGTAAACAACTGGCGTAATAGTCCGGCGAAATCTGGGAGGCTGATAGGATGCCCTTCAGGGCATCAGGTGACTCCTCGCCTTAGCGCAGTCTTCCACAATATAGCGGCTGTAATAACCACAGGCTGACTGCTATACGACCTAGTTGAACACCACGTGAAGGCGTAAACAACTGGCGTAATAGTCCGGCGAAATCTGGGAGGCTGATAGGATACGCCCTTCAGGGCATCAGGTGACTCCTCGCCCCGCGATCCTCTCGGCTGTAATAACTACAGGCTGACTGCTATCGACCTAGTTGAACACCACGTGAAGGCGTAAACAACTGGCGTAATAGTCCGGCGAAATCTGGGAGGCTGATAGGATGCGCCCTTCAGGGCATCAGGTGACTCCTCGCCTTCGCGCGCTTTTCGGCGCAGGGGTGTCATGTGACTCCTCACCTTCGCGCGCTTTTTCGCGCAGGGGTGTCATGTGACTCCTCACCTTCACGCGCTTTCCGCGCAGGAGCATCAGATCCCATCGCCTTCGCGCGCTTTGTGAATTAGAAAAACATGTCCTCTACACACAAGGCGCCGCCGATGCTATCATGTGAATTATAAAAAGTTCACTACACACTGTAGCCGCTGACAAGGGGCTGTTACCATGTGAATTATAAATGTCCTCTACCCACTGTAGCCACTAATAAGGGGCTATTATCATGTGAATGAGAGGTTGTCCCGATCACACGGTAGCCGCTAATGAGGGGCTATTATCATGTAATGAGAGGTTGTTCCGAACACACGGTAGCCGCTAATGAGGGGCTATTATCACGTGAATGAGAGGTTGTCCCGATCACACGGTAGCCGCTAATGAGGGGCTATTATCGTGTAATGAGAGGTTGTTCCGAACACACGGTAGCCGCTAATGAGGGGCTATTATCATGTGAATGAGAGGAGCGATTGTGCTTTGCAAACAGCAGAACGCCGCTCTGAGGCGGGGGCTGCATGCTTACACAGTGGGTTCTTCCGTGCAGCATCTGCGGCGACGTGAGATCCCTTTGCTCCCGCATCTGCCCTCGGCTCTCCGCACCGCCATGGAAGGGGGGCGTGAGAAGCCGGGCTGATGTCCTGTCCTGCAGGTTCGACGGTGAGAGGAATGCGGACATTCAGTCTGCATGAGCTCATCACCTGAGTCGAAGGTCCACCGCTGATCAGAGGGCAGGCGGACTACCTTAAGAAATGTCATACTCACCTGAGCGCTGCAGAGGAGCAGCCATGAGGCCTGCCCTCGAATGAGCGAACCTTAACCGTGAGTTGTACCATTTTAAGCCATAACCTAGGTTCAGCAAGGTGAAGAAAAAGATTCTGACGTATTGTCGCGGGCGCTGCATTTATACTGCCTCTCGAGCTCGTCATATTTGCATGCTTCGCGACAATTGGCCAGTCATTGACTGGCGTGAGCCAATAGGTCTTCAGGAAAGGTTGGAGGGAAGGAGTTCCCATAACGGAGTAATCTCCGTGATGTCTCGTGACAGCTTGAAAGGGAACAAGGAGGTAAGCATGTGCCAAAAATGTTAAAACACCTACCCACCCTCACAGTTTTTTAATCTACAGTCTTTGCTTTGCTTAGCTAACGTTACCTAAATGTGGACATTGCTTAGAATTTGATCGTTTTTATATAAATACAGCTAACGTTAGATAAATTGTACCTAAGCCTAACAGAAAACTTGACTATGGTCAAGTAACGTTAGGCGCACACATAAGGTTAAACGGGGTACATTAATTCATTGTATGCAGGATTGTGAGCAAATTAAAAGAGTTTTGGATAGAAGTCAATAATATGATATGACATCTGGTTTTTCATTTTGTGTATATTTCAAGATACCTGGATTATTAAACGAATGTTTAAGCATTGATACGGATGTGCAGGGGCGGATTTAGTGATTTGGGGGCCCCAGGCAAATATGGAATGGGACCCTATACATTTGCACACATTTACCAAGATCAACCTTGAAGTTCCTTTTTTGTCGTGATGCTTGCTGCTGCACAATGGTGCCCTTTAGTTGAGTCCAATGTTTTACATGTTTCATACATGTAATAAAGGTGATTCTTTCATTTTCATTTAGCAGACACGTTTATTCTTTCATGTTGTAGAAAACGAAATAGCAATTGATTTGCCATCGAGATACAAGGTTTAATAAAAAACAAAATAAATTATAAAATGATAAACCTCGTAATTTAACATTTAAACCATTTTTAAGAATAGTTTTTTAAGAAAAGGGATGAGTCAGAAGTATAATTTATTTAAAACAGTAAAGGCTGTAAACAAAACAGTGCTCAAAGCAGTGCTCAGCTCGTAAATTATACTTTATCAGGCAAAATGCAAATTCCATCTAAACTTTTCTGAAGACAATCGGTTTCCCTCAAAGTTTTATTCATATAAAAACTTGAATTAGCGAGAATGTCAAAAGTGTGACAAAATATAGCCTATATTGATGAGAAAAGTCCATTGATGAGTTACCAGTAAGCCTACATTTAATATTAGTCATTTTAACTTAGGGCTATCAATCAATTACAAATATTTAATCGCAATTAATCACATGATTGTCATGAGTTAACTCGTGAATAATCGCAACTTAATCGCACATTTTTATTTGTTCTACATGTACCTTAAATTAATACTTTTCTAGTTTTTAATACTCTAATCAACATGGGCATGGACAAATATAGATGCTTTATGCAATATGTTTTTATGAAACCATAGTTAATATAAAGCATGAAGAGTAGACGTTTCATAGGTCATATATGTTTTTTCAAAGAACTTGTTCTTGGATTTTATTATTGGTGTGAAATGCCTTGACTAACACATGCCGCAGGCTTATTCCTACAATTTACTGACACAAACCTGTTTACATTTTCGCAGGAAAGGGCAGCTCACTTCTTCTGAACATGCTAAATTTACATGTATTATTTATTATTACATTTGTTTGCCTCTATGTGTCACATACTGTATTTTGATTCAGCAAAATTATCAATGAAGCTGTTTTCAATGAGATGTATATATATATATATATATATATATATGTGTACAGTATTTATTTATTTTTCTTTCTGTTGTCAGACAGTGGACTGAATATGAAATATAGTGTGACTGAAATATGAAATATAATAGTGACTGAAATGCAACCCATTTCCAAGATGTAAAAAAAAAAATCCTGATTTATAATCGTGCCGTCGTCTGATAAAATCAAATAAGCTACACATAAGATAAAGACAATAGCAGTACGGTGATCTCGGCTATACTTGCATGTAAAATTAAGAGAAGCAACATATCTGTGTTTTAACTGAAAAAGCGCTGGTCCTTTCAGTCGCGCGCTGAACAGAGCAGAGACAGAGAGAGAGAGAGAGGTGCGCGCTAGGAAAGGGAGACCTTGAGCTCGCGCGGCAGTCCGCTTCAAATTCATAATATTTTTATTTTCTACAAGCAAGATACATAAGAAGAACGTTCAACTCGGACAGACAAATGGTTGTCGTGGTAATATACAGCAACCGTTCGCATGTCCGCGCTAATGCGCATTTTGTATATGAAAAGCATTTTAGGGGCCCTTGGCTTTTGGGGGCCCAAGGCAATCGCCTACATTTGACTAATGTGTTAGTTTGCCCCTGCGCATGTGTATTTTACATAAATGCCCCTCTCATACTGTGAGCCACCGCCGGCAAGAGCGTCAAAATTCCGCCCAGTAGAAAGATTCGTGGACGCTCTGACGTAGATCGAATGTGTGTCATGTATTTAAAGGAGCCGCAAACAAGCACGTTGATTTTGTGCAGACTGGCCTCAAGTAGGGTATAGGTTACATCTACATTTACATTTATGCATTTAGCAGACGCTTTTATCCAAAGCGACTTACGCTGGTTCAGACTATACATTTTTTTGTCAGTAGGTGTGTTCCCTGGGAATCGAACCCACAACCTTTGCGCTGCTAACGCAATTCTCTAACCACTGAGCCACAGGTTAACCTCATGACATATTTTAAACGTGAAAGTAAGAAATTGATCGATGGAAATTTAACAATTATAGTTGCATGTTTAGGAAATAAACCAATTAAAAGCCATTTGTGTGTTTTTTTTTGTGTTCATTGTTAATTTCAACATGCAGTTTATAGGAGAGGTTTACTAGCTTTGGTCTTCAATTAACATTAACGTTCTTTTATGCGCAGCCTACAAAACCGTTCTGGTTGAAGTGTAGCCTTAATGTAATTGGTCAAATCTATGTTGTTTTGAGGAAATGAATAGCATTCCCGCTGAAAAACAAAGCGTTACTCATGACTCCTGTATTACTTTTAATAATAATAATAATAATTCCTTACATTTATATAGCACTTTTCTAGGTACTCAAAGCGCTTTACATAGAAGAGGGGGATCTCCTCGTCCACAACCAATGTGCAGCATCCACCTGGACTTTAAGTTACCTTCACCGAAATAGCTACAGAAGTAGAACTTAAAATTCGAAAATGACAAAATGTACTGCAGAGCATTTTACATCCAGTAGAGGGCGATATGGTGTATGCATAAGGACTGTGGGCTATCTAGGTATCTTCACCCATTAGCCGCTTTTCCACTGGCCAGTGCCAGCCGGGGCTTACAGCGAGCCTGGCGGGGCTAATAGCCTCGGACCTCGAACACAGAGGCCGAAATTATACAGCGTTTCCACTGTTGGGCCAGTAGTCTCGCAGCACTCCTCTAACCCCCCCTTAAACACACCTTCACTGGACTACATCACACAATACAAAGTTCCACCAGCAAAAGGGAGATGAATGAAATAAATCACTAAACAAATATATCAGAAGCTGTCGTTGTTTAGTCTTTATTTATAAACTTGGATACCACACGCGGCTACTGACTGACCACGAACAGGAAATAGAACTTACATGCGGCATTTTTGATTCGTGAATGTCTCGCGGTATTGCTGTTTTTTAGTTTTTTTTAACAATTATATTTTGGTCTAAAAATGTGTTGTGACGCAAGCGTTACTGAACATTTACAGTGTAAAATATTACAGAAAATTTATTAGGAAGGCCTTACACTATACTGTGTTACAGCAAAAAGTAATTAGTTACTTTAATGTATTACTTTTGTAACACGTTACTCCCAACACTGGTTGTGGGTTTGTAAAATCTGGGTGTCATAAGCAGCCCTTAGATGGGGGAAATTGTCATGTGTGTTGTTGGTCATATGACTCCCTTAATCATCTTGTGATTATGTCATGTTGTTCCTATAGGCACGTTTGACTTTAAGCGGCGCTGCACAGAATGGTCAGCGTATGACATCAAAGTACCACGAGAGCGAAAGAAGAGAAGATGGATCCTATGCTTTCGAATGGCTCTCGTGGTACTTTGATGTCATACACTGACCATTCTGTGAGCACCGCTTAAAGTTGAGCGCGCCTTTTGCTATATGTGTCATGTTCTCATTGGTTCATAGTCCTGTCATGTGGTTTTCTGTGCTGTTTGTTCATTGGTTCCTGTTCATTAGTTCTGTCTCATCATCGTTTGCTTTCTGCCTTGTGTTTCCCATAGTGTTGTATCTAGACCCTCTTGTTTACTGTTAGTATGTTGGGTATTAGATGTGTGCAACCCCACTGTCTGTGAGAGTTTTTTGGTTAAGTCTGTTCTTGTTCATGGTCAATTCTGGTTAAGTCTTTGTTTTTTATTTGTTCACATTGTATTAAATAAACTGCTCATGGGTTCTTAAACTTGCCGTTCCGTGGACATTTGTAACAGCATCACTAATTCCCAGGAAAAAGGGCTTCTCTCTCTTTCTCAATTTCCAGATATTATATACAATATCATTATGTGAGAGATTCCCGGACCTTACAGAAAACCTTTTGTGTTTATTCATTAAAAAACATGGTTTAGGTCCTCACAGTATCAATAATTTTAGCCTTTACTGTCCTTGTAGGGATTGACAGAATTGCTTTATTGGACAATCACTTGTATTCCAGTATCACCGTGTGATATCATTGTGATGTCACACAATGATACACTTTGCACTTCTGCACTTTGCAGTATCCAGTACAATAATATTGTGTATCTAGCTTAATGCATTGTTGTAGTGCAGTTGTGTGCATGAAAAAAATATTAAAATGTAATGCAGTTACTACATTGCACTTAGACATTTATTTGTGTACTATTTTCTTACTTACATGTTATAATTGATAGATTACACTTTCTGAGTATGCAGTTCTGTAATTTCTGTGTAGCATCACGTAACATGTCAATGAAACAGGTTGTTGGATTATTATTATATGTGAATCGTTTATATGATCTAAGTTCCACTGTTGTTATGAACCTCATTTTGTAAACTTTGAAGAAATATAGGGACATTAGTGTGTTTTTGTATATACATGACTGCACAGACTATGTGACCTATAAGACCTGATGACTTGTAGTTCACATGCTATTCTTCCATACAAGCTAATTTTGTATATAGGTGTATCAACAAAGAATGGTGTAACAATGCTGCGGTATTATCAAAACACTGTTCATCACTGGTGGAGTTTATGGTTGTGAAGTGTCGACCGTTCTACCTGCCACGGGAGTTCACGGTCATTGTTATTGTCGCTGTGTACATTCCCCCATATGCAAACGTTAAGGACGTGCTTCATGAACTGTACAGCGCCATCAGCGAACAACAAACCAATAACCCCGATGGCTTTTTTATCATAGCCGGCTACTTCAACCACGCTAACTTAAAGACAGTTTTGCCAAAGTTCTACCAACATGTGAACTTTGCAACTAGGGAAACAACACACTGGACTTTGTTTATACAACAGTGAAAAACGCATACAAAGCTGAACCCCACCCCACCCCCACCTCGGCTTCTCGGACCACATCTCTGTTATGCTAATCCCAGCATACAGACCACTTCTCAAACTTGCCAAACCGGTTCAAAAGCAGATCACGCTATGGCCAGACAATGCTACCTCAGCACTGCAGGACTGCTTCCAGTACACAGACTGGAACATGTTTAAAGTGACGGCCACCTACAACAACCACACAGACCTGCAGGAGTACATTGAAACTGTGACTGCTTACATTAAAAAGTGCATTGAGGATGTGACAGTCACCAAGACCATCACCACACGTGCAAACCGGAAGCCATGGATGACAGCAGAGGTTCGTGGTCTGCTAAAGACCAGAGATGAAGCATGCAGATCAGGAGATAAAGCAGCCCTCAAAACAGTAAGAGCCAATCTGTCCTGTGGCATCAAAATTGCGAAATGGTCATATTCTCAAAAATATCAATAATCACTTCACAGACAGCAGAGACACACGGAGCCTGTGGCAAGCCATCAGACCATCACTGACTACAAGCCCCCGCCACAGACCTGTGATGACGACACATCCCTCCCAGATGCACTCAACCACTTTTATTCACGGTTTGAAATGCAGAATAACACACCTGCACAAAATACTAATGACTAGGCGCTCTGTCTGTCTCCAGCCGACGTAAGGAGACCCTATGGAAGACCATAGGGAGACCCTATCTATCCCTCCCATAGGGAGACCCTATCTAGGATTAACCCACGCAAGGCTGTGGGTCCTGACAACATACCTGGCTGTGTACTGAAAGACTGTGCTGAACAGCTGACAGATATCCTAACGGATATCTTCAACACCTCACTGAACCAGGCAGTCATCCCCACATGTCTCAAATCCATGACAATCATACCGGTACCAAAGAAATCACATGTGTCCTGTCTAAACGACTACGGTCCCATAGCACTGACTCCAATCATAATGAAGTGCTTTGAGAGGCTAGTCATGCTCAACATCAAAACCAGCCTCCCCAACACCCTCGATCCACTCCAGTTTGCATACCACCCAAACCGCTCTACGGATGATGCAATTTCCTCCACCCTCCACCTGGCTCTTACCCACTTAGAAAATAAAGACTGCTATGTTAGAATGCTGTTTATTGACTTCAGCTCAGCATTCAACACAATAATCCTACAACAGCTCATAAATAAACTAAACCTGCTGGGCCTTTACAATTCCCTCTGTAACTGGATCCTGGACTTTCAAACTGGAAGACCTCAGTCAGTCCGTGTTGGCCGCAACACACTGAGCACTGGTGCCCCACAAGGCTGTGTGCTCAGCCCGCTGCTCTTCACGCTGCTGACCCATGACTGCACTGCCAAGTTCAACTCCAATCACATACATCAAGTTTGCCGATGACACATCAGTGGTAGGTCTCATCAGCAACAACGATGAAACGCAGTACAGAGAGGAAGTGGCACAGCTGGCTGAATGGTGTGGTGCAAACTGTCCCTCAATGTGAGTAAGACAAAGGAGGTTGTGATGAACTTCAGGAGAAACTCTGGTGACCACCCCCCACTGACCATTGACAGCTCGACTGTGGAGAGAGTTAGCAGCACTAAATTCCTGGGGGTGCACATCAAAGAGGACCTCACCTGGACCACCAACACTACATCACTCTCCAAGAAGGCACAACAGTGCCTACACTTTCTCCGCCGGCTGAAAAGAGCAAGTCTCCCTCCACCCATCCTCACCACTTTCTATAGGGGAACCATTGAGAGCATGCTGACCAGCTGCATCACTGTCTGGTATGGGAACTGTAGTGTAGCAGACCGCAAGACCCTCCAGTGGACAGTGAACACAGCTGCAAAGATCATCGGCGCCCCTCTCCCCTCCATCCTGGACATTTTCCTTGCACGGTGCTCCAGTAAATCTACCAGTATCGTAAAGGCCCCCACCCATCCCTCCCACATCTCTTCCAACTCCTACCATCAGGGAAACGGTACCGGAGCATCAGAGCCTGCTCCGCCAGACTGCTCAACAGCTTTTTACCCCAGGCTGTGAGAGCCCTGAACTAATCCAAATCACCCCACCCCTCTCTGAAAACCCACACAAACCCCCTACCTCCTGAAATATGGACCATTACACCCCCACACCCTCAAACACCCCCGACCTTACCACATCAGAGAAAAAACTGTCTGAAACATTTTTTGTGCAATTCGAAGTGTGCTACACAAAGGTGAGTGGGCCTGTACAAACCACTTGTAGTAACACACTCTCCTCAATTCGCATGAGACACTTTTCACACATTACTGTGTGTACACAATCCCACAAAATTATGCAGCTCCTGGTCTTTTATTAACTTCTAATGTAAAGATAGCTCCAGAAAAACAAATATCCTTCATATCCTGGAATGATAAAAAATATTTTCCCCCTTTCTCAATGTTACAACGCCATAGACTGAATTGACTCAAGAGAGTAATGCTACTTCTGATAAACTTCATAAGTAAAATGTTAAAACAAGTTAGTCTTGACTTGAGTTCTATATAATATCCACAAGATCCAACATGAGAAAAAATGATGATAACCTCCTATGAGCCACCTTCGCTTTCTTCCCGCTTCAGGAAGTGAACGTGTATCAGCACACATGAGGGCGAGGCCTTTTTTCACACACCTGAGTCAGCCACACCACAGCAATGTTCACAATGACTCACATGAGGCCACCCTTCTCACTGCAAACTAGACTATTTGCTCCCATTGCTCCGCTTTTTCATCTTGAGAAGAGCTATATATTGTGCATTTATCAAAACGTAAACAAATATTATATATTATTTTGTGTCTGCTTAGTATTAGGTGTCTTTAGTATGTAGCCAACTTGTATTACAAAACACTTTTGCTGCCATTGAGATGGGATACAGGTAAGGATAGGGACAGGTTTCATGGTGTAGTTACGTTTAAAGCTGGGTTAAGGGGAACATGCAATTACGTGCAGTTGTATTTATATAATTGAGGGTACATTTCACATCAGGAAAAAACACAATATGCTTTCTCAATAGACAATTATTGGTTTCAGTTTATACATTTTATCAGTGTAACTTTTCTTATAGTGGCCGATCCTAATCAGTAAATGCCATTTTGATAAAAAAAAAAAGGTTTTCAGTTTGTCGACTATGTTCCCGACAAGCTGTGTGAAGTGACAATTTCACCATTTTGACTCATTTCAGTGGAAGGCCTCGTCTGGCCAACCAAATATTATTTTCTTGAGCAGGTTAACCTATTTATTTTAATTAAAATCATAAGGAAATTGCAAACTATAATGTACCCAACATAGTTGACAGGATATTAATATAGTCCTTGAAAATAAGTCAATGTAGGTCTAACATAGAAAGAAAATACCATGATGTGGTCATTACTGGCCGCCAGAGAAGAAAACTGTAATTTAAGAGACATAAAGGCATTTCAAGCCAATTGAAGAACCGAGCAGAAAATATATGCAGTATTCTCTTAATTGATAAAATACATTTCTGAAGGAAATTGTTCAAAATAAACATAATTCCATTAATGAAATTAAATGTACCTTAAGTTATAGAACGACCCATGCATATACAGTATATAGACCATCTTAATAAATATGGATATAAGTAAACATAAAACATAATTTACACAATAAGTTAATTGCATCAAATGATTAATGTATTACTTAGTACATAGTAGTTAAAGGCACTTAATATAATGTTGCTCCAGTATTTTACATATTGTGTAACTGAACACATGAATCATTTTATTTAGATCAGTGCAAATAGTGCACTAACAAGTACAGTACAAAATTACTACTTACAGCAATATTAAAATTGCAGCACACATAAACAAACTAATCTCTGTAACTCCATGAGATTCAACAGAACTGTGGTTTTCTCTGAAGTGGATTCTGCAAAGTTGTCTGGCATGTTAATGCTGGCTGCATAGACGCAGATAGAGAGGAAGTGTGAGAGACAATGACGAGGGAGTGTTCTTCATGGCACCACCCATCATTGCTCAGAGTGTGTCACAAAGTACTTCAGTCTGAGCATATAAAAGAGGCGAGGTACATCTCTAGAGGGTTCAGAAAATTACAAAGACTGGAAGAGAATCAAAGCATTGCAAGAACATACCGGTTAAGGGCCAACAAACAGGTGTACAGTACATCCCTTTGTCTAGCACACGACCCAGTACTGAACATGTGGACTTTATTACTTGTAGTAATTGCTACTGGATCACCAGCTCTACTTCAGGCAGCCCCGGTTCAGGGTGAGTGATGGTGAATGTGTTACTTATTTATCTCAGAGGTGTCTTTGGTGACGGGTGGTTCACATAGTGTATAGTTTTGGTCAAGACGCATTTACAATTGCAAGATGAGGTCATACTTGCGATACTGAAATGACTGTAGTAGTGAGACCGTAACCCTTTTTGCTTTTCACTACAAAGGCTATGGTTATAAATCCCATCATTAATCTGACTTCTGCTGTTATCTGGGAGACTTTAAAGATGTCAACCATAGAGGAAAAGAAAAAGTTCCCACACATTTCCACTAGTAATCAGTGTAAATGCTACAAGTGAATTTACGCATCATGTCATTGTAAAGTACATTATGGAAAAAGTATATTTAAATAGAGATTAGCTAAAATTGAATTTAACAGTGGTATTAAATGATTAGTGGTATTAAAGATTAACTTTACGTGGCTCTTAGATGACAGCAAAAGTAGGATCAGCTGAATGTTAACAAAGTTTTTTGCAGGCTATCTTTTATCTCGTATACTTTTAGTGCATTGATGATGTCCTTTGTAGATCAATTTCTTACGTTGTGGTTTAAGATAAAGGCATGAGGCTGTATTACATAAACTTTATATCTTTATGATCGAAATCAAGATCTGACAGGTTTTAACCGATATCAGTATGGCTACAGATAAGATAGTATTCCAGGGTAATGACCTTCCTGCAATACAGCCCATGGATTGTTAAATTTATTGTACATATAATGTTTTCCCTCTCAAGAGTTATTTAATATCAGACTTTAACTTCAGTGCAAAAACGATTTTCTTACTCAGTATTCTTTGGCTTGTTTTCCAGTACAAATATATATTCTTTCTTAAATCATGATACAAAATAATGCAAGCAAATAAATAAAAAATCAACTAATTGTGTTTGAATATGTTTTATTTCTTTAAGCATCATTTTGCTTCTTTAATACTGTATTTGGATTTCAACACAGTCTGGAAATCAATCAATTTCTAGTCCCATTAAACTCACTTATACCCTCTTCTATGCATTATTTATCACTTGTTCCACTAATTGATGTCCTTAAGACCATATCCTGGTCTAAACGTGTTATTTTGAGACAAAAACGAGAGGTCAGTTACAAAGTCAGTGGATTACAGAAGGTCTAGATATGTTACAGATGTGCTAACGTCTGCATATGCGACGCATCATTAAGAGATTTATCTAATGATACCTAATGCTAAATTGCTCATCTGTCACACACACACATCTGGCCCTCATTTACAAACTAATCATTAGTGGTATTGTACATGGGAACAATTAATAAATACAGATTTCTGACAATATTCTGAATATTCACATTCGTTTATCTTTTGACAGGCTCCAGTGGCAGATGCAGCTTTGCTGGTGTTTTCCATGTTGAAGGAACCAGCATTTACTCTCTTACTTTCCAACAGGCGTTGGAATTGTGTCAGAGTTTAGGTCACAAACTCGCAACACAGGAACAGGTCAATGAGGCTTTTAAAAAAGGCTTGAGAACATGCAGGTAAAGTAAGCAAGCTGACTACAATGGACTTATCCTAGAGCTAAATAACATGTTGAGACATAAATGCACTTCTTTTGATATTACCTAATGGCAGTACTTAATTTTTAAATGAATGCCACACCTTTATGTAGATACGGCTGGATAGATGGACAAAATGTCATATCCCTCCCACACTGTGAATCCAGTTCCACTGAGATCACCTTCCGTCCTGAAGCAGCAGATTATCTTTCTGATGTCTACTGCTTTAACCCGTCAGGTGAGAGTATAAAGACAATGGGGTATCTTAATGAGAAACACTATAAAAACAAACATGCTCCAAACAGGTTTTGTCTTATTGACTTTTTATTTCCCTCCTACAAAGATGCATCACTAAAATGTGATGATACTGGTAAATCTAACTCTGAGGGGTTAACCAATGGAAACACAGCCACAGCAAGTAAGTTCCCTCTATTGTTCCCTGCAGTACATAGAATTGGATTTTGATATCATTGCAGACTCTTTTTTTAAATGGCTTAGACCAGGGTTCCTCAAATATTTCCCTGGAGGGCCAATCTGTTTCAGAGTTTAGCTCCAACCCTGATCAAACCTAACCTCACCTAACTTTGATTTTCTAATGATCTAGAAGACTCTGATTAGCATGCTCAGGTGTGTTTGATTAGGGTTAGAGCTAAACTCTGCAGGAGTGGGCCAGATTTGAGGATCCCTGGCTAGATTATTGGTGCATTAACTTTAACTTTTGAGTTGAGGGGTGTGTATTGTGAAGAAGAAAGACATGCAGCAGACACATACTTCGTTGTTCATTACCCAACCACACCCAATCCAAAGCATTAGTCATATCTCTGTGACCTCACAGATTTTTACGCACCTGCAGAACCACAATGGAGGAACAAAAAAGTGGATTTTATTTGAATACTCAGGAAGTGATTTATTGTTTCTCGTTTAACCCTTCACTCTGTACCAATGTAGCAAAGTATCTGCATGATTTAACTCAACATTCCACTCTTTCCGCGCTTTGGTATCAGCACATAAATGCAAAACATTGATGTATCATTCACATATTTAAGCTTTTTGAAAGTAATCCTTTTTCTGCTTTCTCACAAAGATAAAAAAACACATGAAGACATCCTTACGGAGTTCGAGACTGAAGGCTTTCTAGTAGATTTGGAAGAAATTATGGGACGAGTAAAAAGAGAAATTTCACTTCTGAAACCCTCAACTGTGCCTGCCTTGGAAGAACCCTCTACAACAACACACAGTGAAGACAGCAAAGGCCCTACAAGCAAACCCCATTTTGGGAAGAGCTCATCCTCTGTTACCTCCAGTGTTTTGTTCCCTGATACAGAGGGCAGTGGATCAGGAATGAATGAATGGACGGATAAGCCTGTTCAATTCACAACGACAGAAATTACGTCAGAGGCAGTTGAGGGTACATCAATAAAAAACGAGGAGAAAATAATTGCTGGAAAAGGACGAAAAATTTTTGCCAGTCCTGTAGGTAAATATCCTTACAAATCCTGACCCTTATATTCTGGATAATGTTGGGGTTGGCTTTGGATCATAGAGACAACTGCATGGAAGATAAGTGCCTGGTTTCTATGGAAGCCGGTTCAAAAAATAAAAATAAAAATATATATATAATTCAAAATTCAATTTTATATCACACAATGATATTTCTCATAATTATAACTTTATATGTCACAATATGACTATAGGCTACTGCAACTTATTCTCACAATTACCTTTTTTAGTCTAAGCCAAAAACCTGCTTTCACAGGATAGTTGTTGATAGTTACACAAATAAGCTATATTTGAATTAATATTAATGTTTAATATCATCAGTGATGGAAAGGTTACTTTGGAAATGTAATAGGTTACAGATTAGTTGAGATAGAGTAGAAATATTTGAACGTAAAACTTCCATGAAGAAAGTTCAAACTAGACGGACATTTAAGGGAAACGGGGCAGCCATACCACTATTACACAAGATTTAACCACATAAATATTTATGGCTATAAAAGTTATTGAAGTTGAAACTTTTAAAATCTTACCAGATTGTTAGTTATTTTATAATCCATTACAGTGAATTGAGTTTTAATATTTAATTCATTTTATATATATATGTATTTTAGCAAGCATAGAGCTAACTTAAGTTACCCGTATGAGCCTCTGATATTAGTTTTTTAATCTGGAATAACATACCTTGGAATGACTGACAAATCAGAATCAAACATTTAATGTTTTAATGTATAACATGTAATAATTTAATTTAAAGCAGTCTCCACAAAATTTTTAGCACCTCTTTTTTTTTTTACTTAGAGATCATTCTAAGGTTAAATATATATTTAAAACCATAACAATAAATAGTTATGATGCTGATTTTGAAATCAAATATTTGACAAATGAACACTGGCATCTAACAATGCCTTTGAAAAACAGTTAACAGTTAATCTTAAAAATAAAGCATATAGCCTACATAAACCCAAATAAGAGATAAAAGAGTTATTGAATAAGCATGTCCTCTATTTTTTGTCCTAAACTCCTGAAACATTGGTGTCTCATATTTTAGAGTAGTCAATTAAATTTATGAAAGAAGTTAATTAAGTGTGTGTGTGTGTGTGTCGTTAACATTCTTTATAAGTAACCTTAATTTAATTACACATTATTTTTTTCTCTCAGTATAGCTGTAACTAATTAAAATGACATTTATTTTGTAATTAAATAACGTAACTCTCTTACATATCACTCCCCAACACTGAATATCATCATATGGTACATAAAGTGTTTGCTTAATCTGTTGATGAAACTTTTGATGTTAATACATAATACAGTATAAGTCATCAAGTCTCATTACAAATATATCTTCTGCAGACACATCAAATGACGAACAACTCCATTTACCTCTATCACCCACTGAAAAGCGTGATGGACCATCTAGTAAGTTCTTGTGACAGCACTGTAGATGCCATCATTTCTTGACTTTTTATTCAACTGACATAGTGTAAATCTGTCAATTTACCATTTTCTCCCTTCTACAGCTTGGCTGATAATCACTGCATTCTGTGTTGTTATTGGAGCCATAGTATGCATCCTTGCTGCTATTGGTACTAGAGACAAGTAAGTTTGCTTTTTTTTCATCGAGTGAATCCATCACATCCATCAGCCATTTGAGTCCAGCTTCAGGTTACTGAATGTAACTCTTTACCTAGGTGGTATGGATCGAGACAGAGCAGAAACATCACGACTGAAGTGGACAACAAAGACTACAGTAAAACAGAAACACTGCCACTGTCAGAGAAAGAGCAGGAGATAGTGGCACTGATGAGTGTTGAGAAGCTGACGAATGGTAAAACGGATGACATTACTGCTACCTGTCTGGATGAGCATGAGAAAGAGTATTTAATGTAATGTTTTAAGTCCTGCATACTGTGTATTAACAGGTTTCAACTCTTCTGCACGTTTTATTTGCACTAGTGATGTTTTTTTCTGCTCAGAGTCAGATTTTTAGAGCAGTTTGTTTCCATTTTGGTTGCTTCAGAATAAAAGAAAATATAGCATTCTTGTATTACACATTTCTTTTCTAATGTAAAGTATATTTTTTTTCTTTCCAATAATAGGAAATGCTTATTATCTCTTAATGATTGATGGTTAATAATGATATGGTGAGAAAACATTTTTATACTGGTTTTCATCTGTTCGTAAGTACTATGTACTCTGTGAGATATAATGCATTTTTAATAGAAACTTTGAATTTGAATAGAGAAACCTTATCCAGTTTGTAATGCAATAAAACAAATGTAAATCTTTCCTTTTATTAAATTACCGATGAACACATTTTTTTCAGCTCATAGAGCACATTTATGTGGGATGTCTTTCAATAAAATATGAAATTTAAACAAGGTATTGGAGTATTATTTAATTTTTTCAATTTGAGTAGCTAGATGTAAAAATGCATGAGTGAGATAAATACAATTTACTGTTGTGATTACTATATATTTTATTTTTTCATTTATTTACTGTAGCATCACTACCTAAAGACTTGAAAAAAAAGAAAGAGAGAAAGAAAGAAAGAAACACCACTGAGACAAGAAGCATTGCCTTTATTTACAAGTTTTTAAAGGTGTTTCATAGAAAAATAGAGGAAAAAGAAAAATGAAAAAAGTGGATGCAAAATCAAGTTCGGTAGACAAGTAACACAATGTCTTTGAAACCAAACAGGGCTGCACAAATAAAACGAGCAGGATGGTCAAACAATATTTGTTAACATACATCACTGTACCTCTACAGATGTGTCAGGCCCTGCCTGAACAGATATTCCAAAAGTGCACACTTATAGATTCTGTATCTAGGTTTTGTATCATTTCCTCAAAATTCATACTCAAGATTTCTGCACGGATGTTAAATTTGTAGTAAGCCTGGTTTATAATGATTATTAATTTGACTTTCCCCTCTAGTGTCACTATTCCTACCAAATTTTTTAACAATACACAATATTTTAGACACAACATCATGAATTGTAACAGTGAAAAATATGCTTACATTCATATACATACATTTTTACTAATCAGTCAATGTCTCACAGCCACCTGTTCCATGTTACATGTACAGTATTTGATAGCAATAATTACTTAAGACAACCTGTTACCCTCTAATATACTTAGTAAAATACTGAATTGAATACATAAATTGCCGTTGTTTTATAAAACAATAGACAAAAGTCATGAAATTAATACTACACTTTAATTTGCATGAAAAAATACATCTAAAATATGACAGCATATGTGTATTTCTATATATGTACAGAAAGTGCAAGGAGGCACTTTAATGAGAACATTTTAAGATTTTGGTGTAAAAGAGGAATGCTGATCGTGTTGCTAGTACAGACTACCAAATAAATGGTGCAGATGTAATGATAGATCTCAATTCTGACATCTCTTTTCCGGTACATGCTAACAACCTGAGCACCAAATAACTTGAGGGCATGAATATAGAATCCATTCAACTGGACTTAATATCTGAGTATCCAAGAAGGCTCCTCAGAGAATCAAACACTATCAGTGGGCTAAGATCCAAGAAAATGGGATTGCATTTAATATTAATGTCATAAAGTCTTCTGTTTGCAGTTTGCAGTTGATATCTTCAAGGCAAGATTGTAACTTAGCATATAAACACATAAATACATCGACAACTTAACAAAGCACACAGATACATACAAAACCTACACACATATGCAAGTCCCTTCCCTCAAACATAAACATGCATGGAGACTTATTGATGTTTGAATGCAAACTATTCAGTCCACTACGCAGGATATTAACAGTCCCAACAGTCCTTGCAGATAATGTCAATCGACTCAATGTCATACTTCATGTCTGATCGCTCTGTAATTGCTGACGTGGCATTTACGTTGGGCAGCGTCTAAAAATACGTGGCAGCATTTGGAGGCAAACCACTATTTCTGAACCTCTAAGTACACTGGTAAGCTCTTATAAGAGGCTGATCTCGAGTACCGCCACCAAGAGTTAATCCATCTAAGCCAAGCCAGTCAAAGGTATCTTTAGCAAACAAGCTGCACTTGTCTCCTCCTGCCACTAGTAGTGCTAAAGGGGAATTTGGGGCTGGAAAAACCACTGCGATCCTTCTATACGGTAGCCTTAAGGCAGCAGGTTCCTGATCCTCAAAGCCAAGGCCTACAATTCTAACTATCGTAATCCTTGAGTGTAAATAATGTGCTGCCTGACTGAACCACCCGCTATTTCGAGCTACGTTCTCTTCCAATTTGTGTATCAAATGTACTGAGAATTTCATATGAAAGTCAAAGCTTGTGCATGTGAAATGTTCTGTAGTAAATTCTGACTGTTTAACATGTACAAAACTAGCATTTGGTATGCACCAGAATGGATAAGCTTGCGGGACTCAGGATAAGGCGGAGCTTGATCTGTGTGTTGTGTTACTCGCGTATCCATGGTTCCTCCTCAACAAGTGTGAACTCCGCAGGGGAGCCATTTGAGGCCGGGGTTACCTGAAAGCAATTATCAGGGACAACTAACTGTTTGACCAAGGCACAGTCAAAAATGCATTAACCGCTGCTATTTGCTAAACCGCTGTTTATGGCTTGGAGCAGAGAATCCAGGTAGTTTGATATTTTAACAGCACAATTTATATCCAAATTCACAGAAATGTACCCACCACAAGACAGAATATAATTAGCTGCAGCGGGATTCCTTACAGAATGCTGAAAGACTGAATACAGATAGAGAAAATCATTTGAATTGTTATATTTTTTTAAATACAAACTTTGTATTTTTCCTAAATACAGTGAATCTCTGCCCAAAGCTAATCTTCTAAAGGGGTTGTGAAAAAGTTCCACGCTTGCTACCACACAGACCTATGCATTTGTGAAACACAGGGTTAAAAAAGAGGCATGACATTTACAAAAAAGAGAAAGAAAACAACTGCAGTTCTCTGACTGATGGAAAACAAACACTTTTCTGTTAAACTTAAAAACATTGAGGTTGAAACCAATTAAATAGCAACCTTTGTTGTCTCAAAATGTAGATGGAAAAAATTAGGTGTGCCTAAGAGCACCGCTTTTTTTCACTTTCATTTTTTAGTTGAGAGCAGCCAAAGGCATCTTGGCATTAGTACAAACATTTGAACGATTTACTGTGCACATGTGTGTAACTGCCAAATTGGTGATGTTCAAAAACTGAAATGGATAAAGTACAAAAACTGCTATTTCACCAAGTACAAGAACAAATAAATAATAATTTATTCATTCCTTCATTCTGTTTAATGTCTTATCACATCAGGAATTAACAAAAATACAAAAAGAGTAAAAAAATAAAATAAAAAATGGCAATGGTACATATAATGTCAGGGAAACAATTAAAAGCATCTACATACAGGTCTCTATGTCGGTGAGAGTAAAATGTACCTTGCAGTCATCTATTTGGACCGGCCGATAGGAGTTGTTAGATGTATATACACTGTGGTTAGTGTTATTCTCAAAAAAGGATTGTGTCTTGGCCATCTCAAAGTCATCTGGCCTTAACTGCTGCGCATCAAACAGGTCAAGCTCATCTTTGGAGAGGTGGTACACGATTCCAGCCCCATACGAGTCACCAACGACATTGACTGATGTTCGGAAACGGTCCCTGTTTGATAAAGCAGAAAGAAACAAAGAAAGGTGCCACATCTCTCAAGGCTAAATGACTCCAAATGCCACGAGGGCTTGTTCTAACATGCAAAGCAAATGACTAAACATGCCATGAGATTTGCTTGAAAATATTTAAGTAGAGATAATTTACATATCATATCTCAATCATATAATATAGGCCTTTTGATTGAATCCTTGACTGACAAATATTTCTTGTGGTAACATTTTTTTACCACTAAAAGTGCGAGAGATTGGTTTTACTTACAGTAGCCAGTCGACTGCTACCAGTAAACTGATGTCTTGAGTCGGTAGTCCCACAGCTGTCAAGATCAGAAGCATCGTCACCAGACCAGCACTGGGAATACTGGCAGCTCCCACGCTAGCGAGAGTCGCTGTAAGGCTACAAACAAAACGTAATTATATGATTTGATAAGATCAGCTGCAAACTTGAAGAATAATACATCACATGACTCACAGTCTCACTTTGAAAATGGTGAAATGTGATTTTATCAATATTTTGTTTAAACAATAGTAATTCTGATGATTAAATTAATAGTTTGGCTAAACATTTCTAATTTGTCATAATTAGTTTTACCCTAATCTCAGTCCAAAAGAATATGCGGGTTGTTTTTTTCTGTAGAGCTGAGAAAGTGAACTTTCAAAGAATATCAACTGTTCACAGTTCAAGCTAGAAATAAAACTATATGTCCAAATCTTCTAAAACAATCTGACAGTTTTATATGACAAACACATTGAAATTGAATTCTTTGTTTACAGATATTCATTCCCGCTAATCCGTTGTTAGCAGATGCTACCTGATCCACTGAGCTGAATTCGAGAACCAGGTCAGTCCAATTCATTAAATTCAATGAGCCAATTGATAGACTTCATAAATCTAATTGTACTGTTCTTTCCTGACTCAATGATCCAGATGAACCCAGAAAAATATTAGGAAAACAGAGCACAACCATACTTCTCTGGTGCTCTACTGCTCTGGTGCTGATATCATCATACTAGCTTGAAGACATAATCACTATGAACTGTCAATGTGTAGCAAAAACTGTGTAAAGATTCTTCTGTTTTTGTTTAACAGATAAAAAAAAACACTAAACAAGTTTGGAGCAATGTGAAGATGAGGAAATCATTACTGAATTAAAATTTTGGGGTAAACTATTCCTTTAATATGATATAGCTACCAGGCAACTGTCTGTGGTAAATCAGCAAGTACATGTTATCAGAATAACATTTTTGTAAAGTATATATTAATTTCTGTGTCCAGACATTGGTCTTACCTGACTGTCACGATCTGACCAGGATCAAGTTCTATTCCGTTCATTTGGGCAATAAAGATGGCTGCTACGGCCTCATAAAGCGCTGTACCGTCCATGTTGATAGTTGCTCCAACAGGTAATACAAATCGAGTCACTCTCTTGTCAATGCCCAGATTTTCCTCCAGACAGCGGAAAGTAACAGGTAATGTCCCAGCACTACAAAAGACACATATCAAGATTTCAGAATCAGAACCTTTTCTTGTCATTATTAATAACTCATCTTCCTAACAGGCCAAATTAAATCATCGCCTTCTCTTTATTTAACTCAGTATGTGTCCTAATTCTCAAAGGTTTATAAAAATCAAGGTATAGTTATTGTTGTTGGCTTTTTTTTTTACCTCGAAGCTGTTCCTAAAGCGGTGACCCATGCCTGGAAAATTCCCATGAAGAATGTGAATGGGTTTTTCCGAACAATAACAAAATATATTAAGGGAAGGAATATGGCTCCGTGAATAATAAGTCCAAGGATAACAGTGACCATGTACATTCCCAGCTGCCTGGCCACCACTTCCAAATCGTTAATTGAAATTATCTTTCCACAGATCAGGCATGCAATACCAAAGGGGGAATACCTGTTACAAGACAGAGACAAGCAGCAAAGTTAACTAACAGGTTAATCAGACAGTTCAGTTCAGTTAAAGGCAGTTAAACTGTTAAAGTCTCCATAATTACACTGCAGTTTAAAAGCCTAGGTTCAGTAAGCATCAATAATAGTAATACTTTCATTCACAGCCCAACTAAACAAAAGTGACAGTGCTTTTTTAACGTTAGAAATTATTTATATTTATAGTTATTTTGAACTTATGTATCACGGTTACCACAAAAATATTAAGAATACAAATGTTTAATTAGAATAAGAACTATAAGCACCAAATCAGCATATTAGAATGATTTCTGGCTGCTGAAAATTCAGCTTTGTCATCAGGGGTCTAAAATACATCAAAATAATAATAACAGCATTTTATAATACTCTTATTTTTTACTGTATTTTTGATCAACTAAATGCAACCTTGGTGAGTATTCTTTTGAAAAATATCTTCTTACTGATCCCAAACCTTACAGTAGTATACATGCTTTATATCTGTCACAGTTAACACATCATTCAAGAAACATTACTAACACTGGGTTGGTTCAAGGTTCAAGGTTCAAGGTTCTTTATCCTTGAACCAACCCAGTGTTAGTAATGTTTCTTGAATGATGTGTTAACTGTGGCGTAAATCATGAAAACTTTACTCTATTCATTAAACAATCAATCATGAAAGCTGACCACATGATCATGCCGACAAGCCTCATAACGATCTCGTTGAGAACATTGAAGAACTCAAGCATCAGCTTGGCCTTTTCTCCCATCTTTCCCATGCAAATCCCAAACGCCACAAAAAACCCAATGAGACCTACAGAGACACACATAGCCACCATGTTAATTTGAAGAACATCAATTACAGCTTCATTCATATACTGTGATCAAAACCATTTATTACCTAAAACATTCATGCCACTTTTGAATTGAAGAGACTTCTTGATTACATATTTTGCAGCGCCCTTGGTAGCATTTCGTCCAAACCGATTTGGATTTGGTGGAGGAGCTACTTCTATCTTGCTAGTAACGGTCTGGATCTACATAAAGAGATATAAAAACTGTTAATGAAATATGAATGAAAGGCTATTCAAAATGAACAGACCCAAGATCAACAGAAATTAAGTTATGGTTGAGAATAAATGGATAAAATTATCTGAAATCAAAAGCACATCGGATGTACACACCTGCTGAAAACAAGCCTGAACAAGATTTTCTGGAAACAGATTTCTGATGAGATCAAAGAAGGCATCTAAACTGGACACGTCATCGTTCTTTTTGCCCTCGCCCAGGTTTGCCTTCAGTTTGGGGTTACCAGGGTGGATGAGGAGCACCAAGATCACCCCCAATACAGCTGCTATGACAGTGGTAGACATGTAATACACCATGGCCCTTGTGCCTATACGACCACTGGACTTGGCATCCAACCCTGCTAATCCTAAAAAATAAAGAACAGGATGACAATTAAACTACACTAATTATCATTGCATTTTCTCAAGGCAGAATTACTCTTTCTTTTTCAAACTGTAACACTGTGCACTGAAAGTTACACACAAAAGTTATTTATCAGGGTTAAGTTTCATAATTATTGCTGTGATTTCTGAATGAGTAATGAATTTGGAAAATTTTGAATTTCTAATTTGGTAACACATTTAGACTTGTTCTGCTGATGAGCCGCTGACACTGATCTGCCCTAAATTTAAAAGGCAAGCTTTTTTAATTGTATACTGGATTATAAAGAAAAGGTTGAAAGGACACACAATGGCTTAATCATTACAAAATTACCATTTAAGTAGTTATCCCACAGCTATAACACTGTGTTTATAACTTTGACTCTGAGGTGATTTTTATGCATTTTATTTATTTATCATCTGGCATTGTTGATGCAAAAACATATTACTGCTTTGTGTTGATAGCATAGTTTTGGAGGTGTTTTGCAAATTATATAACATTACCTGTGATCAAACTCGAGATAATCAGAGGCAAAATCACCATTTTTAACATCCTCATGAGAACGTCACCCGGGAAGGCAATAACCATAATAACATCAGCGGGGAGTGGTGATGCATAACGCAGCAGAATACCAGCTACTGAACCAGTGATCACACCTGGAACAGAGACAGAGAATAGAATCACAGTGAACTTCAGGGTACACAAATGGGACATTTCATTGCGAAATAATACTGAACCTTTTGTGAAGTTTAACTATCACAGAACAGAATATGCTTCGAAAAGTAGCAGTGTGTAGGAGATTATTTGTGGATAGTTGAGGTATCAATCTGTCCTATGGTGTGATGGAAAAATGTAAAAATTTAAAAATATTACACTCTGACATTGAGGATAAACCTCTCTCATGCTATTTGTAACTCTAGGAATGAAGATACATTTTCTCATGTTATTTGTATGTTGTTGTTTTTTCTAAATTGTTGCTGTCACACAATAGGACACAGTCCAATTTTTATTTGTTAACTACCCATATATATATATATATATATATATATATATAAACATAATTAATTTTCTCCTCTAGGCATACATTAACCATTGTAAACTAGAACATTGGCAAAATTGTTCTTAAGCACGATATAGACTTTAGATAGAGATTATAGATAGTCTTTAGGTCATGTTTAAAGACGCTTGGGTCATAAAGGATCAACCAGCTGAAGGAAAGGCTTATTTTCAAACAATATGTGATGATATTTTCACACACATTTAATGTTTTATTATCAAGAAAATGTATCTTGCTTTAATGACTACTTACGTCTACTTCTTTCTTATGCAAGAATATGTATTGAAAGATTGATACAGTACATGTATTATTTTTTGCTGTGTGTTGATTCAAATCGGTTGTTTGATGCATTAAACATATTGTCTGATGAGTATCACTGAGTATCGTGCAATGCAAAATATTAGTAGACCAATAGTGTTTTAATCTACTTAGTGCTTTAATGAAATAACTGAGCTTAATAAATGGATGGCTGTAAAACACCTCCTTATAAATACTTGCTGTTGAAGGATGGCTTCACTGTGTTGTCTTGCCATGTAAAAGCTTTCAGGTAATTATAATTATCATATACATGACTATTTGTTTACAATAGTAACGAGTGTTCTTTCATAAGCAGTCTGACACATGGAAGCTACATTCACCGATACAAACTAAGCACAACACAAACAAACAAAAATACTAAAGTGACTTGCCAAGAATTGTAAGCGTAAGTATCAGATGCTTCATGATTTTGTCACAAAAGCTTCCACACATGGACTCTTCAAGTGGTGGAATAGGGTCCAGATGACTCTCATGCATTCTGATCTCCGCTTGCTTCTGCATATTGTTGGCACTGGTGGATAGAAGATGTGGAGCACACAGTAAAGTATGTCAATATAAATGATCTAATCAAGGAACACTAGCAATGTAATGCTGGTCATTTCACATCCTTCCAGAAAATTACCACTTTACGAAAAAATCAATTCATTCATGTCTTAAATGCAAATCGTTGTTGGTGTTAAGATTGTGACCAAGATATGTTTGTGCTTGATATGCTGAAAATGCAACGACACTGAATGACAATGCTGTGCAATTCTTGTATTTACATCTAATGTTTTTATCTGCATGTTTTGCACAGATGTAATCAAAGTCTGTGAACCACAGAGTGGAATGCAAATACACATTTCAAACTGAACCAAACGTGCAAAAATATGTGTTTTGGCTTCTGAGTACCTGTCCAGGTATATTTGATATAAAACTGTATCCACAAGGTAAAAAGCACCATGACACATATTTTGTACAATGACTTTGGTGGATTTCTTTAAATATTGCAAAATATCAAACTAGTTTCATTGTAATGTTTTTTCCTGATCTTATGGACGTCTAGGGTCGGTCAAAAATGTGTACAGATCCCATCAGCAGTACTGGGAATGTGTTTTCTGGGAATACCATAACTTTAACATGCCTGTGATTGTTTCTTTACTTTAATTTACCAGCTGTATACCAACTACCACAGGCGGTCATGTCGTGTCACATAACACGAGAGTTGTTTAGCTGTACTGTGGTCTGGATTAAAAGGTTCTTAAAAGTCAACCCCCCCTCCCCCACACACAAGAGATAACCTTGTTTGGTTACATAACCTGTAGTCTTGCTGTAATTAGTCACATGCATGCAACAGTATGCTTTATTATGTCCAGATAACTTTAAATCAAACTGCATGTTTTTTTTGCAATGGTGCAACAGAATGACAATTGATGTATATCAACAATTGATGTATCCCCCTTTATGTATGTAATAAAATTTTATGTAATAATCATTGCCTGTATTAAAAAAAAGGAACAGGAAAGAAAAACATGCAACAAAAACAAGTACCAACAAAATACTCAAGAATTCAAGACAACAGATGATAGATCATTTAGTGTTTGTGTACATGTTTGTGTACATTGTGAACTCTCAGAGTATCTGCACTCAGGCTCATCTGAACAAGATTAAAAAGCTGAATGATGCCAAGGAAATCAGAGACTGTCTGATATACACAGCTCCAGTCCTAATGAGATAAAAGCCTAGCTGGTTAGCTACTGGTTAATTTTAGCCATTGAGCACAGCAGTAATTGTGTTTGAGAGCAAGTAGGAAAAGTTAAGGTGCAAATGAGTGTTTTGGTTTCAAATGGTAAATAACAGCATTTGACTAATTTAAATGATGCAAAACAATCCCAAAATATTTGATCTGTAATTATCGATTCTGATAATTTATTGCCCTTTTATGTACAAAAAGTTGACTCTCATTAGTGACTACATTGGCTGAGCGATAAGAGCTTGTCTGCAGGTTATTTACAGATTAAGTGCTTGTCCTTTGGAACTTTTTAGAAATCAGTTAATTTAAAGCAATTAATGAGGTGAAGCAACAATATGCATATATTGCACAGGCATTTTCTATACAGACTTTATTGACATGCCATTTTGATTTGCTGCAAATACCCAGACCTATAAAATGTAAGCAAAATGCTAGCTAAATGAAAATACGGATAGGCAAGAAGATCCTGAGAGGCTTTGTATTACCCATCTTACCTGTTGTAGTGCAGATACTGAAAAGGAAGAGTTTCACAGCAGTTCGCTAGTCAGCCATGGGCTATAGAAATGGCTCTTAATGAAACGCTGTCAATCTACAGTTTATCCATCAGGAAATCTGATCCAAAAGTCAATCACAACTCCAAGCACCAAGTGAACAGCAATATAATAAGTGATTACTCTGATGCAATCCGCAACACTTCCTTGCAAGATTAATAAAGTTGACGGATAGGAGATTCCATGCACAATCCTCTGTCTTTGAATTGATCTTATCCCACCATTAGTACTAGAGAAATGGGCGAAGAGGTGCTGCTAAGGGCTTCCTGGGGCAACGTGGAGGAGGAGTTTAGCACCCAGATTATGTGTAATTATCAGCTAATATGCTTGAGACTCCTCGTCCTCTCTCTCTCATTGTTTCATCTCCTCCATCTCACTCCCAAGGTCTGATCTTCTCTAATGAGCTCTGAAACGAATGAATGGAATCAAAGAGTGATACATGGCAGAAATACAGATTCAGTCGACCTGTCAAATATAACTTTTGTGCAAAATGGTTCAAAATTGTGAACGAGACCCTAACAAGATAATTATTTGCACTGTATATGTGATTATTTGCATACTGTATATGACCAGTGCAAATGCATGTTATACATTTATACAGACTACTGGTTTCTTTCCAACTTAGACATCATGGCCCAAACATTGTATAGTTTAAGGGAAACACAATCTTGACCTGTGATGACCGTCATTTGCATATGAAGACTTTGGCCTAACATGACAGAAATAGGCAGGGGTTTCTCATCACCTCTAAGTACAGACGCTAACAGATCAAACAATTAGTAGTGCATGAGAACAGTGACCTTCTCCGAGAGCCTCTTTTAATGACATGAAAACCCAAACTTCTGCTTGCTTATAAATATTCTTAAAATAAATATTCAGAGTGTACACTGTAAAAAACGACTGTAATTTTACCTATAAAAGCAACCTAATCTCATAAAAATACGTACCTCTGTGCACTTTCTGTGCGACACTGTTTTACATACCTTACTGCACGTTTCGCCGCAGTATCAAAGAGAAATATCCACTGAGTGGCAATAAAACACAGGTTGAATACGTGAACCCTGGCACATTTTTATTACGTAGATATAGGTACATATTGCTGTGTTTTTATTACATTGCTACAGGTACGTATTGCAGCGGTTCAGAATTCAACTGCAAACTGCAGTAATATGTAGTTATTGGTACATATTTCATGTCTCGCTAAAAAGTGCACCCAGGTACGTACATGCTATGAGACCAGGTAGCATAAAAGACTGTAAAAATGATACAGTACAAATCAATTATTCACCATGAAGCTTTCTATTTACCATCTATGGTACACTGTAAAGAGGATTTTAAAGAAAATTATATTTCAGTCCTTCTACTTCAAAATTCCACATTTAATTCAGTGTATTATCTACCATTTCTTTGTAATTAATGTAGACATGTATTAGCAATTACTAAATTACTAGTAACTAGAAACAATTTAGTATAAGGACCAATTGGGGCAGTCGTGGCCTAATGGTTAGAGAGTCAGACTCGTAACCCAAAGGTTGCAAGTTTCAGGTCCAGCAGGAATTGTAGTTGGGGAGTGAATGTACAGTGCTCTCTTCAACCTTAAATACCACGATTGAGGTGCCCTTGAGCAAGGCACCAAACCACCAACTGCTCCCCGGTGCCGCAGCATAAATGGCTGCCTACTGCTCCGTGTGTGTGTGTGTGTGTGTGTGTGTGTGTGTAGGATGGTTAAATGCAGAGCACAAATTCCAAGTATGGGTAAACATACTTGGCCACATGTCACTTTTCTTTTTTACTTTCTTATGAACTTTGACTAGTTGCCTATTAGTATGCCTATTATGCTTGCTGATTATTATAAAGAACTTAACAACTATCTTACTAACTATTAATAAGCAGTAAATTATACATTTATTGAGTGAGTTTATTTAATGGCATATATATTATATATATATATATATATATATATATATATATATAAGAACATGGAAGCATGGATCAATCTTGCCTTGTCTCAACGGTTCAGGCTGGTGATGGTGTAATGGTGTGGAGGATATTTTCTTGGCACACTTTGGGCCCTTTAGTACCAATTGAGCATTATTTAAACACCACATTCTACCTGAGTATTGTTGCTGACCATGTTCATCCCTTTATGACTTCAGTGTACCCATCTTCTGATGGCTACAGCAGGATAATACACCATGTCACAAAGCTCAAATCATCTCAGACTGGTTTCTTGAACATAATAATGGGTTCACTTTACTCAATGTTAACTTTACTCATGGATGTGCAGCCGACAAATCTGCAGCAACTGCGTGATGCTATCATGTAAATTTGGACCAAAATCTCTGAGGAATATTTCCAACCGGTACTAGCAATGTGTACCTAATAAAGTGGCCAGTGAGTGTACAAGTACAAATGTTTTAGTAGGAGCATGGCTTTACTAAGACAAAAGAAAACTACTTTATTTATTGTTTGTAGTTTTTTATGTAAATTAAGGTGATGCTGGAGTCATTGGATTTTTTATTTTTCTTTACAAAAATGTTTACATTTTCTGTATTTTTACATAATTATTCAATAATATATTATTCTAAAAAAATACTGATTTTATTACAGTGTATCAAAAGAGACAAAATGATGACTAAATGCATAAGACAAACTTCATTAAATACTGACACTGCTTTAATCTGTCTATAGTGAGTCTGCAAGTCCTACCAGAGATTGAAACACTAATTTTGTGCAAGTGGAGAGGCTGGACTGAGGCCACATGCAAGGAGTGTGCACAGGCACATGGTCTCACATCTGCTGTCTGCCCCCACCCGTGCTGCACCACGCTAAAAGCTGTCCAACACACTCTTCAAGCTCATCCACCTGACTCCAGTCTCCATGCTTAGCAGACAGGTGTCTATAATTAACTAATCTGTTCCAAACCTCTCTAATCCCCCATACATAGACATGGTTTACACATGCACACATTCTCAGGTGAAAGTTACTGCATCTACACATAGTGTCACTGTTATTTACTGTTATACAGGTAAATTATTATCCACAATTGCTTTGGAAATCTAAGGCTTTAAAACTACCTTGATTATGTGGTCTTGTGTTGGTGTGCAGTGATATGTGTCGCTATAGGAATCTGAAACTGATATTAAACATGATTAACAAATAATCTATTGCCAAAATCAGATTTTCCCTGAATATGTTATGTGGCAAATTGGACTGCCCATTAGGAAAGGTTAACTACAATTACTTCAGTTCTCAAGGGTCATGTACTTGGTTAAGTAACACCAGCATGTGGTGCATCACATGTGTGTTGTCCACCTGATGCGGATGCTACAAAACATACACAACCCACCTTAAAATTAAAGTTAATAATTTATACAAAATCATTTATATGTATCTGTATAATGAATCATATCCTGTATTTAAAAAAACACTTGAATTAATTAAATTTAGTTTTAAAGAAAAATCATACTATACCAAATACTACAAAAAACTATTGTAATAACAGTAAATGATGCATAATTACATGCAACTAACCCTAAACCAAACTCTATTACTAAACGTAATCCTGTAAGTAGTCCTGTTTTTAATTAACATTACTCAGTACTTAAATGTACAATGACACTGTAACAAGACACCTTGAATTAAAGTGTGACCCCCCAAAAATGATGATTCAAGTAACTGATTCAAGTAATCAAGTCTTCAATTACTCGCCGGTTTCAGAGATGAGCTAATGGAGAATCATGTAAGAAACCAGACAGGTCTGTACCAGCCTTGACAGCCACACTGAGGTCAGTGGTCTGTGTTACTCATGAATCATACATCAGTGGGAATAAATAACAATTACATTTCAAGACAAATTCACCTCTTTGAACGAGGACCAAACATGTTACAAGAAGCCTGAAGCTGAACAAGGGCTACAGGAATATGTGGATGTGGGCATGCGTACTTGACATTGTGCCAGGCACTGGTATGTTATTGTTGTATGTTATTTTTTTACTGTTATTAAAGATGAAATTGTATGACATCTGATTAACTAAAGGATTACACTAAATATATTGTTTATGTGACACCACAGGACTATGAGTCAAAATGAAATGGAAGAAGCCACAGATATTTTCACCCATATTGTGGCATACATCCAAGTGGAACTGATTATTATCAAAAATATATATATATATTAAAAATAGAATAGATTTCGAGAAGAGGCCATCATCACACTCAAACACAAATGCTTGCGGTCAATTGTGAAGGGGCAGGGTTTAAGCAAACTAAATAAGTCCAGTGTACAACAACACCAGAAGATCAAGTTATGACTTTATGATTAAACATTATGAGGTCAAGACATGGATGAATCATTCACAATGAGGTGTACTGTATATTATGCAACTAAAAATCATATAGGAGAGTGCTTAATTAATGCCAACTTTAAGTAAACTTCAACAAGCTAAAAAGTGATAAAAATTGGTTAAATAATTTATTAAATAATTAATTAATACAAATGTACCAAATAAAATAGAAATTGTTACCTAAATTGCTGTATATACATTTATAATAAATGCAGAATGCAGCCATTAAAAAGGGTAAAAAGGTGTACCTTTTGAAAAGGCACCGCTCTAGTGACAGCTTTTCTACCTTTTATTTCCTGAGTGTATATATAGTGCCTTATGCATAACTTGTTCATTACAAACTACTTTATTGCTATTAATTTTAAACTCTGATAAACAAATTGTATAATCTTACCTAGAGACTATACTTGTATTTATTGATTTCTGCATCTTTCAGCTTAAATAATCTTTGTAGGATTTAAGTGCAACCACAACCTCCCACAATGCAATAGTTTCACATGTGATGCTTAGTCAGCATAAATGAATTCTGCAATGTTTGTCATTACTGAGAGGACGGCTTTAATACTTTAACATGCTTTTCACAATTCTCGGTAAATCCATTTAAAGACTATTTACAAAGTATGAGTCAACTAGTAAATGAAGCGCATGTTTCCAAAGAAGAAAGACTTTAACGTTGAATCTTTGGATGAAGCGCAATATCAATCATTGTTCCTCAGATTATCTTGAAAAAAGTTAGATAAACAGACAAACCTAGAAACCATGGACATAAACACACAGCTCTGCTTAGACTTGCCCAACTTCAAGAAGCATACGGAACCCCCTTTCACTATTACCATCTAACAGATTGTCTGAATTCATGACACACACACACACACACACACACACACACACACACACACACACACACACACACACACACACACACACACACACACACACACACACACACACACACACACACACACACACACACACACACACACACACACACACACACACAGGTCAGGATCCTACCTTGCAGTTTATAGGTAGTAACAGATTAGCTTCTACTTCTACTTCCTATATTTTCAGACACAAAGCATCACATTATTCTCTAATATTACAACAAAAATCCTAAATCCTAAAAATGTCATCCTAAATAGTGCATATTACAATATTTCCCAATTGCTAACACACTATAACTGAATCATTTGGCTCAATTTTCCAAACCATTCATCCAGTTCTCGAAACAAAGACGTGTTTCTCAAAAAACATTTCTTAACAAATTTCACCTGTTTGCACATGTTCCAATTTGCTCAGTGATTTCTGCAAAGCTCTACACAAACTCCATCATTTTGCACAGATTTAACCATGTCCTCATTCAGAAAACACAAACACACACATAACTACCTCAAGAATCACAAAATGAACTCAAATAGCACACAGTCATCCATGAGTGATCATTCAGAAGCAAAACTGAAGACACACAGGTCAGGATCTCAGGATGATATGAACAGGAGCACAAGTGATTTTGTGTTTTGGAAATGAATCCTGGTAGTCCGAGACAAAGAGGAATAGGAGGAGAAAAGAAAAAGGAAGGGGATGAGGTCAAAGGTCATTTGTTCCTGATGAAATACAAAGCACTATGGTTGAGCACGTTCTTCTGCATGGACTGACCATGAGGGAAGATGACCTACAGGCTCATCTACAAGGTTTCAATACTGACACATACAGTATAATTACAGTACACAGCAGCAGTACTTCAGATGAGACATCTTTCATTATTCTATGTACTGTAAATACTGTACACACTCAAACTCATTACTGTTGAATGTATTTGTGGCCAAGCAGTCCTCACATGTACTGTATTTGTGCAGAACTGGGAGATAACTGTCCAGGGGAGGAAGAGAAGTCTATTTTTCAGAAGACTAAGAAACTGCTATAACAAATAAGGATACTACCAATACTGTAATGCAATTTGGCTGAAGATGCTGAATGATTGAATTCATGAATTAATTTATTTACAGTAACTGACAGTATATTTCAGTGTGTGTTTACTATATATTCAGTAGTTTGGTCTTTGAACTTTTCTATTCTAGTGATTTTTTATCTACTGTACTGTATCTATTTACAGTCGTGTAATGAAAGTAAACTTTTCTTAAAATGTATTGCCGAATATTACAGTATCTGCACCCCTCTATTCATGATATATACTGTAACAGTCATTGACTAGCAAAAGGGTTCATGTTTCCCAAAATGATGTTTTTGTAACAGTGTTTTGAATTGATTGAGTGTTCTCTAGACAGTGGAGTAATCTGTGTATTTGAGTATTTGTGTGTCATCTGAGGCCAAAGATTAGATTCTGACAAAAGAGAACGTGTTTTTGACTAAATCTATTTAGATTTTGACCTGGAAGTTTGAAGTTTGCACAAGTTGGTGTGTAATTTTGAGATTTTGTTTATAGTTGTGAGAAAATGGTGAATTGTTTCCTGAATTGTGTGTTTGTAACTGAGAAAAACTGTAAATTGTTGAAAGATCATTCTGTCATTTATCTTTACTATGTATATGTGAATGTGTGTGTACACACACACACACACACACACACACACACACACACACAAACACACATACATACAATTAGTATATAAATAATAAATCAATACTTTTATTTAGCAAGGCTGTATTACATTGATCACGTGTGACAGTAAAAGCATGTATAATGTTACAAAATATTTCTATTCTATTCAATAAACCTTCTATTAGTAAAATAATTCTGAAAACAAGTGTCATCAAAAATATATTGCAGCAAAATTGTTTCCTATATTGATAATAGCAAGAAATGTCTCTTGAGCACCAAGTCAGCATAATAGCTAAATACTCCAACACATTACTTCATTCTTCAGTGTCCCATGATCCTTCAGAAACCAAATGGCTGCTAAAAATGCAACTTTGCCATCACAGGAATAATAGAAAGCAGATAATAATATTTCACCACATTACTTTTTTTTTATGAAACAAATGTAGCCTCTGTGAGCATAAGATAAAAACAAAGCAAAATCTTATTGACCCCAAAACTTTGAATGGTACTGTATGTATACTGTACATATAACTAAGGACTTTGAGTGATTTGAGAAACCCTAACATTCAATTATAACAGCATCAGTGGTCACCACTAGTTAGGTGGCTGTTTGATCCCTGCAAGGAATGATCCATGAGCTGCCACCAGTGTGTTCTTAAGGAGGCCATCCTTGTAAGTTTACTATAATCTTTGGATAAAGCTAATACAATTAGGACAACAATAAGGAACATTTGTTAATAAAAACACTAAATATGACATTGTGTTTCTTGAATTTTGTTTATTTAAAAGCATTTTGAAAAATAAATACACTGTCCCAGTTTTAGTCGACAAGGGCTGCACTAAAAGCATGAGTGATTTCATATTGATGGTGTAAAACGTATGAGCAAATTGGATTGTGAAACATCTGGAAGTGAGAGCAAAGACAAGCTAAGACCTGCAAACCCAGTGACTAAATTCACGTGGAACGCTTCCTCTTCATCTTACCATGGAAAAACATATCCGCATAAGCATGCAAGGCCATAAACTAGTGAAATCTCAAGTTTCACACTTTCTCTCATCAATTTACTTTTGATTTTCTGAATATGATTTTTGTCAAAGAAAAAAAAACTGTCAAATGAATGCGAAATCTGAAAGGACAATGCAACATGTGTCATCTCAATTGTTTTATTATCTGGAACATGGAAAATGCGGTAAAACTTTAGTATAGGGACCAATTCTCACGATTAACTAGTTGTTTATTAGCATGCCTATATTATTAACATAATGACTGTTTTTATAAAGCACATATTCAGCATACCCATAATCTACATCCCTAATCCTACCCCATACCTAAACTTAACAACTACCTTGCTAACTATTAATAAGCAGCAAATTAGGAGTTCATTGAGGCACAAGTCATAGTTAATTGTTTGTTAATGATGAAAATTGGACCTTAAAATAAAGCATTACCAAAAATGATATACAGACAAACATGCTATAATATTTGATCTAAAGTGCTATGTAATTTTCTTTTCGATCCAGTTCTTAAAGTTTGCTACCCGTGTGTAGATGGTATACAAATCTGGATTACAGCCTGGCAGATCATATCCGAAGCTCACTAGCCCCAGCAGTTCCCAAACATGATGAGAATCAGCATCTTCTGATCTGCTGGGGGGAAAAGGCTCCAGCCCTAAAGTGGGTTGGGAATCAGCAGAGAGTGAAAGAATAATCCCTCCGGTTTCAGAAGGGCAGATCATGGACGGGCTGAGTGGATGTTGGCGTCCACATAGCATGTTGTCAGTCATACTGATCGGTACACTGTGTTTGCTGAATTGCCTTTCGCACTTCACCACATCGGCTAATTCTATCAGTCCGGTCTGGGCAGTCTTGGAGTCTGTGTGTGCCCTGTGTTGGCTTGCTACGGGCCAGCCGGTGAGGAAGGCCTGCTTTGCAGTGAGCTCTCCACCCTGTAGACGCGGCAGGCACACAGGGGACACATACTCACTGATTCGAGCTTTGTCCGCCAGCTTCAGTATGGCCAGGTCGGAGTCTAACACATGTGGATCGTAGTTGGGATGGATCAAGATCTGAGAGATCTGTGTGGGAACAGAGATGATGAAAGACCTGAACTGAAACAGGCTGGTCGGTTTGAGAAGTAAATAATCCTACAGACTACCTAGCAAAGCCTAATCATAGATTATCGATAAGAATGTGCCTTGAGTTTTAATGCGTATATTTAGTCTGCAGTATCCTCAGTATGGCTTTGGGCTTTCCAAGAACTTTCAAAGACATAAAATATGTTAATGCTGTTGGCTTTATTGGAAAGATCTTGTTCTGTTAATATCAGGAGTTATTTATTACATGCAATTTATTTGTATGTACTCACAAATAAATAGATAATTAAATGGTGCCTGTTTGAATTGCATTAGTAATTTAGAGGGAATTCTGCAAGACACTATAGACACATTGTAGTCTGAAAGCTCTTACCTGTATGTGCTGTAGTCTCTTGATCTCTCCAAGGTCACTGATGTAATGTTTTCCCATTACTACATTTAGATTATCTGTACTGAGCGCCTCAGTTTGTCCAGGCTCTGCCACACAATGAGCAGCTACCACAACCCAGTGCTGGTTGACCAGAGCCCCACTGCAGACGAGCTGCCATCTCTGGTCCTTCTTAATCCATTCTTTATCTTCCTCTCCCTCTTCTTCCTCATCTATGGCAAACGTGTCCCCCCGTCTCTTGGTCCTTGTCATAAGAGGGCTGGCATTGTACAGACGGGCATATATGGCAGCATGCCATGGCCAGTGAATCTCTGTGAAATTCTGGGGACTGGCAGCTGGCAATTTACCGCATACTAGAAGAGAATGAATGCCGGTTCTGTGAGTGAGTGAGTTCTAGCAGAAATGTCTAATTATATCAGATTATTAGTGAGGGCCAGCTTTGAAAAATAAAATAAAATAATAAAAACCAATATTATAAAAATACATTTAAAAATGAGTGTTAGAAACTATTGTTATTAATGTATTTGTAAATAGGAAAACAGGTTCCACAATATGTTTAAAATATAAAGTAAAACAAAAATGGTAGTAATAATAATAATAATTATTATAATAATAACAATTATTATCATTTACATATTTACTGTATTTAATGTAATAAAATTATATCATACGCCCTGAAAATATAGTGTAGAAACAGTTTTCACTCAGAAATTGCAGGTACATTTCACAAATAATTACAAAAAAATGGGAAGTAGGACATTTGATAAAATGTGAAATTCTGTAGTAGAAAGATTGAGATACTGAAATAGTATCTTCTAGTAAAATATACTTAAATTTATGCATTTATCCAAAGCAACTTACAGTGCATTCAGGCTATACATTATTTTATCAGTATGTCTTTTTATTACTATTATTACATAAAAAGTATATATTATAAAATACATTTAAATAATTGTATAATAGATTATTTTACAAATCATGTAATTCTGCTTCATCAGCCTACAGTTGTCAGGGTTATTAGTGCATATAAATATTTATACATAGGGAAACAGAATCCATGACATGCTTTAAATGTGTTAGTGCTTCCCTCACCTGGTGAACAGGAGAAATGGCGACCGCTCCACTTTCCAGTCTTTAGGCATGTGCGGCGTGTGCTACCAGAATGCTTGTAAAGCGCTGAGACACACTCATATGCTATGCTGGTGTACACATGGTGGAAAGTTGCTGGCAAATCTCCAAAAGCAGAAAAGGCTTTCTCCAGCGTGTCTGCTTCAGTCCCTCCCTGACTGGATGCAGAGTACAGCTTGTGCACTGGACTTTTCCTAGCATTAAAAGGGACACAATTAAACTTTACACGTTTAATATCACACTGTCACAAAGAAATGAAACAAAAGTCTACCTGGAAGGAGGTTGATAATTCAAGACCTTCTGCCGCACAAGTTTAGAAACTTTAGGTTCTCTACAAGCTGTAAAACAGTTTAGATGTTCAAGCTGACAGTGTTTTTGCAAAAGGTATTTCATAATTGCTTTGCACCTTGAAGTGGAGATGTTACCTCTGACACACAGGGGCTGACTGCCGCTCCAGGTCCCATTCTTCTGGCATGTTCTTTTTGAGTCTCCACTAAGAATATATGTACTGTTACAGAAATATTCAACATATTTTATTCTGCCATCAGAACCTGAAACCTCCGTGTGTAGTATCCACTGTGGAGTTGTGGTGGAGGTGGACAGTCTTTTATGGTCACTTCTGTAATTCAAATAGCAGTGGAACAGGTCACTAAAATTTGCAATGATCCAGTAACAAAACAGATTTTTAGAGCATTGTTTATACTTAAAATCCATACATTTTCATACATTTTAAAATCCTGATAGATCTCAATAGAAGCTAATGTTCTGTGATCTCAAGTTCAAAAACCATGGCATACATGCACACCTGACTTTGATTGTAAGCAGCTTTGTCAGTCTCAAAACAACAATGTAACTCACTGCTTAAACATCACAGTACGATGCCATGTTGGTTCAAAAATATACAACAGAGTAATAACTTTAGCAAATTCATCAATTTGAGATCTCCGAGATGCTGCTTTGAACTGTTTTTTTTTTGTGTGAAAAATCGAATAGTTTAACGATGCCGGTAAAATAGAAACTTGCCCCCAGATGGCTAACAATGCTCCTGGTTTGGCTTTGTTCCACTATACCAACATCCCATTTTGGGGACCTGCAAACAGGTATCTAACACACAAACCACAACATAATCTTCTCAGCAGGTGCAAAGCTCCAAAATCAGTATGTGCGCATCCATGTGAAGAGCGACAGAATGGTGGCAGGTGGAGGATTTAGGCACAACACCTGCAGCTTTTTCATGCTCCTCCTGATCAGACATTTTGGGAACATGATCTGACCAGCTGTATGTCTGGCAGTGCATTCAAGTAATAAGTAACAAGTCAACACAGAATGACAGTAGGATCAGCTCACACATGACAAAACAACCCAGAATGTTATGACCAAACAGTACCACACCAAAATAAATGTTGAAAATGTCATTGTTGAAAACAATGTGTTGTTTAAAGGTGACTTTTTTAAATGTGCTATATTAATAAATGTTATGTCACTGGTCTGCCGTGAGTTCTCTCGCTGCAGTGGCTATGTTGGATGCCTTTTTCAGCTGTGACCATCATGTGTTTATGGTTGGTGCTTGATGTCCTCGCATGTATTCCCAATCTGTGGTGTGAGAGCTGCAAATCATTGCAGTTTGTTTCATGACTCCAGTAGGGACTGCTTGTTTGGACATTTCCTTTTCCATTTCAGACTCATTGTGTTTGGGCTGTTTGGACTGCACACATACCAGTTAATATCACTCTGGACAATCCTGTTGACTCAGACTCAACAATGTTGTGTCTGGCGTATGTACATTGTAAACATTTATTATATTATCTGATTTACTTGGTTTTTCGTGATTAAGCTTGTTAAAATGCCTTGAGCACTAGCTGAAAGCACTATATACAGTGAACATTATTATAAGTAGTAGTAATGCCGCCTTCAAATGCACCTGGGAAACGAGTACCTTATATTATGACATGTCACGCATTCAAGTCGAAAACAAGCCTAAACAAAATAATTATATTTTGAACAATAAACTCAAACAACTCTCTGAATTCAAAATGATGAAAAATGTCTACTTTTATCACTTATTTAAACATGTAACAACTAAACAACTCTGTTACATAAAGCAAACTGTGAAAGTTGAGTGATTTACTTTATTTACACCACCACAGCAGTGGCAGCTCAGGATTGTTTTGTTGGGGGTGCTAAGGGGGGGCTTAACAGTTCAGAGGGGGTGCTAAAAACGAATTAGATTGAGAGAAAGAAATGAACACCTAACTTTAGCTATCAGTTTTTTTATAAACAGCAGCTTCCAAAAAGGCATATTTCACTTTTTTCCTGGGGTATTAAACTTCTCATATGCCACTGTTATTAGTAATATACTAATGCCAACTGAAATTGGCAAAAAATGGCGGAAAATTGCAATATTAAGAGGATTTAGCAATTCCAATTAATGTAGGCCTGTTACATTCTTATTATTATTATGCCTGTTATTACTATTAGATTACTTTATTAAATTACATTAAATTATTGCCCCACAATAATTCCATAGCGCATCACCGCTGTGAGGATAATAAAATAGGCTATAGCTTACTCATTAAAATTTTTTAAACAAAGGTTGAAAAAAACAGGTCTATTCATTTATACAATGAGTTATAGGCCTATAACTATTATTATTAACACTGCTGTCAGTAATGAAAATGGGGGCTGTGCCGGGGCTATGCAAGTTTCTGATGGGCCCTTTGGCCCCGCCCCAGCGCCGGTGTCCTGACGGAACACCATACCCATCAGAATGGCATACCTTCGGTTAATGCGCATGCGCAGCAGTGAAATTTGAGGAATTGCGCATGCGTTAAATTTAAACCGTCATTTCAGCATACCAAGATTACAAGCGGTAAGTGTTGGTGTAATATATTGCATATTATATACACATTACCTAATTGCATGCCTTGTACAATCACAAGAAATGTTGACAGACGTTTTCAATATATTATTTTTAGCAAGTGGGGTCGTAAAGTCGCGATTTTGACCGAGATTAAACACATCGACTAATGTGTTGCTTTTTATTTTTAGCACGTGGGGTCGTAAAATCGCGATTTTGACCGAGATTAAACACATCGATTTTGCTTTTTATTTTTAGCACGTGGGGTCGTAAAATCGCGATTTTGACCGAGATTAAACACATCGATTTTGCTTTTTATTTTTAGCACGTGGGGTCGTAAAATCGCGATTTTGACCGAGATTAAACACATCGACTAATGTGTTGCTTTTAAATGATTAATGCTTATTTTTCTGCTAACTGTAGTTTAACCATGGAAAATAAGTGGGAGGAAATTTTCAATTACCTTTCAAAGGGTTCATACCCTCTTGAACTAAATAAAGGGCAGAAGCAAAGCCTAAGGAAATACTCCTCCAAATTCAGGCCTTTCCTCTAAAGACAAAGTCTGCATTGGAAGTAGCCAAAAACCTTTGTACAGTCATTTATAGACATGGCTGCCCTAAGCGCATACTGTCAGACCAAGGACGGGAGTTTGTCAATCAAGTAAGCTTCACTTTATGCATTTTGTTCTGATGATGTCATTTGTGATTTGGTGCTCAACAAATAAAGATTTATTGATTGAAATATTTGACAGAAGTACTATAAGTCAAATGAAAATAATGTTCTGATTTGTTATTTTTATTTTAGATCAACAGCACACTTTGTGAGCTGCTCTCTATTGCGAGGAGTGTTACGGCTGCTTACCATCCCCAAACAAATGGTCTTGATGAGAAAACCAATGATAACATCAAACGGTAAGCATTCATTATTCTTGCGTTTATTTGCAGGGTTTTGTTTATTTGGTAGCTCTTCTGATCATTATTAAGTGTATTGAAAGTTGGTAGTTTCTGTCTTGAAAAACATTCATTTAGAAATAATTCTAAAAATTATTTTTCTAGGGCACTTAAAAAGCTTGTTAATGATCAGCAAGATGACTGGGACCAGTACCTAGATGCAAGTCCTTTTTCGCTGAGATCCAAAATACAAACCACAACAAAATTCTCACCATTTCTTTTAATGTATGGGAGAGAAGCTAGATTTCCATCAGAAGTGCCTGTTGAACTGCCGGTAGGTTTTTTTCTGTCTTTTTCTTGAAAATGGCTTTCTGTTAGGCCCAAGCATCAAGTGACCAAACATTTTAAAAGATAGGCTTAGATAATATAGCTTAAACCAGTATGATTTGAGGTTGCATAGCATATTACCCCAAAAGGTGCAACTGCTCCTCTTTTACCTTGCTCAGGTTTTCTGAATACCCCAACCACAATATATTTTCCTGTAACTCCCAGATCCCACATATATCCAATAGATGCAGTAGTAATAGATAAATGCAGATATATTGCCCATGAAGCTCAGCTTTATTGGAAACATGTTTAATATTTTATTGTAGATTAATTTTGTGTAAAAGTCTATACTATGAAATGTACAAGTCATTATCTATTTTGTTGTAGCTTTCAACAATAATACTCCCTGAAGACTGCAGTGAATTTCTCAGGGAAAGTCAGAGAATGCAAGAGAGCACAAGAGAAAAGGTCGAGGAGAATATTGCACTGTCACAAAAAAAAATGACAGCGGCATTTGCAAAAAGAGTTCAGAAAAAGTACAGAAATGTGGAGTTTAAAGAGGGAGATGAAGTACTCTTACTGAACATGAGAAAGAGAAGCAGGAAAGGAGGGAGAATGGAAGCAGACTACACTGGACCCTACACAATTGAGGAGATTTCAGGAAAGACAGCAACTTTACAAACACCACAGGGTGTCTGTCTTAAAACAAAATATAGCATCAGTCACCTGAAACCTTATAAAAAAAGTAGTGCCAGCTCTCAGGTCCCAGCTCAAGCCAGCTCTCAGGTCCCAGCCCCAACCAGCTCTCAGGTCCCAGCTCAAGACAGTTCTCAGGTCCCAGCCCCAACCAGCTCTCAGGTCCCAGCTCAAGCCAGGTCTCAGGTCCCAGCTCAAGCCAGGTCTCAGGTCCCAGCTCAAGCCAGGTCTCCGGTCCCAGCTCAAGCCGGGTCTCAGGTCCCAGCTCAAGCCAGGTCTCAGGTCCCAGCTCAACCCAGGTCTCAGGTCCCAGCTCAAGCCAGCTCTCAGGTCCCAGCTCAAGCCAGGTCTCAGGTCCCAGCTCAAGCCAGCTCTCAGGTCCCAGCTCAAGCCAGGTCTAAGGTCCCAGCTCAAGCCAGGTCTCAGGTCCCAGCTCAAGACAGTTCTCAGGTCCCAGCCCCAACCAGCTCTCAGGTCCCAGCTCAAGCCAGGTCTCAGGTCCCAGCTCAAGCCAGGTCTCAGGTCCCAGCTCAAGCCAGGTCTCAGGTCCCAGCTCAAGCCGGGTCTCAGGTCCCAGCTCAAGCCAGGTCTCAGGTCCCAGCTCAAGCCAGGTCTCCGGTCCCAGCTCAAGCCAGCTCTCAGGTCCCAGCTCAAGCCAGGTCTCAGGTCCCAGCTCAAGCCAGCTCTCAGGTCCCAGCTCAAGCCAGGTCTAAGGTCCCAGCTCAAGCCAGGTCTCAGGTCCCAGCTCAAGCCAGGTCTCAGGTCCCAGCTCAAGCCAGCTCTCAGGTCCCAGCTCAAGCCAGGTCTAAGGTCCCAGCTCAAGCCAGGTCTAAGGTCCCAGCTCAAGCCAGGTCTCAGGTCCCAGCTCAAGCCAGGTCTAAGGTCCCAGCTCAAGCCAGCTCTCTGGTACCTGTTTGGGGTAGTACTCAAGAACAAGGTGCAATAGAAACTCATAAGTTAGTTACGACCTGTTGTTCGTTGGTTTAGACCAGTTGGTCATCAAGTTGCATGTTTCTCCCATGACCCATTCCTGGTCATGATTGCATGTGTTCTTTGTTGAAAATGTAAATGGTACAGTTTTTCATCTAAATATTAACAAGACTAATTTGAAATGTTCTGTGTTGCAGTCCAAAAACTTTGGTCTTCTAAAGATACAGGACAAGTGGAAGCGGTCGTGGGTCCATACAAAATTTATGATACCTCTTTTAGAACACTATCGGGACACGGCTGGCTTTCTGATGAGGTGAGGTAAGGTAATAAATGAAATTCAATTCTACTGAAAACTGTGTTTTCATTCTATTGTTAGAAATACTGGATTTTAACAGACCAATACTGTTACAGATACCTGTGCATCGGTTGGACGCTGTACTTGGGTCCTCTGTCTTTCATCGTGGCCAGTTCAGAGTTGTTCAAAAGGTAATATGGTTTTTATTACAGACTATGCAACCTTATACACATGCATGTTGGAACTTTGGATTTTAAGTGCTCTCTTCTATTTTTAGATGAAGTTACCCACAGCCTCAACTTGGATTTGTCCTGTAAACGTTGGACATCACTGGATTTTAGTGGTACTTTTCTTGATTCTGTATTTACCACAAACTTTATTGGTAGTTTTTGGTGTGTCTGTAAAATCTTTAGGGATTGTTTTAGGATTAACTAATATTTTTTTTTAAATTTCAACAGATTGTTAAAATGGATGAAAAATCCCTCCTTGTGATAGACCCCCTCGGTAATGAAAATATGTACCAGAGAAAAATTCTTCGGAATTGGAGGTGATGTAAAACAAGCCTTTCTTACTGTGTTTGCAGACTTATGTATTTGAATATGTTTCTGAACTTATGACTTGTACAATAACAGAAATTTTTTGAAGACAATAAATGTCAGTGAAGGCCTGTGGACGATCCAAACTGAAAAACACAATCTTCAGCAGGACGGCTCTAGTTGTGGAGTCTTAATTTTGATGGTATGGATATTATTGATATATGTTATTGGGGTGAATGTGTGTTACTTTACACCTACACTGACTCTTTGCAGTATGCAGAGCTCAATCTCCAAGGTAGGAGTATCTGCGTTGCTCAAACAGATACAGAGGTCTCAGCCGCAAGAGTCAAAATTGCAGCAACTCTTCTGGAATACAAAGGTATCCATTAATTATCCTTATTACATGGCTTGGCTGAATTTTAATGTAGAATGCGGTCTGTTATTTCTTGATAACAGACCGCTGCGAATTAGAACAGACCGTTACCATGAAAAACAGTGCATTGCTATGGACGCAGCAGGATTCTAACCGTAGAGACGGAACGGACTATTTTCTTTAGCGGAGGCAATACAATCGTTTTTAAAACAATAAACTCCTTTTTTAAATCACTATTTTGTGTCAAATTATTGATTTATTTGGTAGGTAGCCATGTAATAAGCGGGATAATGTATAGCGAGGCGGTTGTTATAGCAAATACAACACCTTCAGGCTGATTCAAGATCCCTCCGCTTCGTGTCGGGCTCCCGATCAGCCTGTCGGGGTTGTATTTCGCTATCACAACCGCCTCGCTATACATTATCCCTTACATGTCTGACTTGTCCTTTGACAAGAGACTATATTCAGGATAAATTGTGCTGAAGTTTTGCAGCAAATTTCTTTAAATTAAAATTGCTTGCATTGCACTATTTTTGTTTTTCATTTAAGATGGTGTGGAAGATCTCTGTGTTTCCTGCAACATGTTGCAGTTTGATGCTGAGGAGGATTTCACAGAGATGGTAATAAGACAATAGGTTATATACTGACAAACTGGCAACTTTCACTATCCATCCACTCAGCTTTTTGTCTTTATCTGATGTAAATCAATTCTGATACACCCGACAATTACAGAGTCGTCTGAGTATTTCTGCAGATGACAGGTCTCTGACTTAAACTGCAAGTCTGAGGTGTACAGAGTGAAAAGGAATGGTGAAAGTATGGTCCCATGTGGTGCTCCTGTGCTGCTGACCACCTGGTTTGACACACAATTCTTCAGTCTCACAAACTGTGGTCTGTTTGTCAGGTAGTCATTGATCCAGGTGATTGTTGAGGGCTTCACCTGTGTCTTCTGGAGATTCTGACAAAGCAAATCAGGCTGAATTGTGTTAAATGCACTGGAGAAATCCAACATGATCCTCGCAGTGCTGCCTGCTTTGTCCAGATGACAGTGGGTTGGTTGAAGCAGGTGGATGATGGCGTCTTCTTCTCCTAACTGCTTTCACTAAAGCAGGCAATACAGCAATCCTTGAAAACATTTACATGACAATAGTATTAACTATGGCTATTTAAGGCTCTTGTAGCAGTAAGAAGAAATGTATTTCTTCTTATTGCTAGTACAGCTGAAAAAGTTTGTAACAATTCTTCAATGCTTCATTGATTATATATTGCACTTCTAAAGTGAATTTTTTTAATTTTGTCTTTAAAGGTGCAGTGTGACATATGCTCAAGATGGACGCACAAGGAGTGTACCCCTGCAACCCTTGCCTCAGAGCATTTCAAGTGTAAAAAGTGTGTGTTAAATGCATAATGTTTGCTTCAAACTGTGTCGAAAAGTTCTATGTTGTACATATTGTACAATATGTACCTATTTGAAATTTGTATTAAAATATTTTTCAACCAGTCTATAAATAATGAATGTTTTTATAATTTATTTTCTTTTAGTAAGACACACAGACATAGGTTATGAAGGTATGCTGGTAAGTGTGAAAAGTAACAAAAAAGGATACCCCAACACTTAATTTTCTATGAAGCAAGACCTATCGAAACAGGGGCTATCAAAACAGCATACCCCTTTATAAACTGTATTTTTTATTAAACCAGGGGCTATCAAAACAGCATACCCCTTTATTAACTGTATTTTTATTAAACCAGGGGCTATCAAAACAGCATACCCCTTTATAAACTGTATTTTTTATTAAACCAGGGGCTATCAAAACAGCATACCCGTTATTAAACTGTATTTTTATTAAACCAGGGGCTATCAAAACAGCATACGTTATAAACTGTATTTTATTAAACCAGGGCTATCAAAACAGCATACCCCTTTATAAACTGTATTTTTATTAAACCAGGGGCTATCAAAACAGCATACCCTTTATAAACTGTATTTTATTAAACCAGGGGCTATCAAAACAGCATACCCTTTATAAACTGTATTTTTATTAAACCAGGGGCTATCAAAACAGCATACCCTTTATAAACTGTATTTTTTATTAAACCAGGGGCTATCAAAACAGCATACCCTTTATAAACTGTATTTTGTTATTAAATCCAGGGCTATCAAAACAGCATACCCCTTTATAAACTGTATTTTTATTAAATCAGGGGCTATCAAAACAGCATACCCCGTTATTAAACTGTATTTTTATTAAACCAGGGCTATCAAAACAGCATACCCTTATTAACTGTATTTTTATTAAACCAGGGGCTATCAAAACAGCATACCCCTTTATAAACTGTATTTTTATTAAATCAGGGGCTATCAAAACAGCATACCCCGTTATTAACTGTATTTTTATTAAACCAGGGGCTATCAAAACAGCATACCCGTTATAAACTGTATTTTTATTAAACCAGGGGCTATCAAAACAGCATACCCTTTATTAAACTGTATTTTTATTAAACCAGGGCTATCAAAACAGCATACCCCTTTATTAACTGTATTTTTATTAAATCAGGGCTATCAAAACAGCATACCCTTTATAAACTGTATTTTTATTAAACCAGGGCTATCAAAACAGCATACCCGTTATAAACTGTATTTTTATTAAACCAGGGCTATCAAAACAGCATACCCTTTATAAACTGTATTTTGTTATTAAATCAGGGCTATCAAAACAGCATACCCCTTTATAAACTGTATTTTGTTATTAAACCAGGGGCTATCAAAACAGCATACCCGTTATTAACTGTATTTTTATTAAATCAGGGGCTATCAAAACAGCATACCCGTTATTAACTGTATTTTTATTAAACCAGGGCTATCAAAACAGCATACCCCTTTATAACTGTATTTTTATTAAACCAGGGGCTATCAAAACAGCATACCCTTTATAAACTGTATTTTTATTAAACCAGGGGCTATCAAAACAGCATACCCCTTTATAAACTGTATTTTTATTAAACCAGGGGCTATCAAAACAGCATACCCGTTTATAAACTGTATTTTTATTAAACCAGGGGCTATCAAAACAGCATACCCCTTTATAACTGTATTTTTATTAAACCAGGGCTATCAAAACAGCATACCCTTTATAAACTGTATTTTTATTAAACCAGGGGCTATCAAAACAGCATACCCCTTTATAAACTGTATTTTTATTAAACCAGGGGCTATCAAAACAGCATACCCTTTATTAACTGTATTTTTATTAAACCAGGGGCTATCAAAACAGCATACCCCGTTATAAACTGTATTTTTATTAAACCAGGGGCTATCAAAACAGCATACCCCGTTATAAACTGTATTTTTATTAAACCAGGGGCTATCAAAACAGCATACCCCGTTATAAACTGTATTTTTATTAAACCAGGGGCTATCAAAACAGCATACCCCTTTATAAACTGTATTTTTATTAAACCAGGGGCTATCAAAACAGCATACCCTTCACAAACACTGGTATGCTGTTTTGACAAAGTATGCTACATCGACAGACCCCGCTATAAAACTCAACTTCCGGTATGCTATTCTGACAAAGTATGCTACATCGACAGAACACCGGCACTGCACCACAGGCTTGCTTTCCAACATGTATTTCATAGAATTGCCAGTTTTTATAGGCTATGGTCATATGAACCTTTAGCTCACGTGAGCATACGGCTTAGTTATACAAGTACTGTTCATTTCTCTTTGTGTAAAACTTTTTTTAATAAGCAAAAGTTACTGAGTGTACCTTTAAGTAAAGACCCGCCAACTAATCACGCCACGTAACTGATAGGTCGCTGGAGACCTCATTTACTCAAAACGCTGCTGATAGACACGTCTGTAAATATATAAAATCGGAATAGCTTCCTGTGCATTTACCAGAAAAGTCTAAACATCGTCCTCTAACCTTTTCGTCATTGGCATTCCCCCTGGAGAAATATGAAACCACATTTGTCAAGTCTCATGATCTGAATTTGGTCACATGATTCGCGTCTGAAGCCTGGAAGAGTTTGGGAGGAGATGCAGGGAACATCACATAGGAGAGGAGAATTCATTATGATCATATTTTAGCCACAGAAGACTCATGTAAGAAGAGGTAAATGGAAAGCGAAATGGACTAAAATGCGTTTTGAAATCATGAACGCCGCCAAGGTGAAATTATGCGTGTCATTTTGCATGTGGCTTGGAATAGTTACCTGGATTGGAAATATGGAGTTGCATCTTTGGTTCGTATTTGTCCAACAATCCTCTGAAAGGGGACGTTTTATTTTCCGTTGCAAACGAGCAGGTAAATATTTCTAAACGACACGCGCCGGTGAGCGCAGGATTGCGCGATGGAAAAACTTTTCATATTCCGGATAACGCGATCGAGAACCGGGTCTTCTGGGGCGCGTGGCTGGACGGTCTCTCCACTCGTGTTTTTGGCGTGGAGCACGAGAGGAAGTGGAGAGAGCAGGTTCGGGACGCTCGGGTGGTTGTGCTGGAAGCGGGCTGCGGCAGACCCACAAACCGCCTAGCGACCTTCGCCGACGGGACGAGAGCGTGCGTGCGATACGGCATCGACGCGGATCAAGTGCTGGGCGAAACGCTCTCGTATTATCTAGCGGAACTGCTTGGGATTTCCAATCTTCCGCCCTTGGCGCTTTCCAAACTGAACCTGTCCAGTGAGCAGTGGGCAAGTGTGCGAGGAAATATCGAGGTGTTAGAATGGTCTCCTAATGCCATCGTGTCTCTCACTGAGTTCATCCCAAATGTCACTGGAGTGTTTATTCCATTGCATTTGCGGAAACAGCAAGGTCTGCAACTCTCTGCTGAGAATATATCTAACATGAATGTAACGTATCTGGTTGAGTTAATGCAGTGGAGTGATCTAATCATATTTGATTATTTAACGGCCAACTTTGATCGGATTGTCAGTCACATTTTCAGTCTCCAGTGGGACGCGCGCGTGATGGAGAGGACCACTAATAACCTTCTCAAAACAATCAACGGACATTTGCTTTTTATTGATAACGAGGCAGGGCTCGTTCACGGATACAGAGTGCTTGACCTGTGGGAACGATATCACAGGCTACTGCTGAGTTCGTCGTGTATATTTCGCAGAAGTACAGTCCGGCGTTTGTCTGAGTTGAAGCGCTCCGGAAACAGTGCGAAGCTGCTGTGTGAACTGTACCGCGCGAGGGAACCGTTGGCGCGCGAACTGGGCTCTCTGTCTGAAGAGCACGCGCTTACGTTGCAGAACAGAGTTGATGTGGTTTACAAACACATTAAGCAGTGCACAGAAATCATATAGACATTTGCGAGCTCAGGTGTTTCTATGTGTAGGTGTTATAAATACGTTGCAGTCTGTACTGTCATCGTGTCATTCGTATTTGAACTTAATAATGCTTAGTAGAATGTATGAATAACGTGGCAGAATAGGGATATTAACAAAAGGCTGCTATTGTTTAGTCTATGGGTTGAAACATTCCCACTCTCCTGCTGAAAAAAGATCATAAACCAGCTAAAGCTAATGTACTTGTTTCCCAGGCTGCACTTTTGGCTGGTTTTAGAAGAATTTGGGACACTATTTAGGAGATCAGTTTGGGCAAGCAGCAAGCTGGTTTAGGGTGTTTTGTTTTCATGAGGGTACAAAATAAATAATCAATAATAAAGAGTAAATGGATCTTACAGTCTAACACGTTATTTATCCCTAAACTGTTTAGATTAACGTCAAGTGTCAAGTTCTGTTGTTACACCTACTAGGTAGTAACACAGAAAATATACTAAATTTAAAATCTACCTGTTCATTTTTGTAATTGCTAATTGTAATTTTTCATAAATGTCTCTACACAGTTTTGTGTCATATTTGTAGGTCTAATATAATACAATTTAAAAGACGTGTTACAACCCTCCCCATCTGTTCAGCCATGATGCTTCTCATTTCTATAACATGTAGATGAGATAATCTTAGCATTGGTTGAATGTGAATAGGCTTGACAGAATTAAATATGCCTGTTCAATGCAGCTTATTATGAATGCTGAGACAGCAATGCGTTCCTATACCATCATCTTTATCAGTAATATTGATCTCCATGATTGATATACTCTAACTCTACATTTGACATTTTTAAGCAGTTTTATTCAGGCTATACATTTATTGTCAGTATGTGTGTTCCCTGGGAATTGAACCCATTACCTTTTGAGCTGCTAACGCAATGCTCTACCACTGAGCCACAGGAACACAAAACCCTTCCTGATAAACAATTACGTGCGTTATTTTCCTAATTCGGAACTATGCTTTTTTTTACTGTATTTGCTCACATTTTTACTGGTGGAGTAGTGTTAGCAAAGAAAAAGAAATCAACTAACTTGTTTGTAAAAAATTGCAAATCTCATATTTGTATTTATATTATATCTGTCAATTATGTTTGGTTCCATAAATCAGATATGATGGAAGCAGGGTGAGCTGTCACTAAATATTAAAGTGAAATTTTAGAGCACATTTTTATAAGAGCACGACTTTGTGGCATCTCGTCAAAAGTAGCAGAAATGCTCATTTAAAATGCAATATACAGCTTTAGTCATGTGGAAAAATACAATTTTGTGAGAATTGGGAGAGGGACTTGAATGAAACAAATATGGTTTCCCTACAGACTCTCAGTCCTTGCATGGCCTGTGTTGAGGGGGGTTTAGTTTCAAAGGCATTTGCAGCTTTCATCAACATCACTCATATAGCCTCTTTAAGCTATTTTATCTTGACTGCTTAGGGATCAGGAACACTAACAACAAAGTAAGCTTTTTAAATACTTTTCTATGCCACGTATCTTTGAAATATTTCATGTTGGTATGACTTGGAGTCCTATGGCTTATATACAGTAAAGGGAGCAGCAGAATTAATTAAGTGGAGGTCAGAGGTTAAGCAGAGGGGAATGTTTAAACCAGACCAGCCACCTGCCCAATCAGTCACTTTCCATGTCAAACACACCCCATAATACCACAGCTAAATATGTTTACTCTTGCAGTTAGCAGATCGTAAACTATATCAGCAAGTCTACTTTCCTGAAACTCTAACTGTAGGATGATGCTGGTGTTGTGTTTAACATACATAACAAGCTTTTAAATTAATACGTTTGTTTAAAAATATAAAAACAGTAAGTTTGCAAAAGTACACTTTTTTAAAGTTTAAGTTTAGAACTAAATACTTTATTCAACAAAATTGATCAAAAGTGACAGCAAAGACTTGCTATTACAAAATATTTATGTTTCAAATAAATGCTGTTCTTCTAAACTAATCCCGTGGTTTAAAAAAAGGTCAAGCAGCACAACAGTGTTTTCAACATAATAATAATTAGAAATGTTCATTTTGCACCAACTCAACATATAACACAGAAGACTAGGATAATGGCCACTGAAAATTCAGCTTTTCATCACAGGAATAAATTACATATTAAATATAATACAACTTTGTTTTTAATTTGTATTAACTTTTTCAGCATTTAAAAAATTAAAGTTGCAAGCCACTGCCAGCGTTTTGATGATTTTCACAAAAATGTCATGGCCCCCAGAATATTTTATTGTATGAATATCTGAACATGCAGTACACCAAATAAAGATCAGACCGTCTGCTTTAAAAACAAACAAACAAACCTAAACAAAACCTTTTATTCTATCTTCAAGCTTTTTTTGATGGTTAGAAAAGTGTCCCAGTTACGACCCCTTGCTCTGATGTCATGCTGACGTGTGCCAAAAAACTCTCGTGATGACGAGAGGGGCTGTGTCGGATTGAGCAGTCACGCGCAGTAGCTCTCCACTGCGCTGACCAAAAGCATGATGGGAAACGACTGACTGATGACACAGCTTAATGCTCATTGGTTCAGACAACCGTGATGCTGTGTTCTCTGCTAAAAATTAGTATTTTTAAATCTGATTTCATGTGATTATGTATTTAAATTACGCATGAATATTCCCAAACACTGTCACAGTGTGATCTCTGTGTAAGATATGTGATTGCTGTCATATTTCTATAAAAATCTAAAATACGTATCAAAGCAAAAATGGACTATAAATGCGCCTTTCGTATGGTATTAAATAGCAAGCACTTTGAGTGTCTTGTTCATCATATTTATTTTCATATAAAAGCAACAGAACTGAAATTATATCATGTTTATAAGCAGCACAGCATAGGAGAGTGAATAACGTGATATCCTCCTTTGATCTTGTTGGTATCTGTTCCACTGCGAGAGCTGTCCTTCTTGACTGAGTTTATTTCACTCCTCCCCTCACTGTAGCCGCCTACTCTCGCCGATATTTCAGGTGAGGCGAGGCGCATATCAGACAAGCCTGATGTCTCACAATCTACCCAAGTTCTGTCATGAAACTCTAGATGGCGCAGTCCTATAGGGCAAACTCAATCTGACATAATGACATCATTATAACATGGCACAGCTTATTGGTTCTTTTTGTATTGGCAGCCAATAATCTTGCTGCTCAAATTTAAAATATGTGGCTAGTGCTTGTTGTAGCAGTGCAGTGCGCTTCAGAAACCCTCCACCTTCCCCAGCTCCACCTGTATACCCTTCTGTGTGGTGATTCATGTATGATTAATATGGGGGTTATTTTGTATATGTAGTATGTGCAGCAGTATTTCTTACTTGCTCATGTTGCGGATGTTTTTGTGGAAGCAAGACTGTATTTGCTCTGTCACAGCAGCAGCAGCGTAGCTATTTCACCAAACCCCCAACGGACAAACATTGGTTATATTACCATGCCAATCCGAGAGTTGTCATGATATAAATATTATTTTTACTGTATTTTTGATCAAATAAATGAAACCTTGTTAAGTACAAGAAATGTCTTTAAAAACATTTAAGTATCTACTAACTTCAGATTTTTGTTTCACCAACTCTGAACTTGAAGTTCAAAAAGTTGAGGTAAAAGTAAGTTCTTCATCTGTATTTGAAGCAACGCTATTGGCATTATGTAATGGCCGCAGAGACGAGGCCTTATTCTGTTTTTCAAAGGTCTGTGGTTTTGTTTACTGCTGTGGCTTTTTATATTAAAGTGATATATGGAGCAACTTGTAGACTATATGGGCTTTTTAACATTTTCCAAACTTCAACAAAAATGAGACCAATTCCCTGTTGTGGAGGTGTCAAGAATGGTTAAAATATTAACCCATTTCCCCCCTCTATGGAACACAAATCATTTACTCAGCCTCCACACGAAAGGCTTTCCCCTCTCTGTGTGCCACTAACACTGATGGAACCAAATAGAATCCATCTATAATAATGACAAATACATGGAACCGAGTGGAAGTGTGAGAAGTTTGAGTTGGAACACCATCCATCAGAACAGACGTGGGAGTTGCAGAATGGCGAAGTGGGCGTAAGCGTGAACTTAGAGAATTTAATGACAGTTTTTCATCAATTTCCCAACCTTGGCACATGAATGTATTGTGCATTAGTGGAAAGCTGTACATAAAATGTATTTTTTCTTCATTATTCTGCCAGTAAAAAGTATTTTTGCGTCTCTTGCCTATTATAGTAAGGATTTTAAGAGTCATATGTGCTCATGAATGCACTGTTTGTTGTAGTAAATCTCCTACTCATGCACACAAACACATGTACACACATGCAATTCATGAGTTGCTATGGAAGAACAGAGGCGAGGCCAAAGCACTCCGAAACAGACTGGCAGTAATTGGCATTTCTCCCTCTCTCTCCCCAGGCCCTATTTTGCTTCCACACAGAGGAAAACGGAAGAGCCATAAAAATAAATAGGAGAATGGCACACAGCACATTCCCTCCCCTGTGTTTCCCTCTACTGATCTCAAAGCACATTGAGCACAGAGGAGAAATGGCTCTTTCACGAGCCCCCACCAGCCCCAAGACACCACTTCCTACTGCATCCTAATGGCTCAGAAAGATGAAGTCATCCCTTTTGTCAAAAGTAAAGTAATGGCCTCATCCACATAGTCTCACTCACAAAGCTCTACACATAAGCCCTGGTCCTCTTTCATAATACGTTCTTACTATAAAGAGGGATTTCATTGTATATTGAAAGAGATTTTGTATGTATATATACTCTACCGTTCTAAAGTTTGTTTAAAAACGTTCATGCTTTTGAAATAAGTGTAATCTGCTCACCGAGGCTGGATTTTTTTAAATTGATTAATTTAATGTATAAAATTGTAATATCCTTACAATTTAAAATAGGCTAACAGTTTTCTATTTTAATGTCCTTTAAAATGTAATTTATACCTGTGATGGTAAAGCTGAATTTTCAGCAGAAATTACTGTTTTCAATGTAACATGATCCTTCAGAAACATTGTAATTGATTTGGTGCTGAATGAATATTTATTATTATTGTCAATGTTGAAAGCAATTGTGCAGATAATAATAATTTTGTGAAACTATGAAATAATAAATAATCCTAAAAATATTACATTTAATTTTGTATTAATTGATATATACAGTTGAAGTCAAAAGTTTACATACATACACCTTGCAGAATCTACTAAATCTTAATTATTTTACCAAATAAGAAGGATCATACAAAATGCATGTTATTGTTTATTTAGTACTGACCTGAATAAGATATTTCACATAAAGATGTTTTCATGTAGTCCACAAGAGAAAATAATAGTTGAATTTATAAAAATGACCCTGTTCAAAAGTTTACATACACTTGATTCTTAATACTGTGTTGTTACCTGAATGATCCACAGCTGTGTTTTGTTTTTTTGTTTAGTAATAGTTGTTCATGAGTCCCTTGTTCATCCTGAACAGTTAAACTTCCTGCTGTTCTTCAGAAAAATCCTTCAGATGGTCCCACAAATTATTTGGTTTTCCAGCATTTTTGTGAATTTGAACGCTTTCCAGCAATGACTGTATGATTTTGAGATCCAACTTTTCACACAGAGGACAACTGAGGGACTCATTTTCAACTATTACTGAAGATTAAAATGCTCACTGATGCTCCAGAAGGAGAAAACTATGCATTAAGAACTTTTAAACATGTTTAAAAGAAATGAGTCCCTCAATTGTTCTCAGTGTGAAAAGTTGGATCTCAAAATCATACAGTCATCATTGAAAGCATTCAAATACTATTATTTTCTCTTGTGGACTACATGTCAACATCTTTTATGTGAAATATCTTATTCAGGTCAGTACTAAATAAACAATAACATGCAATGTGTATGATCCCTCTTACTTGGTGAAACAATCAACATTTTGCAGATTCTGCAAGGTGTATATAAACGTTTGACTTCAACTGTGTGTGTGTGTGTGCGTGTTCAGGATTTTTTTATGAGTATGAAGTGTTCAAAAGAATATATTTGTTCGAAAATGTAATGTCAGTTTTTCTAAACACTACGAAATACACATAAACTAGTTAACAATTTTTAGATTTAGTTTAGAACATTTTATAAACATACCCCCACATTATTTTTTTTTAATATCAGATTGATTCTTACTATTTTCTAAAAATGGCCTGAAGTAGCAATATGATGTTATCCATACTATGTATTGTTATTTGTCCATTATTCAGTTGGGCTTAATTTAATTTACTTTCTTTAAGTTAAAACAAATAAAATAAATAAATAAACACAGACAAACTGTGCATATTCAGCCACCAGGTGGCGGTCTGTTATAACAAAGTGATCTCCTGCTGCAGACTACTTTTTGTGTACCACTCAGTCAGACTCAGAAAGCAAACAAAAGAAAACAAAAACAAAAAACACTACGAGGTTTTAGAAGAAGTTTTCATTCTTTGAGATGTTTAATGATGAAAGATAAAAATTGCTCATAGATCATCTGATTCTATCAAACAGTGCACAATATTTTGGGAACATTATAACATCATGTTTTAAGGTTTCTTTATTCGTCACATAATAAATTATACAGGGTATAATCAGAAGTGAAATGTAAAGTGAATCTCATTTTGTGTCTCCCCTTTTCTCTCATTTCCCCCTTGCACCTTGCTCTCAGGAATCTCCAGACAAGGGAATGCCTCAGTAATTCCCTCAGGAGTGCTGATACTTCCTCCCGCATTAAATGACTTAGAGCACCAGGTGATGCAAATATTTAGTTTTCCCTGCACCAAGAGTGGTCAGCGCAATCTATACGCTCAACCAGGGCTTATTGTAATGCATAAGACCCCTACCAAGGGACAGTCAGTATGGACCACATTTTCACTCTCCCAAACAACAAACATGCTTTCCCTTTACACAAAGAAGAACAAGGAAGGAATGCTAATCACCTGCCCATCAAACTACCACGTTCAGTGGGCTGTCAAGGCCTAACACAAGAAGACTTTTTGGGCAATGTTTGCATTGTCAGATGAGTATAATTTTTTTGAGAATACAATCAATTTACTGTAAAATGCCATCAAATGTTTATTGGTTTTTGGAAGTAAAAACTATGAATTACTCTACAATGAAAAACATTAAAGGACATCCCTGCATGACACATTGATTATACTTAAATAATGTTTATTCTCATTTTTGTTACCAGTAACATATAAATTAGGGTTTTGTATAGCATTGTTATGTTATTTAATTAAAGTGTATTGCACTTGTGTGCCCATGGTGGTGTTTTGTGTTGTGTGTTTGACCATGTACATTGACTATATGCAAGCATTGGACATTTTTTTATGGACAGGTTAATCACAATGAACTCTGATTCATCGTGTGGCAATCTATTGTGCCACATGTGTTGTTATTATCTGTACATTTTAAGGTAAAAAGCAGATTTGGATATGAAAAACATTATATTACTTAATGATATATACATTTATGAGTTAAGTAAACAGTACAGAAAAATATAGCCTTTTTTTCCTATACCACAATTAAACAGGCTACTTCTTTAAAAAGTGTGTTCAAAAGCTTCATTCTGCTCTGTTGGGAGCTTGAAGGCCTGACGTTTCTCAAACGCATCCTTGACTCTGTCACTAAGATGTGCTCTTTAATCAGTGAAATGTTCTGAGGGCCACTCATTCTTTTTCTTCAGTTCACTGCGAGTTTAAAAACAGACTTCACTTCCTCTCATCAAACATCTTGCTCCATTCCAAGCTCAGTGCAGTCTGCGAGCTCATGCGGGACGTTTAAAGATCCCCCGCAGGGGAATAGTGAGTGAGTGCCACACTTTCACTTGGCAAAACAGCAAACATACCTTCCCTTCACTGCCACACAAAAGATTACAAGCAGGAAATGCTAATCGTCCGCCCGTCAAACTATCACAAGTCTGAGGTGAGCTGCTCTGTTAACTGTCATCCCTGCAGAGCCGCTGGGCTTCTGATGGTTTCATCTGCCCTCAGAAAGAGACATCCACAGAGGCTCAAACTGTGGCTCAGGCTCCCAGAACAAAAACAGTCCCAGGCTCCAGGGATGTGGGCTCATTATTTGTATGCATGCCAGTGTGTTCTCCCATTGACTTTTGCACTAAGGACAAGGCCAGAGAAGCATTCTTTTATTAAGCAATGGGGAGCTTATCTTATTCATCTGTGAACCGCTCCATTACGTATGCAGGCAGACGAATGTTATCTCATTACTGCTGTCTGTCCGTGCATCAAACGTGTAGAATGTGATACGATCCGTGTTGAGATGGAAATTTAGATTATGGCATTGTGTATATTCAAAATATCAAATAAAGGTGAGTCTTAAAGGGACAGTTCATCCCAGAATGAAAATTCTGGCATCATTTACTCATCTTCATGTTGTGTGCATGAACTTTTTCTTCTGTTGAACGCATAATAGAAGATATTTTGAAGGATGTTTCAACTGTTTTTGTCAGTACAATGAAAGTCAGTGGGGTTCAAAACAACATCGAACCTCACTGACTTTCATTGATTGGACAAAACATATCTTCTTTTATGTTCCACAGAAGAAAGTCAGTCATGCAGGTTTGGAATTACATGAGGATGAATAAATGGGATTTTTGTTGTTGTTGTTTTTTTAGTTCAGTTTAGATTTTTGTTTGTTTGTTTAATCTTTAGTAATTTTTCTATGTGCTTTTGTCATTTTCTTTATTTATTTTGCTTTGAGTGCTGTCAAAAGATTTATCGTGATTAATAAATTAAATAATTGATTAATTATAATTAATTATGATCTATTAAACATAGATTAATTGTGTAAATATTACATACACACATACAGTATGTATTTTGAAAACATGTGCATGTCTATATTTACATTCATCAAATTTTTTATAAATATATTTATTTAAAATATAAACATAATTATTTCTGGAATATATACATGCGTGTGTGTGTGTATTTATATATACATAATAAATATACACAGCACACACACATATATTATGTAATCGGAAACTTTTATTTTGGAAGTGATTAATAGCGATTAATCATTTGAAAGAACTAATTATTTCAATATTTATTAATAATTTAGATTTATTTTTTGTAGTCATTTTACAATTTACTTCAGTGACAATATTTCTAATTTTAATGTAATGTTTTTCTTATATTTTTTTATTTATTTAATTTCAGGCTCATTTCATTTAACAAAAAGCCGTTTTAATAATTTTAGTGACTGATAACAACACTGGTTCAAGCATCAGGATAAAAGATGAGATGTATAATGTATTTTTTGAACTCTTACTTTAGAATCTCTGTTGTATCTTGATGTTTTCTTGTTCGACATTGCTTGAAACATTAGTGGATACTTCAGTTTTAGTTTGAAACCAGTGTCTTTATATTCCCATCACGGCAGGCTGTTAATGCAGTGCCTCACGCTAATATTAGGCAGGCATGCTCTCTCAGTCTCACTCATTGTGTTTTCGCCTCCATCCAAAAGCTTGAAAGTTTTTTTTTTTTGCTTCTCTATTCCTTAATCAAATCCCCCGTTACACCCGCCACACACCCAGCCTCAGGCTGCAGAAACGCACAGAGAGGTAGGCAGCACGTCCCTATTCAGACAGTCACCGCCATCCACAAAAGCGCCAACAACCCGCAACCCATCCGTCACACTGACACCCACCCCCCTCCTCCCCAGCTCCCCAGTCCTCGGCCACCCTCTCCCCAAAACAAGAGAGGGTTTTGGGGTAGCACACACTCCAAACACCTTCAGATAGAATCTGAACCGGCTCCCTTTTGTCCTGCCCCGGCCGGGCCCCCTGCACAATGTGACCAGGCAGAACAGAAAAAAAAGGGAGTGTCTGGGCTGAGGCACTGGACTCGCCCTCACCAGCCCTCTTCTCTCCGGTCACCAGCAGCATCTCTTGTGTGGGGCTCTCAGAGGGGTTGGTAAGGCCTGCCCCCCATTGCGCTGATACCACAACAATAAACTGGTGTCCATTCACAGTCAGAGTGGCTGTCCTTTGCTGCATCCAAAATGTCCAAAAAAGTGATGCATTGATGTTGAAGAGTCTTAGTTCGGGCTTCTTTGACTGTCTTAGACTTAGATGAAAAGTACTTTTCTTACCACAGTGTGAAAGTTATTGTGATGCTGTCCCACTTGAGTCAGTGCTTTTTTTGGAACTCTATCAAATTCATGATTACTATTGAAATGTGATACATAGACAAGGTAAGATGGCTATTCAACAGGATTCAGCTTTATTATTCGAGTTCCTTTTAATGAGATTTAAGCACACAATAACTGAAACCCTGCGAGCATGAATTAGGACTACTCTTAAATGTGGGCATGCTATTTAAACCCTTAAAATGACTTTTTAATGCAACAGTGAAGCCAGGCTCATTCATATTAATAACATAATATTTAATACACACTTCCATTAGTATAAATGGAAAAGTTTGGAGTTGGTGAACTGTTTTTGAAAGAAATCACTTATGCTCAGTATATATTTGCTGAAAAATACAGTAAAAAAACTGTAATATTGAGAAGTATTATTGCAATTTGAAAGAACTTTTTTCTATATTAATATACTATAAAATGTAATGTATTCCTGTCATGGCAAAGCCTAATTTTTTAGCATCATTACTCCAATCTTCAATGTCGCATGATCCTTCAGAAATCATTCCAATGATTTGCTGCTTAAGAAACATTTCTTTATTTAATATTATTATCAGTGTTGAAAACAGTAGTGCTGCATAATATTTTTGGCAAACGTGATGCAGTTTTATAAGGATTCTTTGATGAATGGAAAGTTCAAAAGAACATCATCTGATTTTAAATTGATCTTTTTTCTGTAACAACATAACATTTTACTGCCAGTTTGAACCAATTCAATGCACCTGAAAAAAAATCGAATTGAATTGATAATAAATTGAACATATAATACAGGAAGTATTATTTTATATTTAATATAAAAGAATAGCAGTATGCACAACAAGCAGTATTTTGGTCTGCACAATTGAGCTGTTATTTTATCACTCCACACTCTGAACCTCTGCTGTAGTTGTATTTGTTTTAGTCCCTCCTATTTCGTTACACAGAGCTCCCTGTTGCTAAAGTACCATTGAAAGGCAGCAGTGTGGAATGCAGGGATCCCGCCAGCCCCATGCCCTTTCCTGAGCGGGCATGTGCCACTCAGACAGCAGGGGCCACAACCTCAAATTACGCTGCATCCCAATACAAGAACCCTGCTGTGCAGGGAGGAGTGTAGATAGAATAGTGGCACACACTCGCATTAGCGGGACTGTTTGTAATTCAGTGTTTGTGTGAGGGTAAAAACTGAAAGGCTGTACGATTGGCTGGTAGGGAAATCTAGCTTGGCCTCTTTCATGACCACTCTGATAAAGCTTTCTTCAGGATTTGCTATGGTTGTCTTGTCCTGCTGCAGCTGTCCTTTAGGAGACAGCCAGCGCAGTGAAAAGAACTGGCCTTGAGGGACCAGAGGTAAAGCAGGGTTGATGGGCTTATATTATTCAGTATTGTAGTGCATGACGCCTCTCATTAACTAATATTATTTAGTGGAGCGAGCGCAAAAGATAAAGTGATTTCAGTTGTGATGAATGCATAAAGAAGAAAAGAGGGAGTGAAAGGAGGAGAGGGAGTAATATTTTTTCCTTTTCTCTCTTTCTCTTTTTTTGTTGTCAACTTTTTATGAATAAAAATGATTGAGTGAGAAAGTGCGGACAGAGTCGTTTAGCTTAAGTACATATCAGAAATGGTTTATAACTGTGCTCAGAAAAGCAGTATGTAGATATTTACTTTTATCCACAAGCTTTACTACAAAACTAATTTTTGAACTATTTTCATAATATATATATATATATATATTAAATTGTTTTATATTAATTACCTATATGTATTTATATATAATAAATATCATATATCAAGGTTATTTAAAAAAACAACAACGAAAAAACACTTTGTTAAGTAAATTCCGAGTCCCTGGTATGTAAACAACAACATAACATACAATCAGTTCATGAGTGCTCAAATTCAGTCACAAAGTGAACCAGTGCTTTGTATTACTATTTTGCTATACGTTATTGGGTTTTGAATATTGCATTGACAAATCAGAATTCAAGACCGGAACTATCCGTGTTATAATAAATGATTCGATGGGGATATCTTTTAGTCGTATTGTTCAGACCGGTTGTGTGCGTTTTGTAGCTAAAATGAATAACATTTGTAGTGCATGTTGAGAAATGACATTTGTATGCGGTGTCTCTGTGCATGTGTGTGTGTGATGGAGGTCATAGTCCAGGGCAAGCATTGAACTGGAATGGCCTGCAGGGATACATGTTGCTAGGCAAAGTGCACTGGCTCAGTTGGAGTTGAACGCACAATGCAGCAAGGCCCATTGGTCCTGATGATAATAAATGAGGTGCCAGTGCATCTGTGGTGTTCCAGAGCTCAGAGAGCTTAACGCCGTCCATGCCGTCTGCTATTATGAATTGTATTCATTAGAAGTCAAGCTTTTATTACTTCAGGGAATTGAAACAATGGAATGACATTTGAAATGGCTAGATATGTCTTCATTTAGTGAGCTCATTGGAAATGTGTTTTATTTCAGATAGATAAGGAAACTTTCTTATCAGGAATTATTTGGCAAAATATCCAAAGTAACAAGGATGACTGTCTTGTGAGTATAACTATGCACCTAAGTCTCAGAACAGCTCAAGCAAGCATGGATTTGAGTATAAAAAGTGTGTATTTTAACACAAACTCACAATCTAGCTCAATGTACGTTTCTTGAACAGTTTCATCATTGGGTTGTACCAGAAAAGGCCGAGACTCTAAAAGTGTAAACTGACTCTGGAACAGTTGACATGGTTGGATCTCTCAGGGCCAATCTTGTAGCCCCTGGCATGGTTGATTTTGACGTTATCTGCGGCATGTCGTCCTCATGGTAAAAAGTCAGCCCTCTTGAGTGCTGTAAACCACGGACTAATCTCTGCGGCCTACTGTCAGGGGTCACACTGGCCGCACGCTAGGGTCAGCCCGTGACCTCCTTCCCTCCGGCAGAGCCTAAGGTGCCTTTCACTCCAAACAGCAGTGTAATTATCTCCTTATTGCAGGAGCGCTGAGGCCTGATGAGAGAGAGTTTCAAGAGGGCTTGTCAAAGATGAGAGGCTTTAGACGCGTAATTCTCATCTCTCATTAGTTGTGGCCCCTCTTTCTCCAGCCCATGGGCACACAAAGAGCCTCCGCTCCCCCAGCTGAGAAGGGCTTCATCAGGGACAAAAGGGAGTCCCTTAGTCCCTGACTGGAGGACAGGAGGTGGAACAGCAGGGCATATTCCAGCTTAATCCCAGGACTACGGTATAGGGACATGACTTGTGGACTGAAATCATCCTCTCAGGGACTTAGAGCAGTGGCTACTCTCAGCGGTGTTTGGAATCCTCTTATTGGAGTCACAGTGGACTTTAGGGATAATGTACTCCCCAATAGCCACTACTGATTGAGCACTTGTTGGGCGACCGCATCAAGACCACAGGATGCATTGAGTGTGGGAAGAAAAACATGTTAGTCCTTGCTGGGACACTTCCTTTCAACCTCTGGGACACAAAATAACAGCCTGATTTTGGCTGCCAGGTCGAGAGTCTAAACCTTAAAATGGCTGACCGAAGGAGTAAAGTTTGATGTGTTATCACAAAAGTGAGAGGTCTATTGCTTGTCATTCAGCACAGTGTGGTTGCATTTATATTAACAGACTTCACTAGCTTGTGTTTTCATCGTGAGCGTGAGTTCTGTTCTAAACCAACACAGTGGCAATCAACATCCTGTTCAGGCATTTTATTTGAAGTAGATGAGAGATTCTAAGGAAAGTAAAACAAGTTTGTTTGCAATCTAATCCCTGATAGATTCTCTACGGCTATGTGTATACTCAAAATAGACACTTGTTCTGTCATGTTCTGTTACTGTACTGCATATACCGTATACAGTGTTCATAATGTGGTTTTGTCCTCAGTCAAGGAATATCATTTTGCAAACATTTCTGGAGCATTTGTATAACCAAGGAAAACCTATCTTGAACATTTAAAAAAAAATAACTTTCTGAAATAGCGTTTCCGTAACTTAAATGAAACATTCAGGAATTTTGAAGTTCCAATGCATGATGCCATCCTGCAAGAACTGCTAAAAACCACAGTCCTTCATCATCCCGTGCCTGCCTATGGTTCCTCAACTGAACGTTTTCTCATGCTAATCAGGTTCTTTGTAGTTGAAGGGATTTGCTCTGTGGAAGCTTTGTCCCCTGTCCAACAAAGAGCCCCCCCAAAGTCAAGCCCACTGCCACGCTGACACAAAGATTCGTGGTTTTGGGGAGCACGTCCCCAGCTCTATTCATACTGAGTGCACCCCTCAAAACTCCCACAAAAAATCACTGATCACGATTGAACTTTCACAAACTAACATACTGTATCTCCTTCCTTTCAGAGACATCGGAGATGTTGCTGAATTTATTATAAATTACCTCACAGCATAATTGCGTGAACTATGAACTAAATGAACTATGAAAAAAATGTAGGGATGAAAAATGATCCGTAAACACATTTGGAGGAAGGATAGATATATAACAAACTATATAACACAAAGTTTTTTCTTCCCATACAGGCAGTGAAAAGGAGCTACCAAAGGACAATAACAGGTGCATTAACTGGATTTTTGGGGCCATGCAGTGTCAAAGACTATATTACTTTTCTAAACAGAGGACATTCAGTAGGCTTTTTGCCTGCTTCTCTCTTTGTGTAGTAATTGGGTTATTGGTGTATGAGCATTATAAAGAAGCATAGACAAAGTGCGAAGGAAAAGTTAGGTAGGGGACAAAAACACAAAGAGAGCTTTCCCTTTACCATTTCTAATTGGCCACCCATGGCCTTTTGCTATTCACCTTTCACATTTTCATCCAAAAGCCAGAAGGAAAATAAGGTATTTATATGCTGAGGACTTGGGTTACTAACTACACGAGTTTTTACAAACACATATGACTTTTTTCCATTTTATATAAACTTGTTTTAGTTTCTTAATACAGCTGTCTACACTATCTTATATATTTGATACAATTAAGAAAATGATACAGAGGTTACAACCTTATTTTCAGTGTTTCAAAGGGATCAAACACTTCTGACACTATTCAAAGTTTCTGTACAATGCAAAGAAATTATTAGATTATTCTTTTCTTTTGAAAATGCCCCTGTAACCCTCATGCATACCACCAGTCTTTGCCTTCAAGCTTTCTCTGAGCAGCTTGTGAAGGATGTGAGAAAGATGATCTAATTATTTTATTTACTAATTAGCACCCATGGAATCTCACCCTAGTGTTGGCCTGCCTTTGCCCGACCCCTTGAAAGTCAGTCTGTGTTAAAGGCCATTTTTGTTTCTTTACCCAAAAGAAGACAAAGGTAATTTGATTGCTAGACCTTCCCATATGCTTGCAGACCTGTGCGGTCAACCAAAGCCCCCAGAGACCCAGTCGGGTTGTTTCACTCAACCCTTGCAAACTGTCAGCCCCCCAGTCCCAAACAAAAAACTTTAAAGCAAACACATTGAATCTAGTTAAAGAGAAAATGAGGCAAACAAACACAGAGGGGAATCAACTGACCCGCAAAAAATGCTCTCAAACACAACCGGCCTTCAAACGGTCAGGGAAAGGCTGTATCTGTTCTGCACTAGAGGGCTGGTGAAGGGAGATAAGCAGTTGAATTAATAAAAGAAAAACAAAGATGTTGGACTAAAGCTTGACTTTTGTCTTATCAACCCTGAAGGATCACAAATGTTATTCTATGTTTGATTTGAATTCACGTCCTGACTAAGAGGTGTCAGGCAAGGCAAAGGTGTTTGAGATTGTTTCCTGACCATTTGGGCTTGGGACAGCTGTGCCTTTTGTCAATGAGATCAATGACTACTGAGAGATTGAACCTTTGTTAGGTTTATTGGACCACGGAAGGTTCCTGTAATTAACTAACGCCTCCCTCAGATGTTTGCTTTGTTTGATGTTTGTCTCCACCTCTAAGAATCCCTCCTCCAAAAATACCTATAAGATACCCTGTAAAAATGACTTAAGATGAGATCTTCGATGACTGCAGATAACAACACATGTCATAGAATAAAGAAATTCTGCTGACGATCGAATCCAAGTCTCCTGGTCTTCTCTTCTGAGTTTTCTACTTTAGAAGAACAGAGTTTTCAACAGATGCTGCCGTGTCCCGGATAGAGTTCCAGCTTCCTCACCTGAAAAACTTCAAGCTAAAACAAAGATCTGCATCTTTTGGAATCCAGCGAAACTTCAAGCTGAACAAGGATTCCCAGACTGAATTTTTCTCTCAACCAAAAGGGTTGTGGTGAGTGTGCTGTCTCTATTCCAAAAGAACCTAAGACCAGTGTATCCTCTGTGCCCAGAGAAGAGTTAACATACATCTGTAGGGTTTGTTTAACTAAAAGTTATCCTCTGTTTCAGGGAAGGTTAGCATTTCATGCTAATAATTTTGTTTTATCCTCTGTTCTTGTAGGCAGGGACGTGTATCCTCTGTTTCAGGCAGGGAAGAGTTTATCCTCTAAAAATTTTTATTTTAGAGATGAGTTTATCCTCTAAAGTTTTTGATTTTAGAGATAAAAGTATCCTCTGTTCTTGTAGGCAGGGACGTTTATCCTCTGTTTTCAGACAGGGAAGAGTTTATCCTCTAAAGTTCTGCTTTTAGAGATGAAATTTTATCCTCTGTTCTTTCAGGCAGGGAAGATTTTGGCATTTACGTGCTAATTTTTGGTTTATCCTCTGTTGTTTCAGGCAGGGAAGGTTTTTAGCATTTACGTGCTAAAAACAAGTGTACCCTCTGTTAATCAGAGAAGTGTTTGTTTTGTTTGTGTGGTACCGAAGAAACTTACAAAATGGTTAGAATGAATGCTAGGCTGATTCCAACCACAGAAAAGAGTGGTCTTGCGACTCCTCTGTGGTCAGATAGTGAATTCAAAACACTGTTAGAAAAAAATGGACCTAATAGTCACTGAAAAGTTAGACAAGAACTAACGCAGAAATATGAGATTCATCCAGACAAGACTTGGTCAGTAGATGAGTGTAAAAAGGTACTAGGAGCAAGTATTCGTAAGAACAATGTGAAAGGCATTATCTGTTGTCACAGGGAATTCAGTGTAACGCTAGCGACACAACAGTCTCAGCGTAACGCAGAGCTAGAGAAACAGAACAATGAACTCCGTGCTAGAATATACACTTTGACCAAGAAATTGAACCTCAAGAAAGAGGCAAAAACTGATGTGGAAGTAAGTCAGCCTGATAACATTTACCCTGATTTACAAGCGTTCTTTGAAACAGATGTAGCTCTCCAATCAGTAACTGATGTGCCTGTAAATTCCTTCAATGTGTGTGGTGCGAGGAGGAGATCTCAGGGGATTGAGGAAACTGATAGTGTTCCTCTCAATTCTTCTGTGGTGCAAATACAAACTGTTGCCAAAGCTTTAGGTCCTAAAGATATAGAGACTATCTCAAAGTTTACCAACAGCACGCACACATTTTTCTGAATTTAGAAGAACATTGATCAGTAAAATGCGTCTTTATGACATGTCGTTGACAGAAGTCACGCAGCTGATGTCACAAATACTAACTGAATCTGAATTCAACAGTTTTGAATCTGCTGTCACTTCTGAACTACGAAATGCCAGTAAGGGTGATTTAAGAGAAGGTATTTTGAAAATCCTAAAGAATATCTTAGGACCCAAAATAGATTGGTCTAGAATTACTACCTGTGTGCAAAGGAAAGAAGAAACTGTGAGTGAATATACTGAGAGATTTTGTCAGTCAGCTGTAATCTACAGTGGAATTGTTGATGACCCTGAAAGTGTGCTAGATGACAAGGGACCCTTGGTTCGTATCTGGTCAGATGGCCTTGTAGCCGAATACAGAAAAGCTTTACCATTCTTAGATCTAACTTGGTCTAACAGAACTCTCAGAAGTAACCTAGACAGGTTAACTACATGGGAAAGAGATGCTGATGTCAAAGCAAAAGTAAGAGTAGCAGCAGCTACGTTTAACACAACGAAACAAGACAATAGATGGTCTAAAAGAGAAAGCAAATGCAAATACTGTGAAAAATTTGGACATTGGGAGAAAGAGTGTAGGAAGAAGTTGCAAGATAGTAAAAGAAATGCTATGCATAATTCTGCTCCTTCTCAGCCTGCACACAACCCTGAAGTAGTTCCGCCAGTGACCACTGAAACTATAGGACAGTTAGTTCAGGCTCTTCTAAGAGCACAACAAGACCAGGAAAAAAACTAATTATTGGGGCTGTGAGTAGCTACCTTTCCCCTGTAATCCAACACAATGACCAAAGAATTTTTGTGAAAGGTAGCATAAAAGAGAAAGAGATTGATTTTTTGCTTGATACAGGTGCAGAAATTACAGTAATTCCTACAAAATTGGCACAAGGTTTAAACATCCCATACAAGAAAACCAAACTTTGTTTAACTGGTGTAATAGGTGAAGATTCTGTTTTGTATGAAACTCCGCCCATAGAGGTACAATTTGGCCCAAAAACTCTGACTACAAAATTGCTATGCGCTCCATTAAATACAGGTGCCATTTTAGGCATGGATCTTCTGAGACAAATAAATCTAACTTTAGACATGTCCTCAGAATCTACTAGCATAAAAATTTCCTCAGCACAGATTTCTACCAATAATGCAACCTCCCGAGTATGTTTTCTTACAGAATCATCCAATTTGGCTAAAGACAAGGATGATTGTGGGTTGTTGACAGGTGTAGAACCAGTTAAATTGACAGGAACTCCACCTCCGTCACCAAACAATATCCGATTAATAAGGAAGCTATATACAGGAATCAAACTTTATTGTAGAAAAAATTTTGATGCAAGGAGTGCTAGTTAAACCAACAGTCCATGTAATTCACCCATATGGCCCATCAAGAAATCTAATGGGACATGGAGACTTACAATAGACTACAGAGTAGCCAATAAACATATTGAAAAATCACCCCCTAGTGGCAGATCCATCTACAATTTGTAATGGCTTACCATTAGATTGTAAGATTTTTTCAGTAATTGATATGTCTAATGGATTCTTTTCTGTACCGTTGCACTCTGACAGCCAGCCATGGTTAGCTTTCACAGTTGACTATGAACAATACCAGTGGACACGATTGCCACAGGGATTTCAAAACTCCCCAACCATATATCATCAGGCTGTCACGTGATTTGTGTGACCCAGAATGTCCGGTAAAACAGTCCACTATGATCCAATATGTTGATGATATTTTGATTGCCTCAACAGATCATGAGGTACATCAAACTGAATTGGCATCATTGTTGGACTATTTGCATAAAAAAGGACACAAATGCAGCTTTCACAAAGCTCAAGTTGCTAAAAAGCAAGTCACATTTCTGGGTCAAACAATTGGTGCAGGAAATAGATCCATTACACAGGATCGAGCGGCTTCAGTCAAAGCCATACCTCCGCCTAATACCATTAAAACACTCCGCTCATTTTAGGAACAACAGGTTATTGTAGACCTTGGATTGAAGACTATGCCTCGATTGCTCAGCCTCTCTATGATTTGTTGAAAGGCCATGGTAAAGATTCAGATACTGTTTGTATGGAAGAACTTCATCTCAAAGCTTTTGAATTTGAAGAGAGCACTATGTCAAGCACCAGCATTAGGAATTGCCCAATCTGATAGACCCTTTGTGCTTTATGTCCATGAACACTTAGGCTTTATGACTGCATGTCTAATGCAAGATCATGGGGCAGCTTACGCCCAATTCATTACTATTCCGTAAACTTGACATAGTCGCTCAAGGTATGGGCCCATGCCTCAGAGCAGTACAGGCAGTTCATCTAGCGCTTCAGGCTTCATCAGGAATGGTGTTAGGTCAGACTGTAAACGTAAAATGCCCTCACACAGTGTCCGCACTAATGAATCAAGCAAAAGTCACTTCTGTCACCTCCTCCCGTTGGGGAAATTGGTTAGCAACTCTCACAGCCCGAATATTGTTATACAGCGTGCACCAGTCACGAACCCATCCTCATGTATGATGTCTGCAATGACTGAATTTGTGTTAGAGGATGAAGGCGAAATGACTCATGATTGTGTTACGCTTACATATGCAGCGACAAGTGAAATAGCAGAAACTCCCATAGAGAACGCAGAATTGGAGTTGTTTGTTGATGGTTCAGCTCAAGTTATTGAAGGTAACAGACGAGCAGGATATGCAGTAACTTCCACCACTGAAGTAGTTGCTTCAGGTCGTCTTCAGATCATTTTTCAGCTCAAGCTGCAGAACTAGTAGCCTTAACTAGAGCATGCACGCTAGCTTCAGGATCGGTTGCAAATATCTACACAGATTCCAGGTATGCTTTTGGGGTAATTCATGATTTTGGTGTCATTTGGCAAACCAGAAAATTTCTAACTTCTGCTGGATCCCCATTAAGCATGCTGGATTAGTGAAAGATTTAATGTTTGCCATGAAACTCCCAAAGAAATTAGCAGTGATCAAAGTGAAAGCACATCTCACAACTAATACTATGGAAGCTAAAGGTAATGCTCTTGCTGATGTAGCGGCTAAACAGGCTTGTTTCTATGCAACTGTACAAGTGTGTTCAGGTAGTACAGCACAGAAGATAATTCTACCTCCTGAATCAATCGTTGATCTGTATAAAGACGTTCCTCTATATGAAGCATGGACATGGTTAGACAAAGGAGCCACTGTGGATTCATCCGGCTGCTGGACCAAAGGGGAAAGTATGTTGCTCCCGAATCACTGTTGCCATATTTGGCTCAACAAATACACAGTTTGGGTCATAGTGGTCCAGCAACGATGAATCACAGGTTCTCAAATCAATGGTGGAATCCAAAATTCAGAAACGCAGCCACTGAAACAGTCAAGAGATGTGTTACATGTCAGAAAAATAATGATGTACCAGCAGCCATTACACCAGCAGCACATACCCCAGCTCCACCAGGGCCATTTCGTCACCTGCAAGTTGATTACATATCGTTGCCCCTTGTAAAGGAAAAACTGACGTTTTGGTAGTAATAGACAAGTTCTCAAGATGGGTAGAAGCTTATCCAACAGGGCGCTACAGCTGCACACACTGCTAAATGTCTTGTCACTGATTTCATTCCCAGATGGGGATTACCAGATTGCATTGACTCAGATCAAGGTACCCACTTCACAGGACAGGTAGTCAAGGAAGTGTCTAGAATGTTGAAGATTAAGTGGAACCTTCACTGCCCCTATAGGCCACAAGCATCAGGACAGGTTGAGCGATCAAACAGAACAATCAAAACCAGGCTAAGCAAAATGCATCAGGAAGGAGTACCATGGGTTGAAGCACTGCCCGCAGTACTGTGTAGTATGAGAGCATCACCTAACAGATCAGTAGGACTGAGCCCTCATGAGATTATTACTGGACGCCCAATGCAGATGCCAGGTGTGATTGATCTTAGAAATGCTGATGTGCACATTGCTTCAGATGCCCTGATCGCTTACTGTGAAAACCTCACAAAGGCAGTGCAGAGTGCCAAAGAGAGAGTTGAGTCGTGTTGGCAGACTCCACCAGAAGGTGGACACACAATCGTCCCAGGTCAATGGGTCATGATAAAGACATTCAAAACAAGCCATTAGAGCCTAAGTGGTACGGACCACATCAAGTGATGTTGATTACAGCAGCTGCAGTATTGTGTCAGGGAAGGAAAACTTGGACTCATGTGTCACATATTAAGGTTGTTCCTCCCCCTGCAGGGATAGGATAGGGCAGACACAAGAACCAGTGAGGAGCCCAGGGAAGAACCGAAAGCAACAGGCTTGGGGCCAACCCTGAGGTGAAGATTTCCTCATAGGCCTTTCCTCCATTAGTCCATCCTTTCCTCACTGTTCTTTAGGTGTCGCAGGAATTGAGAAATAGGGAAAGAAGGAACAACCATAGCAGACTATATTTTGAACAGAGGATACAACCCTAATGTATGCAGACTCTACAAATACTGCTCTGTGCCGTTAGTTCTCTCTTGTTTGTGTTTCTTTCTTCCTCTGTGCAGATACCATTTGATGGCTGTCCTGAGATCCATATGCACCACCCTTCTCACCTGCGGATAAAGCCACAACCTCTAGAAAACAACTAGACCCATCGCCGAGCCAACTATCACACAAGAAAAATAAAAAAAATACACAACGCAGAGACTCACATACGATCTTTAAAGAAAGAAGAAGAAGAAGAAAAGAAAAAAATACACAACGCAGAGACTCACATACGATCTTTCAGCAATTACATATAAACAACACAGAACATGTACTATTTGCCTGTAACGATTACAAGTTACAAGAATTAACTTTTAAGTGTCTAAATTTGTATTTTTGTGAGAGTTATTAGAACTCTCAAAGAGGGGATTGAAGGATCACAAATGTTATTCTATGTTTGATTTGAATTCACGTCCTGACTAAGAGGTGTCAGGCAAGGCAAAGGTGTTTGAGATTGTTTCCTGACCATTTGGGCTTGGGACAGCTGTGCCTTTTGTCAATGAGATCAATGACTACTGAGAGATTGAACCTTTGTTAGGTTTATTGGACCACGGGAAGGTTCCTGTAATTAACTAACGCCTCCCTCAGATGTTTGCTTTGTTTGATGTTTGTCTCCACCTCTAAGAATCCCTCCTCCAAAAATACCTATAAGATACCCTGTAAAAATGACTTAAGATGAGATCTTCGATGACTGCAGATAACAACACATGTCATAGAATAAAGAAATTCTGCTGACGATCGAATCCGAAGTCTCCTGGTCTTCTCTTCTGAGTTTTCTACTTTAGAAGAACAGAGTTTTTCAACAACCCCATAATAGTCAGGCGCTGAAATACGGCAGGCAGATGGCGAGGAGATAACAGCCATTTGAATTAATATATGAAGAACTGCTTCTTAAAGATGATAATGAATTAGAAATGTGATTCACATTGAAGGCTGATAGGGAAAGCCTCCCTTTATAGCCTAAGGGACTGAGGCATGTCTCTACCAGGCAATCTGCATTTCAAACTGAAATGCTGCCCAGTGCTGCTCAGTTAGAGTGCAGTTTTAAATGAACCTCTAGAAGGAGCGCACGTGTGGTTATGTGACACCGGCGCATAAATGAACCTGCATTGTCCTGGTAGATCATTGCCTCGTAGACTCATTAAACCTCCCCACCACCTCTGACTACAAGGAAGCACAGCATCCTCTTTACCAAAGAGCCACAGGGCCTGGGGTACCGGTTTAAACCAAACAAGGACGCCATTACTCTTCACAATACTCTGAATGGGCCAGCGGGGAGAAGGGCAGTCTGGCTGAAGCTGGGGAATGTTTAATTAAACTTTGGAAAGGCTTGGAAGTGCATCGGCACCAAATGACCCTCCAGCTGAAAAGAGAGATTAGGCCGGTGGAGAGAGAGCAAGTTCATTAGAGAAGTGCATTCACAGGAATAGCACTTATAGGAGAAGGCCGCCGGTGTAATTGCATTTCACAACCATAGACATTCGCTTACACACACTAATTATATATTATAAATATATATTTTTAGTACAAACTTTCAGGAGGAGGCAGACTTTACAAACATTGAGAAATGCCTAAAAATAGTATGTAAACTCTTTAAAATTGTTAATTTGGTATAATTTAATCAGAGATAAGTTCTCTCCCAAAGGCAAAATTTTGATTTTATTCACTACCGAGTCTTAACAACCAAGTTTAGGGTCGGCAAGATTAATAATACGCTTAAAATTCTACATTTATTTGATTTTGTTTTGAAACCCAGTAGAAACAGTAATATTGTGAAAGTGTTAAATTCTTACAGTTTAAAATAACGTTTTCTATTTGAATACATTTTGTTTTGTTTTGTAGCCATTCTTCAGTGTCACATTGTCATCTTTCTTACTGGTATGGAACGAGGAGAGTATTAAATTAAACTTTCTTTAATTACCAGAGACTCCAACAGATGGACACAGGAAGAAATCAGACATGACGTATAACAACCGACAGGAAACATGGGGCAGAACAGACTATAAATAGAGAGAACTAACTAGACACACCTGGAACATAATCAAGACACACGGCTGGGACTAACTGAACTAATAAGGAACAGGAAGGACCATATATGGGCACAAGAGGAAGGGAGACACAGGTCTGACATTACTAACGCAGCGGGCTCTGGAGTGGACTCGGTAGCTCCTGGAATGGAGCGGGCTCTTGGGGCGCTTGGGCAGCGTGGACTCTAGGGGGCCCTCGGGTAACGCGTCTTCTTGTGGGCGCTCGGGTAGCGCGGCTTCTTGGGGGCGCACGGGTAGCGCTGAATCTCGGGGCGCTCGGCAAGCGCTGAACTGGACGGGACCAGCGGAGACGAAGGTGAGCTGGAAGGGACCAGCAGAGACGAAGGTGCGGTGGACGGGACCAGCAGAGACGAAGGTGAGCTGGACGGGACCTGCAGAGACGAAGGTGAGCTGGACGGGACCTGCAGAGACGAAGGTGAGCTGGACGGGACCTGCAGAGACGAAGGTGAGCTGGACGGGACCTGCAGAGACGAAGGAGAGCTGGACGGGACCTGCAGAGACGAAGGAGAGCTGGACGGGACCTGCAGAGACGAAGAAGAGCTGGACGGGACCTACAGAGACGAAGAAGAGCTGGACGGGACCAACACTGATTCTCGGGGGCGCTCTGGTGGCGCTGACTCTCGGGGGCGCTCTGGTGGCGCTGACAGGAAACATAGGGCAGAACAGACTATAAATAGAGAGAACTAACTAGACACTCCTGGGACATAATCAAGACACACGGCTGGGACTAACTGAACTAATAAGGAACAGGAAACAGGAAGGACCATATATGGGCACAAGAGGAAGGGAGACACAAGAAATAGGTTTCACAGGTCTGACACACATGTCAAATTATTCTAATATGATTTGGTGTTCAAGACTTCTTATTAATATCAATGTTGAAAACATTGTCGCTTATTTATGTAAAATTATTTTGTGGAAACCATAATACTCTTTCAGGAGTCTTTATTTGAATAAAATGTTCAATTTATTAAAGGTGTGTACACATAGATATACATACTTTGTATTTGTTTATTTTAATTTATATTTTCATTCTTGCTTGCTTGCTTGCATGCTTACTTATTAAATTGCTTACTTACCCCAAACCTCTGTAATGTATAAATTAGAAAAAGGCCAGGGTTGCAGACAGGGAGGGTTGTAACATCAACCTCGAAGATTACACAAAAATAAGCTGACTTTCAACAGTTGTGAAAGTCACTAAAATGCACACTAACACACATTTATTTTTTAATTGTCAGCCCATGTTTTATGCTTTTTTATGTTCCATGTTAAATCAAAAAGTATAGCAACCATTTCCAGTCTCCCTGATTTAGTTTAAATTTAACCACAAATAGTGTTTAGCATAATACCTGAAAATAGGCTAAAAGTCAAAAACACACTGTTATTGGCATGCCCAGAAGACTGGGGGAATCCCCACACATTTTGCTCAGCATTTGTTGTAATACTCGATACAGAAGGAGGAGAAACATCTGTGCACATCTACAGGGATTCTATCGTCATTGTAGAAATTAGCAGGGAGTAAAGCAATTGTTGAAGAGCTGTATTGGTGTATTAATAATTAACCATTTACCCCTTTGCTTGCTCCCCCATAGACCCTCTCTCTGCTGAAATTTCCAGGGACCCTTCACCATAGGAGGACAGACTTCTTCATTTAGAAGACAGGACAATGCAGTACACTGCTTTTGTCCCTTTGAAATCCTGCTGGGCCTCAATATGGCCGGTCAGGGATCAATAGGGAAGCACAATAGCCGTTACTCTGCAGATTCACTGGGCCTTTAAAGAAGGCGCAAAGCAGACAGCATCCAGACCGCATGGTGTCTGGCCACACGAGGCACAAATGGAGTGACGTAAAGAGTAGGAAGAGAAAAAAATGTCAATGGAAGCGGAAGAGGGGTTGTGACACGTGAGATTGTTTTGAACTGAACTTGGACAGAAGATCAAAGAACAGACATACCTGTACTTTATACTAGTCAGGTTCGTAAAGTTATATTTCTTTATGATAAGCTTCATTTTACTTAAATGTAGCATAAAAATCATTAGACATTGTTTATCTACTCTGTAATCTCTTTCGATGCAGGTCCTTTACCTCTCTGTGTGGGACAGATGGTCCTCCATTCCCCACATACTATCACAGATTGAGCTGGCCTTTGGTTTACATTTGACAGGATGTGATTTCTTAGCTCAATCAAAGACGGCAAGAGGCCTAGCCCATGTCCATTGTCCAAGCGATTAGAGCATGAATGGAGTCTCAAAATGGAGAACCAGTGCAGGGAGACAGCATGAAGAAGGAGGATGACGAGGAGGAGGAGGTGAAGGAATGCATTTTACGGTGAACGAGAATAACTGGCCCCTTGTGAGCAGTCCCCTGCGAGGATCTGGACTTTGTACGCTTACTCCGCCCTGTGCTGCGACGTGGGGATTTTTAGGCAACATGCTTTCTGCCACCCCACAACTCAACTATGAGAATGGATACGCAGCAGGAAGTCCTTTTTCTCGCAGTCCAACCCCATCTGCCACTGCTGAGTGTGGAGGGGCCCGGCAATATAAGAGCACTAGACGGATGTGATAAATGACACACAGAAACTGCGCACTCACATGCAAGATTATGAGCGAAAGCATATTTTGCTTGCGTTGTGAATATCAGTTTGCATTCTTTACTGGATGTGATGCATTAAAAAGGTTGTGTCTCATAGAATAATGGCATGAAACATATTTCTATTAAGCTGCCTATACAGATAGTGTGAACAATGTAGTCCTATTCATGAACACATGAGTCTTATGAGTCTGTTTTATTTTGATCATTTAAAATGACCGTTATAGGTTGTTTTTTTACTATGACTCAAAAATCTGCAGGGGGGTGGGAATTACCTAATGAGTTATGTACTGAATCAGAAAAACATACAGAAGGACCAATGTTGTCCAATTCAAGAACAAGTGACCCATACTGGCTTTTATATAGTGACTCAAAAGCTTACAGCCAGAGCAATGTAGTCCTGTTCAAAAATAAATTACCTTTATGCATAATTGTTTATAGTGAATCAAAAACCTGCACTGGGACCGATGTGGTCCGATTCACAAACTTTTGTGAGTATGTCCTTTATTGTGAATGAGAAACCTATAGTAGGTCCAGTGTAGTCTGATTCAAGAACACTTTTTAGTGAACCAAACACAAATATTGCACCTAGAGTAGTCTGATTTCCAAATGAATGGCTACTTTGAGCTCTTCTTTTTTAAGAAAAGTACAAATAAGAAATTACCTCTTTTAATCAATTTGATAATTCCAGTATTGTGCAAGTACCATGATCATCCATTATTACATATATAAAATATTAGGTTACACTTTATTTTAAGGTGTCCTTGTTACAGTGTAATTATACAGTTAAGTGCTGAGTAATATTAATTATCTACATGTACAGTGCCGTGAAAAGGTTTTTGCCCCCTTCCTGTTTTTTGTTTTTTTTAATTGCGTATTTGTCACACTTGAATAATTCAGATCGAACTCATTTTAATATTACACAAAGATAACCTGAGTAAATACAAAATGCAGTTTTGAAATAATTTTTAATTTATTAAGGGAAAAAAGCTGACCAAGCCTTGCTGACTATACTGTATGTTAAAAATGAATTGCCCCCTAAATCTAATAACTGGCTGTGCCATCCTTGGCATCAAGAACTGCAATCAAGCATTTGGGATAACTGGCAATGAGTCTTTCACATCGCTGTGGAGGAATTTGGCCCACTTTTCTTTGCAGAATTGTTTTAATTCAGTCACATTGGAGGGTTTTCAAATATGAAAGAACTGTTTAAGGTAATGCCACAGCAACTCAATCGGATTTAAGTCCAGACTTTTAATTTAGTTTTTCTTCAGCCATTCAGAGGTGGACTTGCTGGTGTGTTTGGGATCATTGTCCTCCTGCATAACCCAAGTGCACTTGAGGTCACAAACTTATGGCCGGACTTTCTCCTTTAGGATTTTCTGATAGTGCTGAATTCACAATTCCATCAATTAATGCAAGTCATCCAAATCCTGAAACTGCAAAGCAGCCCCAGACCATCACACTACCACCACCATGTTTGACTGTTGCTATGATGTTCTTTTTATGAAATGCTGTGTTGGTTTTACGCCAGATGTAACGGCAAACACACCTTCCAAAAAGTTCAACTTTTGTCACATCAGCCCACAGAATATTTGCCCAAAATTCTTGGGGATAATCAAGATATTTTTGGCAAATGTGAGACGAGCCTGTGTTCTTTTTGGTCAGCAGTGGCTTTAGCCTTGGAACTCTCCCATGGATGCCGTTTTTGCCCAGTCTCTTTCTCATTGTTGAATCATGAACTCTGACCTTAATTGAGGCAAGTGAGGCCTGCAGTTCTTTAGATGTTGTTCTGGGTTTTGATTTCTAAAGTGTAATTTTCGGACAATTACTTGAAGAATATCATGTTACGACTTCTAAACAATATTAAAAAGCTGGGAGGTTTGAAAACTGATGCTTTTGAACGTTATCAGCACACATATTCAGCCTTGTATCTATGGGTTTTCCTTACCAGTAAGTTTGTTCGGTAGCTCACGGAGTACGGGATGTACTTTGGAGGCGAGGAGCTCCGGTCCGAATCCCATTTAACGTTAATCACAGTTCAACAAAACAGTTCAAATCTGCATATAAAGAAGTTGAAAAGGCACGGTTGCATCATCAAATATGTTTTTATATCAGTTTTGCACTTGCTAACACTATCGGGTAGGTTTAGGGTTGGGTTTGGTGTAGGACATATTTTCAACCCGATAGAGCATTAACTTTTAGTAACAGACCCCGGATATTTGAATTCTGAACCGCAGCAATAAAAACACAGCAATATGTATCTATATCTACGTAATAAAAATGTGCCTGAGTTCACGTATTTAACCTGTGTTTTAGTGCCACTCAGTGGATATTTCTCTTTGAAACCACGGTGAACCGTGCGGTAAGGTATGTAAAACGGTGTCGCACAGAAAGTGCACAGAGATACGTATTTTTATGAGACCAGGTTGGATTTAACAAGGCCAGGTAGGTTTGGAGAACTATTTTCCGTTAATAAATGAAATCATCAATTAAAACCCGCATAATTATAATAAGTTTAATCTTCATAAATAATCATAACAACAATTATAACACATTATAATGCTTACACATTTGTGCTTATAACTTTTAAGATGATGATTATTTATAACACAGTGAACACCATATTAAATCTACTTTGATATTGATAATGGACTATATATCTTGACATTATTTAAGATCTGCATAGTATCTTACAGTACATCTTGTGAGTGGTTAGGTGTGGAGTGTTATTTGAATGTTCCCTGTGAGGCTAATATTAATCTTGATGTGAGCTAGTTAATAGTTTCAACAAAAAAAATGCAAGGTTTATTTGTTAGGTTAGATTTTATTTTGATGGTCCCCTTGGTCTATTGACTATAAGCAACTTTGCAACTACATGTAAACTAACTCTCATTAGAGTATTAGTAGGCTTAGGTTAAGGTTAGGGTCGGTAGAATGCTTAGAATCTAAAGGGTACCATCAAAATAATCAAACTGATATTAAAATAAAAATAGTTTGAGAGAAAAAATATATTACTATTATTATTACTATACTTATAAGCAGTGTTGGGGGTAACGCATTACAAGTAACGCGAGTTACGTAATAATATTACTTTTTTCAAGTAACTAGTAAAGTAACTCATTACTTTTTAATTTACTAGAAAATATCTGAGTTACTTTGTTTCCATTTATTGACTGACAGTGCGCCGGGTGAACATGATCTTACTGTAATTCTAATCTAGACTAAATGTGAATGTGTATTAATTCATCCCACTCGCAAAAACAGATTCAGTATTCATCATAATTAATTAAAACAGTGAAATGCAAACTCGGAATATGACGCAAACCTGTAATAATTAAATATGTTAAACAACACAAATGTATCTAATCTCATTTTTTTAACCAATGTATTTGCTGCTTTGATGATCCAGTTCAACATAAGCAAAAATGACTTTACATTAATAATTGTGCTTGATTGCTTTTTTATTGCTGAAGAGTGTTGAATCTTCTTCTCCTGTGTTCTACTGTACAGACGTGAATTACTTTTCCTTCAGCCTGAGGTTTATTTTTTTACACTTTTTGGTGTGAAAGGACTTTTACATTTTCTATAAATAGAACTTCTTGTATTAAAATCAAACAATCAAGCCCTGCTCATATTTAAAAAGTAACGCAAAAGTAATGCAAAAGTAATGTAACGCATTACTTTCCATAAAAAGTAACTAAGTAATGTAATTAGTTACTTTTTTATTGAGTAATGCAATATTGTAATGCATTACTTTTAATAGTAACTTTCCCCAACACTGGTTATAAATTGTCATTGATGGCTTTAAGTAAAGTAGCATAAGAAAGGTGTCAAGTTATGAGACTTATAATACATTATAACTATGATAAATATAATTCATTGTAACTTAAGTGGATGCAACATGTTCACTCTGTGTTATAAATCATCATACTCTTAAAAGCTATAACCACTAATAAGTAAATATTATAATACATTAAATCTGTTCTTATGAATATTCATAAGATGATGTAACTTATTACAAGTTTTTTAAATCCATTATGCATTCAGTATAATGCCTTAAAAATACCCTTATGTATAATAAATATGGGCTTCATAGAAAGTGTTACCAAATCTTTTCAGGGCACTGTACTTACTATTTGGTTAGGGTTAGGATTAGGGTTTGTCTTAGGGTTTCTTGCAGGTAATTATGCATAATTTATTTTTATAAAAATAGTAAGTATGTGTAACAAGGACACCTTAAAATAAAGTGTTACCAAATATTATTACAATATAATGAATATTCCATATCTCATGGTTGTGGTTGAGAAAACCGCAATTCAACACAGAGAACAAGTGCAGGCATCTACCTCAACTGTGCTGCTATGTTTGTTTGAGATCAATATCTGTATAAACAGTGAACAAAATAGTGCTGCTAAATGAAGCTTTAAGCTTTAAATTCCTGTTCGGGGTGAAATACAGTTGTATGTCAGTTAGTGAACTGTCGCCACTGCAGGACGTTTGCATGCCGATAGCATGACTCCAAATGATCTTGACCCCGATGAAAGGAACAAGGTACTACAATGCCAAAATCTAACCTTCATGCATTCTGTCTTTCTACTGACGGGACATCATTCAGGAGGAAAGCAAAACACAACATGTCCGTTGAAAAGTGGGAACACTTTGTTCAGGACAAGTTGGGTCGTGTTTAGGTGACTTTTGTAGTCATGTAATTTTTTTAAGTAAACAAAAATGTATATCATGGATGCTGATGATTTCACAGCATTCATTCGCCAACATTTGCAGGTTTATTCATCATCTTTTTCTGTTTTTAGATCATATTATTTCAAAATGAATAAAAATGACACAATGATAAATCACACAGGTTCTCATAGGACATCATTTCATCATGCCAGTCTTTCCCTTCATGTTTTCTTTCTTTGGTTGGAGTGTGAGATGAGGTTGGTACAGCTGTGCCTGGCAGGCTCAGAGTCCGTCTTGAATCACAGAAGACTGCCTCAGGATCTGTCACTCTGCATTTCAGTCTCACAGAAGAATGACGGTATGCTGAACGGCACACAGTCTCTGGCAATTCACACTCAACTTGATTCCGAGTAAGTTTCGAAAAGAGAATCCTAAACTCTTATTCACATTTGCATTACCATTAAAAGGTTTGGGATCAGTAAGATTTTTGTTGAAAAGCACAACTGTTTTAAATATTGATAATAATGAGAAATGTTTCTTGAGCACCAAATCAGCTTGTTAGAATGATTTCTGAAGGATCCTGGGACACTGAAGACTGGAGTAATGATGCTAAACATTCATGCCATCACAGGAATAAATTGCATTTTTAGATGCAATTAGAATTGAAAACACTTATGTTAAATAGTACTAGTAATGCTTTTTATCAAAAACTTGTGTAAGTGGTGAACATAAGAGACCGCAAATATTTGAATGACTGTGCATAATCAACAGAGTTGTTATGAAAAACTCCTTAATTTGACCTTATTTTCCAGTGTGAGTGATCCATCACAATGTATAATTTTTCACGCACGGTATAGTCAGTCATCTTAGCTGGGTCTGCGCCATTAGCAACCCTCATGTGAGTGTGACTGACAACATGTTAAGGGGCAGTTACTTGACGGTTTATTTTTTGTCTCGAGTATCAACAGAGCCAGGGGCAAATGTCTCAGCATGCATTCCATAGAATCACCGTTGCTTGTCATATTTGTGGTGTTTGCATGTAAAGGCTTTTGCAGTGTGCTGACATGAAATAACACATAGTCATTGAAATTAACATAAATGAATGTGTATTTGACTAACACTGAACTATCATTATTATTTTTTCGCCACTGAATTTGTAATTAATCTAATCTCCACTGTATTGATTTGCCAACAGTAACAGTCTGACCAACTTCATCATGAGACTGAAGACTGGAGTAATGACTGCAAGTTCAGTAAATTACAGTGTAAAATATTAAAAGAGTTATTGTAATAATATTTCACAATAGTACTGTTTTTGCTGTATTTATGATCAAATAAACACAGCTTTGGTGAGCATATGAAAAATAAACGTACAAACCGAAACCTTTGAACAGCAGTGTAAATACAATGATTTGATTTTTAATTTCTAAATTAAAATGTATGTTTTTTTAAATCAAAAAGTAAAAAAAAAAAATTATACACTGAGTGATCCAGCTGTCCTGCTATCAGTATCAAAATCATTCATCTTTATATAGTAAAAGCATTGCAAAGTTAGTGACAAGAAAGTGAAGCTTCAGAGAAACAGTGATAATTTAGCCTGTGAGAACAGTGGATGGACTACGGAATAGCGTGGTTCCTCTTGGTCTCTCTTCAGCTAACAGCAGTTTGCTTACAATTGATCTCTACGCAACTTCGTAGACCAATCATGGTCAATCACCAGCCAAAATATCATAATTCATAACACATCCTCCAGTGAGAAAGTCCATTTCTTTCACATTAAAATCCACCAACATATTTGTTTTGAACTGTTTTCACTTGAGCTTGACCTGTGAATATATCTAGTAGAAAATATTACTTACTATCAATATTATGGATATAGGACTTGTAGTTAGCAAGAAGCAATGGTTAAATTAAACGCCTTAAATGTGATTTTGTTTATTACAAACAAGATAATTTGCTCCACAAGACATTACTAGATGGACCGGAGTCGTGTGGATTACTTGTGGATAATTGCTATATTTTTTATCAGCTGTTTGGACTCTTATTCTGACAGCACCTATTCACTGTAAAGGATCGATTAGTGAGCAATTGATGTGAAGCTACATTTCTCCAAATCTGTTCTGTTGAAAAAGCAAACTCATCTACATGTTGTATGGCCTGAGGGTGAGAACTATTCCTTCAAAACAGCCTCAACCAAATACATATCAGTGCATGTAAAATAGCATTCGATGTCAGCAGCAAACAATCTAATCGTTTTAAATACAACTATTTGCATAACAGTAGACTTATTTCTCAGATTTAAGAGGGGTGGGGCCTTAAGTTCCCCAAATTTCACTCCAGACCAAAGAAGTCTAATTGAACAAGAGGAATATGCATCGAGAGAGAGAAAGAAAGAAAGAAAGAAAGAAAGAAAGAAAGAAAGAAAGAAAGAAAGAAAGAAAGAAAGAAAGAAAGAAAGAAAGAAAGAAAAGAAAGGGAATGGGGCAGTAGAAGAAGAACTAACCTCGAAACAGTGCTCTATAGAGGAGCTGACCTTGAAAACAGGATGGAGACAAATATATGAATGTCACCAGTGATGCATTTAAGCATCCCATCAAACAGCTTAGCTGATGAATAGTGATCGAGAGTAACTCCTCAATGATACAAAGTTAAGAAATAACATATTTGAGTAACCACAGAACACAGGCACATTTTTGGTGGGTCGAGAGAACATCCCAAACCAGCAGTTTTATTCAATGTCTAGGGGAGAAGAGTGCTGTGAATAGAATTAGGGAAAATCTGCATAGTACAAGAGCTCTCCGACAAAGACTTAATGGTACGTTTGGCTCTTTTGAAGGGGCAGCAACAACCCAAAACCTTTAGTCCTCAGACCCCTTCAACAAACCCCAACCCCCATCATAAACCCATTCAGACTCCTCTCCATCCCACCCGCTCCCTCCGTTCCTGTCCTCCGCTCACAGAGGGCGGCTCGGGAAGGCTAGAAGATGAGTATTGATATAATGAGCGGGAGAGAATGCATACAAAACACTGCGGAAAGCGTAGATGTGATTAGAGCCTGAATTCCATTATGTCTTTCGGCGATGATGGACAAATACACCCAATGAGAAAAGCATGGGGTGAGGCATTGGTAACACAAAAGCCCTCGCAGAGATGCAGTTGAATGTTCACAAGAGGATAGGTCTAAACAGTTAAATATAAAAAATACACTAAACTGTCAACACACTCACACACACACACACACACACACACATTGCAATGCAAATATGCATCTATGGCGACATAAATATTGCTCGTGGTGTACATGTGAGCTCTTTTGTCTTCAGTGATCGAGATGAAATGCAAAACAACAGGAAAAGGCACTTGCATGTTTATTGGAAGAGCAGATTTGTATGCTGTGTGCCATTCAGAACTGCACAGGTACATACTCGATGTAATTGCATTAGGAGATTTGACAATGAGTTTAGCTGTCCATCATCAAATCCATCCCATCGTATTCTCATTATGAAGATTGTGTAAATAATTTTCTTTGGAATTTACACTAGCTGGCGTGATGCGCTGCTGCTTTCTAAATAACTGGACCAGTGTAAACAGTCTTTGTATTTGTTTGGAGCAGCTATAGTGCACTGATGAGTGCTGAATGATAATCAGCTAAGCAAATGTTTGATCAAGCATGGACACTTTCTGGAGAAAGGCACCATGGAGTTATCATGAAAGTCATCTGGGTGTGTATCTGGAACTTAAGATACAGAATGTAGAACGATAATCATGCGTACAAGTCTTTGGACTTTGTTTAATTGGTAATTAAGGGGCTACTGCTCTGATTTGAGTTGCTTTAAAGGAAAGGAAAGGAAAGGAAAGGAAAGGAAAGGAAAGGAAAGGAAAGGAAAGGAAAGGAAAGGAAAGGAAAGGAAAGGAAAGGAAAGGAAAGGAAAGGAAAGGAAAGGACAGGACATGGTGTCCCATACTTGGAATTTGTGCTCTGCATTTAACCCATCCAAATACACAACACACACACACACAAACTTCTGGTTACAAGTCTGACTCTCTAACCATTAGATCACGACTGCCCTTCAATGCATCTGTGTGAATTTGCTCTAAAAGGAGAAAAATCTTAAATCACATCTTAAAAGGGTAATTTTATGGATGAAAAAACAATTTTTATATTGATCTTTAATTAAGTGTAGCATGAGAGATAAAAAAAACATCATAATAAAATCGTAAATAAAAACATATACACTACTGTATATAAGTTTGGGGTTGGTAAAAAAGAAGTCTCTTATACTCACCAAGAATGCGTCTATTTGATCAAAAATACATTAAAATAGTAATACTGTAAAACATGTTTACAATTTAAAATAACTGTTTCCTATTTGAATACATTTTCAAATGTAATTTATTCCTGTCATAACAAAGCTGAATTTTCAGCCGTCATTAATCCAGTCTTCAGTGTCACATGATCCTTCAGAAATCATTCTAATATAATGATTTGGAGCTCAAGAAAAAAGAAATAAAAACATACTGACCCCATAGTAAAATCATAGTAGTGTATGAATGTGGCTGCTTTAATACATGTGCAGTCTTGTATTTTCTGCAACACATACAGTATATGTGTTGTAGTGACATGATAGCCCAGTGTTTGTAATACTCAGATACTCTTTCAATGACCCAAAATAAGAAATGAATTCGTTGTAACTCATATTATAAATAAATGTAAAATGCTCATATTCTGTGGGTGAGACACAGACTCAGTAGTAGCTTCTCCAACTGAAACATTTTTAGTTAATACTGATTTTATGGACTGAGAGATTTGTTGGGACAACAACAGTAGGAATGCACATGTTCTGCTAGTGCCATAAACACAAATTGACAGTACTTTGCACTTTTTTATTTAATGTATAAATAAAATATAGTTGTACTTTTAGTTTTATAAAAACAAAACAAAAGGAATCGTGTCGAGTACCCTGTAGCCCTGGTTGGGAGTCACGGCTCACTAGCCTTTCACTGGCTTTTAGCACCTGCTTAGTTATTGACATAAATAGTGTTTGGAGCATGTACCTTATCATCAGGCCTTTGATAAATGAGCTTAGGTCTCACATCTATGCCTTTTTGTAACTATAGTGTCACACTGAGCATACAGATTGTTAATCACATGGTGATAAGGAGAGGCGAGAGCACCAGGCAAATTATTAAACTTGGAAATTAAAGGCACTGAACGCTGGAGACCCAACTGAAGCCACATGATTTTAATTTTGCATGCTATCAAGCAAAGATGTGTATGCAGATGTCAACTAATATTGTTAAAACTAAAGATGCTTTAACCTCATTTTAGGGTACCAGAGCATCATTCTTTGAAGCATGTGAAGCTTATCAGGAGGAGAGTCTTATCATTGTTTGTCTGGTGAAGCATGGTGGCCCAGGGGGACAGCTGAAGAATGACATACAGTGGGCAGGCCTAAAATGGCAGGGATGGAATCCGGAGTGACACCCTGGCTTTTGTGTGACCTCTTTCACAGGGTCATCACTGTGTGCTGTCGCTCTGTGTTGCCCTCAAACTAACTGTACCTGTGGTTTTGAGCACTGGGGAAAACTGGAGTAGATTTAAGGTGTATTTACAAAATCGCAGAATGACTCCAGTAATCATTTTGGGAAGATCACAAAATAAAAATATGTATATTATCAGATTTATTTTAAAGAATTTGATTATTTTATTTCTGCAGGGGTACATTAAATTGAACAAAATTGACATTAAAGACAAATTTACATTGTTACAAGAGATTTTTCATTTTAAAAGCCCAGAGTAAAAACAAAAGTAATATATTTCTTAAAGCATCTTGGAGACATTTCCACAGTTCTTCTTGATTTATTTCATACTAAGTATAGTTCAAATCTATTAACATTATACATGTATATATACATGCATGTGTGTGTATTTATGTATACATCATAAATATACACAGTATACACACACACATATATTATGTCCATACATTTTTTTATTTTGGATGCGATTAATCGTTGCCCAGGACTAATACAAATTATAATTAAACTTTATTTGGAGTACTTTTTGTGTACAATGCATATTTATTAATATTAAGCCAAAAATGTGTTGATAAGGACTGTATGATCTTTATTTTAATTAAGTAAATAAATATGTCAAAATATTTGTAGTAGGCTATACTTAGCATGAAATAAATGTATTTCAAATACATTTAGTATATTTATTTTTCACTAGGGGCTCTTTTAAGCTTTCTGTTCATCGAAGAATCCTGAAAAAGGGGGGGAAAGTTTCACAGTTTCCATTTAAAATATTAAGCAGCACTGCTGTATTCAGCATCAATAATAAAGCTCCAAATCAGCATATTAGAATGATTTCTGAAGGATTATGTGACACTGAAGACTCAAGTAATGATGCTGAAAATTCAGCTTTGCATCACAGGAATCAATGTGAATGAAATTAATGCAGCCATGGTGAGCATACATGTAAGAAACTTCTTTCCAAAATATAAAAAAAATCTTACAAACCACAAACATTTAAATGGTGGTGTAAATAAAAAAAGAATGGTTCTCATCAATAGTTTACAACAAAATACAATATATAAATAAAAAAGTAAACTGAATGAATAGCAAAAGTTGCTCTTCATTAATGATATACAATATAAAATGTACATAAGTAAAACTGCAATTTAAATACATTTTATTCCATTGCCATGCTTAATAGCATTTGTGAACAGGATAAAAACTAATGGTCTTTACTGCCATATTGGAAAGTTTTTAATAAAAATGACAGCCTAACTAAATAGAAGATGGGGTGGGCAGTGGGCAATCTGACATGAAGCCAAATGGTGAGGTCATAACTGCCCTTTCTTATAACAGACCTCATAAGATAATGAGACAACACAGCTGATCAGCAGGAAATAAACATGGAAACACAAACATCTAATCAGCCACCAGCCTCCATCCCGGATGAGAAAGCCAGTTGATTATTTAGATTACATTGGGGGGCCTGAATAAATTCAGAAAGCCACCCACAAAGAGAGCCTCTATCAGACCAGCTCCTCAAACAAGCCGAAGCCATGGAGATATGAGACGCCTCACAACAATGGAAGTGTGGCTGAGAGATATAGGAACTTCAGGAGCGTATTTGCTTACAAGGCCCCTGGCCAGTACCAGCGCACAGAAAATACTCACTGACCACACACAGGTTCACCAAATCACCGTTTGTTTTAATCGCCGTACGTTACCGGACTAATCTTTGTCTTATCTCCTGTGTTTAAACATCACTAATTCATTTTCCCAAAAAGAGAGTCAAAGCGTGAATGTGGAATAAAGACTCTCTCTCTTAGATGAGCTGCAGGACTGAGCAGTACAGTGCTCAGAGCTGGGTTTGTTTTGGGTTTGTGTGATGAAGTTCGAGAGGGGGTTGGCCCTCGGCCGAGACGGGTGACTATTGTGTGTGCAAGAAGTGTGTGCGGAGGGTGCTGGGCAATTTAAGACAGCGTTTAGCATGCAGAGCCAGACAGGGTAAATCAACCTGACTGCATACAATCGTGAGCCGAGAGAGATAAACAACCAAAATGAGAGAGAAAAAGGAGGAGAAAAGGCATTTTTGTAAAGAATAAAGGGAATCTTGTCAATGTGAGGCATGAAATCCAAGACTAAATCATTGTATGTAAGAATGCTGTTGCATTACTAATACTTTGATAATATGTTGTTGTTTTCCATGTACTGCAAAACTACACTGGGATTGACGGGTTCCTTCTCTGAGAACTTTCCTATGCTCTTAAAAAGAAAGGTTATTTATTGACATCTGTAGTTTCATGAAGACCCTTTAACATCCATGAAACATTTTCATTGCTTAGCCTTAGAATGCTCTTTATAGTGAAAATGAAAATGAAAAATGTTTTTCATATTTAAAACAAGTTCTTTAAGGAACTTTTTACTGATAGGTTTATTGGGGAACCCAAAATGGTTCTTCGGTGGTATCACTGTGAAACTCCCTTTGTGTTTAAGAGTGTATGATCTCCTAAACGAGATCTAAAAAAAGATATAGAGTCTAGATGGAAAAAAACAGAGAGACTGAAAGATTAAAATTAGTCTGAATGAGGCCCGCACCCGGCCCCTTTCATTCGTCACTGGACCCAAATCAGGCTTTTGTGTGGGACTCTGTAAAGTAGTGTCAATCATTCTGCTGGTGTTTTATTAGAGAGGATCATTTTTTATGAATTTACTCTTCACGAATTAAAAGGACCTCCTGCTCCAAGTGCTGAAAAAAGGCAATACAGACTGAAGTTAGACATCACAATGCCACTCGTACACTGGAGCGACATCAAAGTGCTTAAGACATCCAATCAGATTTATGTTGAAGGCACTATGTGATGAATATGGTGTAGCCCTCACACAAAAGTGCTTTTGTGTCACTTAAATCAGAGGCCATTCAAAATCAGCACGGGTCTGTCTGATTGGATGATGGCGAAAGGCCTTACAGCGCATCCAAACTTCACACGCACAATAGAAAATGCTAATTTTCATGCACTCGGAACCTTAGTGCTCGGTTGACTCACATTTGGAGCACTTTGAAGGGTGTAATTTGAAGCAAGAATGGTTTTTACCTTGTTTAAATGGATAAAGTTAGAATTGCACAAACTAAAACCGATCTCCTTATCTTTGCTGATAAGACCCCTGTATATATGCTAAAACCAAAAGAAAAAACTGAACAGGAAAACCGACATTGGTAGGAAATTTTGGATGCCCTCCAGGACAGTTAGTTCATCACCATTAGTCTTCTGCTGACGTCTATTCACAGCCTCCATAGGTTAGGACGGACACATTGGTTACACCACAAAGGTATTCAGGGGTTATAAATTGCTTTACTCTTGAACTTTTTGTTGTTGCTTAAAAATTAACTGTTCACATACTGTATCCCAAGGTTGTGTCCCGTCCACAGCTGCCTGTCACTTTCCTTTGTGGTTATACAGTAAATGACTCCATTAATTAAACCATGTTGACACTTCTCAAAGCCACTTCTTTTATGAAAGATAAAGCAGCTGTAAATAAAAGACTTGTGGAATATATTATACAAGACAATTCTATTTCAGATGTCTGCTTTGAAATTTCAGAATTTGTTCAATGTGTTAGGTTTTTTGTAATTCATTGTGAAATTTACAAGCAATTTCTGGGTAAAAATGGTTTGTGGTTATTCAAAAGTAAATCAGTGCTATGTATTTAGTAAATTATGTACGCCGTATGTAACTATATTGTGTAAAGTGCAATTCTGATTCTTAACTGTCAAACTTACAAGCTTTATAAAAGTATATTTTTAGTTATTACAAGTTATATTAGTTGGTTGATTTTAAACACACATGACAATTAAATGAATAAATAAAGTCTTTATTTTACATAAAATAGGGTTTCTCTTCATAGAAAATTGCATATACACAGGTTTGTATAAAAACACACAAGTGCACACTTTGATACAAAAGTTATTCATCCAGTACAAAAATGTTGCCACACATCTAGCACAAAATATTATAATATACAGGTTGCCTGTGGGCTTCCTAGTGTAACATTAGTGAATCCTATAACAGATGCTGTATATGGGACCTGATACTATTTTTCCTCATTCATTTAACTACAACTGGTCACCTCGTTATTTGTACAATATGGAAGGAACAAACTGGCTCATTCAGTTGCATTTACACATTATTGCATCAACAGGGCAAAATGCTCAAATGTGGCGTGACAACACACAAGTCAGCAGTACAGACATCCTCATACGCATCAAGTCCCATGCAGTTCGGAAACTTGAGAGTGCTGCATCTGTATGCATTTCTGGAAAATGCCCTCTGTGTGTCCAGTGCTCAGTCAATGAACTCAAGTCCTTTATGGGCACCAGCAGGCAGCGTATCACCAACCTGGACCGGTCCTGTGCCGTCCCTTTAGCACCAATCTTTAGTAGAGAGAGAAGCACCTGTAATAGAATAAAACAGCAATGAGTCACCGGTATATACAAAAATGACTGTAATTCTGTCCATTCAGACAAAAAAAAGAGTATTCTGAACCCTCTGAGTATAATGTTGTTCATGTAATAAAGTGTTAGAGATAAAAAAAGCTTTTTTAAACAGGGGGGCACTTAGTTGAGGGTCCCTGGGTCTGTAAAAGTGGAAAACGCTTAAAAACTGCCACCTACCTGATTCATATCTGTCGAACCATGTGGTGAAGTCCAGCAGCTCTTGCTCCTCAGAGCTGAGATGCTCGTAGCTGCCCTCATCAGAGGAATAAGCCGAATGAGGAGACTCCGAGCCCGCCGAGTACATGTTGGAGACCGACGGAGACGGGACGCCGCACTGCAACACGGCAGACACGGCGTCGTGCTCGTCCAGCAGCTGCTGAAGCGCTCGGATGTACTCCACCGCCGAGCGCAGCGTCTCCACTTTGCTCATCTTCTTGTTGGCCGCTCCGTTGGGCACATGCTGGCGCAGCGTCTGGAAGCCCATGTTTACCTGCTTGACGCGGTTCCTTTCGCGCTCGTTGCGTCTGGCCACGGCCATGGGCTGCTGCTGAGGGATGGTATAGCCGAGTCCGTTGAAGGTCAGTCTCCTCTTGCACCTGAGCAGCTCTGGGCTGCTCGAGCGCTGTCTCTTCAGCACTTTACACTCCATGTCCTGCTTCGCTTGAGGTACGAGGGTCTCCGAAAAAGCCTGGTAAAACATATCTTGAGTCATTTGAGTCGTGGCGATGACAGCTGCCTCCATGTCGCGGGAAATAAATAAATAAATAGATGGGGATTGTGCGAGTAATGCGCCGCTCTCGTGCCTTTCGCGTGGCTCGCAAGAAGCGATTCACCTGTTCGGCGAATGATTTGAGGGTAAAGCAACTTGCTCTCCCTTTTCAACACGTGCGCCACACCTCCACCCCCTTTTGGGCAGCACGCTCCCGAAAAAGACCCGCCCCCTGCATGAATCCCCTGCTCGGGTTTCGCGCGCCGGGCGCGTGGCTTTGACAGACTCAAAGGAACTATTCTGTGCGCTCCCTGCGCCACGCGTATGAGGCGCTGCCTATCTCTGTGAAATCATGCTCACCCGCGCACGCCTAGGTTCCGAGTTATGGAACGTAAAACTTAAATTGTTTATCATTGATATCAAAGAAAACAATAGAGTGACGTCCATTTTTTTAGACGTTCAGGTTACTATCCCTGCATCCCAATGTGCATACTATCCACGCTATCTGCCCTAAATTGTATTGAAAAGTACTAATATCACGTATAATTTAGGATGGATAGTATGCATATTAGGACACAGGCTTACCTGTTGTCAGTCTGCGGAGTGCTTTGGGTAACCTGTTAAATAGACGTGAGTTCAGCATAATCACAAAACAAGACTGACATGCCAAAGTGACAAAAAACGTCCATGTCACAAACATTGTATATATATATGTGTGTGTGTGTGCGTGTGTGTGTGTGTGTGTGTGTGTGTGTGTATACTAAATTGCCATCTGATACCATGAAGACGTGTAACGGAGGCCAGCGAGTAGATGCTGTGCAAGTAAACCTCACTCTCCTGATCTCAAGAGACATTTAGCCTCCTTGTTAGCGCGTCCACCTCCCACGCAAGAAGGAGATCTTGGGTCCGAGACCCACTCAGAAGCAGGCGAGCAGGGAGCCATAACATATGTTACTTTCACAGTTTTGATGTGAAGTGAAGTGACATACGACCAAGTATGGTGACCAATATTTTAATTTGTGCTTTTAACTCCAAAACACACACACACCTGACCAAGAGTCGAACTCGCAACCTTTGGGTTACTAATCTGACTCGTAGACCATTAAGCCGACTTTTACGACTTTTGTAAGGGGCATTAGGCAAAAATTTGAATGCAACTTTCATCCTCTTGAATGCTTACTGTATATTGATTAAAAAAAAACTATTTTGATTGTTGATCATTTAGATTGTGTTAATTGGTATTTTAATTTATATGTCATGTCTAAATGTCTCCACAAGAAAAAAATGACAATGCAGAACGGTTTGTCTGAGGGTTCTGTTTAGGATAGAAATCATTAGCGCAATATAAACACAACAGAAGTCAATGGAAAGTCTCTACAATGTGTGTGTGTGTGTGTGCGCCTAACCTCATACTGCTGCAAGTGAACTGTCATTAGTATAAATATTTTATAAAAATACTTTTTAAAAAGTTTGTGAGTAAAAAAACAAAAATACAACACTATACAAAATAGTTGGTAACCCTTTATTTTGATGGTGCCTTTTAGACATTTGGGTGACTTTAAGAAACTACGTGTCAAATACAAGTCATTAGAGTAGTTAGTAGACTGCTTAATATCTGCTATTTATATTTTGATATTTAATGTTATTTGTATGGTCCCTAAACAGACATTCTACTGACTAAACTAGGTAACTTTGCACGTACATATCAACATATTTACCGTAACCTAACAGTCTACTAATACTCTATGAGTTAGATGTTGTGTAGTTGCAAAGTTACTTAGTCAACAGAATGTCTAAAGGGAACCATCAAATAATGTACACTTTAAACTTTATATTTGATATGCTTTGTTAGAATATTTACATGTTGAGGTAAACATGTCGGCCTGCTTTTAACTTTTTAGCTAATTCAAAGCTTATAGGCAGACAGAAAGAGACTTTGGTAAAACCAATGATACTTTTGTATCTGAATAAAAATTTAACAATTCATTACATGTTCAAGCCTGGACTACACAGCAGCAATACTTTACCCTCCACAAACAGTACTCAAACAAATTGTGAAACGTAAATGTATAAAGATCACCCCCTAGTGGCGACAGTATGTTTCTACAAGACAACATATCCACTGAACAATTTCTTACCGAGAGGAGACTACACAAAACTTGTGTATGCTCCCCAAAATAACGTTAGATTCCTCCATTTAATGCTAAATCAAGAAATAAATATAGTAAGTATTATATAGGCTAATTTTAATGTTTTGGAGCCATTACAATTTATGTAATAACATGTTGAAAACATTACAATGGTATTGTCTGTGCAAGTTGGCATTTTCATTAATTACAGTACATAAACATATGTTGAAGTTGTGTTTCACAATATTTAAGGAATGACACATGTGTAGTCTTTAACATGGGCTTTAACAGCCTTTCCCATCAAATCAAGTGATTTTATTCGTTCCATTTAACAAATGGAACGTCTTTAGGTTCGTCTTTAGGTCGAAGCATCAGGAGCTGAAAACAAAAATATTTAAGAATTATAAAGAGCAGGAGACTAAATGCATGTTGTATTTCTCTGTAAATAAATGTATTTACTTCTAGGGAATAGCAACTCTGTCCTTCGTTGGTGTCCATTAGGGCAAGTATGTTTTTCCTCAAGTCCTCTATAAAACAAAACAGTGTTCATCAGATATCATTTCAACACGTTTAAAACTAAGACAAACTTTAATAAAACATATATGTAATGTTCTGATGAGAACACACAAAAAGAGGGCAAATCACATGACAACTTACATATTAAACTTGCTTGTCCCTGAATTTGTCCCTGAATCTTCTAACCATTCTTGCCAGTCATTCCACTCAAAGTATTCGTCACAGTCGCTGGATTTACAGGGACTGTGGACAGTCAGGTACAGCCCTTGCCACTGCTCTGTCAGTTTGTTCAGTCGTATCATAATCGTCCTTATCACTTCCCATGCTTTCTGGATGTCTGCTGAAGTTTCAACTACAGGAAGGAAAAATTGTATCGCAACATAATTTTTTTCACCATTAATAGTGTTTTTTACTGTACATTTCTGCCATATGGACAATGGACATCACCTTGACATAGTCACCACTGACAAGCTCCTAAATATAATGTAGAAACAATATTTTTTTGTGAAAAGAATTCTGTTAATCTGCTTTGCAATGATTTGTATTGAGAAAAACACTATACAAATAAACGTGAACTTTAGAAAACAATTGATAAATATTAATGCAGCCTTTGTGACCATTAGAAACTTCTTTAATAAAATCTAAATGTTTTTAAGAGTAGTGTATATATATTCAAAGTATCTGCTTGAGAGGCTACAAATGTAAATCGTTGCTATACAAAATGTAATAAAACATGGGACTTACGCTCAGTCTCTTTGCAGCGGATCTCAATGAACTGGTCCTCATCACAGCGTTCTCTGAGCAGAAACCGTCTGTCACCACAGCACAGCACACACTGGTCTTTTCCGATCCAGTATGGAGAGAATAAGGAGCACGCCCTGATGACAAGCCTGCAAAGCAAGAACCAGTTTTACAGGTCATTACTAGTTATCCAAGTGTCAATACTAGTTACAATCAAATCAGTTTGAATGAACTTTTTGATCATAAGGGTATCTGGGTTGGTGACACATGACCGCAAAACACGACAACGGTCATGAAAGAGACAAGTGTAAGCATTCACCTGTGAAAGAAACCATGTGGTATCTCAGGTAGGAAGTAAACATGGATATTTAGGTCCTCTGGATTGTCTGATTCCCACTTTTGCTCTACCTGTTTATTGTCTGGCAGGTAACTTGGGAACAGACAAGCATCTGGCTCATACACAATCGGATTTGAGGGCACCCAACTTTTCTTCGGACAGAATTCGTTTGCTTTTGGATTGAGAGGACTGTTGTGTTTGGTCGACAAGCATACATCAAAGTGCTTTAGTACTGAAAGGAGACTTCCTTCCTTCTTATTGGACCCAACCACCTCCTCAATTAGCTCTTTATCAGTAATGCCATAATTCTTCTGGAGCTCAGTCTGCACCAGGATCCTGATAGCCACATTGTTTAAGGATGCTCTGTATTTATAGTCGCTGATCCATCTTTTCTTCTGTACTGCAAGTGCATTTTCTGACTTCAGCTGCTCGGAGGAAATCTTGTTCAGTTCCTGGACTAGGTCATGTCTCACAATAGTCTGTGATAGAATTACAAGAAAATAAATGATGAAGATTTTACACACTGATATTTTATGGCTATTCAAATACATTTAATGGTTGTGGTTTAAATGTTTGATGCATGAACCTTGAACAATGAGATGAGGAATGGTGGTTCTACAAACAAAGAATCAGCCAATTCTGGGATTTCCTTGTACCACATAATGACTCCAATTCGGTGAAGATACTGAAGAATTAACCTAAGTTTGTCATCGTCCAGTGTAACATGTCTGTTCTTCAGTTCATACAAGAGGGTGTTTTGACTCACAATTCCTGATAATAGGGGCACATTTCAGAATTAAGAACAAACACACCAAACATTGTAATCTATAAAAAAACACTGACCATGCTTAGCAATGTCACCGTTTTTCAGAAGTTCTTTGATATCTTTCTCCACCTCAAAGTAGCATCTAGGTAATGTCTGTTCTATGCTGGGGAATGTAGCTTTGTTCAAAACCTCATTTTTGATGTGAGAACGTAGCTTGACAATGTCCTCCTTTTTAGTGCAGTCTATAGGTACAAAGTCAAGCACCTGAAAATAAAAGGAAATTAAGAAGATTGTGGCAGCACATTTTATTCAATTATATTAGATTATAAAACAGCAACTACAAAGCCCATTTACCTTTAGTTTGTACTCAGTCAGTCTTTCAATCTGGTTTATCTGGTCACAGTACAAAGATGAGTCCTCCTTATCCTGAAAGTTCTTCATACGCTGCTCTAAATTAGTTGTATGCGTTTCAAGCATTTCCTTCACCTGGTTCTCGATGTGTTTTTTCTTTTCGTTCACATCCTTCTCATCTTTGCATTCATCAACATGAGTACCCACAAGCAGAACTACTGAGTCTGGTATCTTAAGATGAAGATTTTTGATCCAGAATCCCACATTCTCCTTGAAACTCTGGGCATCCATGTTGTAACTGAAAAGAAAAAGTTTAATGCATTGCTATTTGGTGGCTGGGGTGTTATGCCAACTGGCCCAATAGTGAAAAATCCCTTAAATCTCTTTAATATTCTGGTTTTGCATATTTTATAGACCACAATGCAAAAATTACACATCTAACTCTTTAGTAATAGTGATGCTTGCTAATAAAATAATACATTCTCAACAAGTTGTATATGTTTAGCTGTTAAAGTACATTACACTGTGAGATCTAGCAGAAGCACAAATAAAAGGCTTTACCTGGAAAGGTTGATGGCAAGTATGACAAAGGCTTGAGCTGTTATAAACACATGATGGGTGATGTAGTATTCCTCTTGACCAGCAAAGTCCCAAAAGATAAAACGGATACCCTCATTATCAACTTCACTGATTTCAATCCCCACAGTACGATCGTCCTCTGCCACTCGTACAGGGCAACCCTGCTTCAGACTGCGGCACAGAGTGGATTTCCCTGCCATGGAGGTCCCCAGAAACATAGTCTTCACAGTTTTCTCATTTGGGGCATTCGCCTCAAGCATCGCAAAGTAATTCTGGATATCTCTCAATCCCCCTGCACAGACCTCCTGAGGGGGCTTTCTAAGAGGGTTACCATTAGCTTTGAACATATTTAAGCTACTGTTTTGAAAGAGTAGGTCCGGTAGGTCAGCTAACTGGTTCCTCTCAACATAAAGTTCTTTTAACTGTGAAAGACCCACAAGAGGATCCAAATTCCTCAGGCAGTTGTTGGACAGGTTTAGGTAGTTGAGATGTTGGCACCTGTTCATGTCCTGGGGTAGCTTTTCAAGTCGATTGGTGCTCAACTTTAGAAATCGAAGTTTCTCCAAGGATGGAAAGACATTTTCTGGAATGGTTTTGATATTGTTCTGATTGATATAAAGTTTCTCCAACTGGCGTAGCCCTCTAATGTCCACGGGGAAATCAGTGAACTCATTCCTGCACAGGTTGAGCTCTGTCAGGTTTTTCAGTTGAGCGATACCACTGATTTGTTTGAGTCTGTTCCGCTGTAGATCTACCTTTACGGCATCTCCACCCCTCTGGAGAAGCTCATTGGGAAGTGCTTTGAGTTTCTTTGCAGAAAAGTCTTCTTCTTTTTGGGCATTTTGATTTCCTATGGTAATAGCATTGTTAAGGTAATAATAATAACAACAATAAAATCATTCTTATTTAAACGTTATATAACCAACATATTCCTAATGTCTTATTCTTAACCTTTTTATAGATGACACGGAGAATGCATATATTTCAACATGAATTATAAATTAATGTTTTCTTTAGGCAGCACAAATAATTAAAGCTGTCAGTTTGTTAGGATGAGCAATTCACTACAATGATACAGCAAAATCCCGGAAGTGACCCCTAACTAATTATAATATACTGCTTCTTACATTCAAGCAAATGTTTAGCATTTCTTACAGATCAAGATAAAAAAGTGTGAACATACCATTTAAAACGGGCATGTTGATGAGATGCTAAAGAAACTCTTTCGCTCGTCTGTGTCAGATATACTTCCTTAGGCGATCTACTTCCTTATGTCTCACAGAGCAAAGCGGGGACGGACTTTTAACACAGCAGTACAGCTGATTTTTTACTTTCATTTTCTGGAAAACGCAGCAGTAGTTCAGTTTCTGACACGTGATTTACACAGTCATCTATTCTAAAGACGACTCAGTACTGCCATCATCTGGATAAAATGTGAAACAATGTGAATAATACGAAAGAGAGTATGATATAAGACTCGTGCCTAGAAAGAATAGTTCAAGGAAAAATTTAATTTCTATCATCATTCACTTACCTTAGAGGTTTTGAAATGTCTCGGCACCCTTTTTTTAAAAGAAGAATGGTGTCATTACACACATGGGGAGGGAGAAGCGGAGGGAACATTGGGGGGCAGTCGTGGCCTAATAGAGGGGCGGTTTCCCGGACAGGGTTTAAATTAAGCCAAGAGTAGGCTAAATCTAGAATAGTTCATCATGGTTTTAAAAATGGCTTTCTGAAACACAGATTAAGTACAGATTACTATCTATTGGACTATTGAGTCCTTAACTAAAATAAACTAGATTAATTTAAAACCAACTGTGCTCATCTGAATTAGCACGACAGAGGTTGCCTACCCTGCTAAAAAAACAATAGAAGGCCAATAAAAACCATCACAGAAATTGTAATGGTTTCCATTAAAATACCATTATGAACCATTAGCTTTTTCCAGTAAAACCATTACAAAAAATTTGTGGTGTGTTTTGGGCACTTTTCCAATAGGATTTAACACCGCACACAACTGAGGCAGTCCTGCACTTTCCGTCTTTGATGACACGTAAAAAAAAAACATCTCGGTTACGTATGTAACCCTAGTTCCCTGAATAGGGAACGAGATACTGCAATGACGTCATCGTTATGGAAACACCTTCGGTGTGACGAATGTTTGAAGCCCTTATACCATCACGCCAATTTCATTGGCCAAATAGCGCTTAGCACCGCCCCTTACGCATACTATATGTATGTTACATATGTATGCTATATCAGCGTTCCGCGAGCTATTTAATCAGATTTCCAAAATGTCAAAGGAAGCACTTTCAAGGTACGGAACGCTCTTCAACGCTGTATCTCGTTCCCTATTCAAGGAACTAGGGTTACATACGTAACCGAGATGTTCCATTCATAGGTTCACTTCAATGCTGCGTTGACGTCATCGCTATGGGAAAGCTATACCATAACGCCTGACGTACCTTAGATAGCTGGAATGCGTCTTCTCAAGTGGATAAGACCCTGAAGTCAGGAGCCATCCTCATGTCTAGACTGTAGAACTTGATGAAGGTGCTAGGAGAGGACCATCCTGCGGTAGCACAAACGTCTTCCATCAATGACCCTGTCAGAAAGGCCTGAGAAGGCGCTACTGCTCTCGTAGAGTGAGCATGTAATCCTAGAGGCGAAGTCAAGCCACGCGCCTCGTAGGCCAAAGAGATAGCCTCAACTAACCAATGCGACATTTGCTGCTTAGTGACAGCGGAGCCTTTGCTCTTACCACCAAAACACACGAACAGCTGATCAGATCCACGCCACTGGGCTGTGTGGTCTACATAGATTGTTAATGCCCTCACTGGGCAGAGACCCATGCTAACATTATTAAAAGACAATGTAATACTCCTTGACGATTCACGTAAGAAATTACAGTCATGTTGGTCCGTCCTGTCAAGTACATGACAGCCTTCAACTGTGGTAAGAACTGTCTGAGAACCAGGAAGACTGCCAGTAGTTCCAAACGATTTATGTGCCAGCATCCAAAGTTCGTCTGTCCAAACTCCACGGACTGGACGTCCTGAATGGACTGCACCCCAGCCTGTCATACCAACACCAATCACAAGAGTGGGGGCTTGGATGTCAAACTAGACCCTGCACAAATGGCCTTAGGGCAATCTTTTCGATCTCCAAAAGCTAACGGAATGGTCAAAATCAGTCCGAAATGCAACAAGCGGCGGAACAGCTGATAGAGATGCAAACACACATATAGGTTGTCCACATTCATACGAAAGTTCCAGCTCAATGCAACAGCAGAGCTAAAAGAACAGATTAATTAGTCAAGCACATCACTGCTGGGTAGCATGAAGCACCCAACATTGCAATAAAACTCAACATTACAATGTTTTTTTAACTAATACCAGCTTGATTTTATGTGGTGCTCAATATATTTTAAATTACATGTTAAAATATTTTAACTGTTAAGAAAATGACTTCAACTCAGAATATCTAAAACAACTTTTTTTATTGGGTAAAACAAAATAAAACTGGATACAAATACTTGAAAAACTGGATACAAATACTTGAACAGAACAGGATGAAATAGTATTATTCCTGGGCCTGTGCAGACTTCTCAACTTGATACCTAAAAAACAGTAAAGGCAATTATTTTAAAATGCTACTAAAATATTCAGGGAAATGAAAAAGCATGCATCGTTATAATTAAGCCATGCCAGTACTTCATATTTCTGCCTAAGTTGTCACAATGATTTTTATTTTGTCACAAAATTGTCACTTAAAGTGATAATACTACTAAATTAAGTTTTATTAACAAAGTTCGGGAGGGGCACGTCAGATACATAGCCGAATCAAACACAAGTGGTAAGCAATCAAGGTAATCAACACTCGGACATAAATACAGCTGACTTCCCTCCATTCCTTTGATAGTTAAGCAGCATCCCTCCACCACCCCTTCTCCACCAATATCACTAGAATTCTCATCACACTAGGGGGTACTCTGGGTTCGGGCCATTCCCGAGCTCAGAGCCCTTCCCCAAGACAGCACGCCAACAACGTATTACCATACTCGCCAAATACGCATTACGTTTATTGTGCTTATATATACAGTATAAGTGTGAAATCGTGAAAGATAATATGAACAAGTTAAATGTGACACTGTTCAGTTTAGAAATGTAATTATGTTCTAGGAGCTATTTTTGTTCTGAGACAGCCTACACAATAATGCAACAGTTTGATTTCAAAAGAGTGTATAACCATAATATTGTTATCATCAAATTAACAGTAACTTACTGGCAACAATTATCCAGTAGTTGCTGTATTTCATACCACAGTAAAATTACTGTGAAACTATTGCTTCACACCAACAGCTTTATTTATGACTAATCTTTTATATTTCACAGCTGAACTTCAATAACACATAATTACCAGCATATTAACCATATTTCCTCAGTGAACATACATATAGCCCAAAAGTAAAATCACAGATAACACATTGTGCCAGTGGAAAATAAATGGTGTAAATATAAAAATAACAGTTCGAAGAGTTAATGTACTTCTTTAGTAAGACTGTACAACAATAATCAGAGAACACATATCGTCTCAAAACATTTAAAAAGGTCTTCTTTATGGCGACGACTCTTCCCGACTGCCTCACGATGGTCCAGCTTGTCAGCTAGCACCACTGCGGGAGAGATGCAGAACCTGATTTTACCAAGTGCGACATGTTCCTGGGTCAACATCTTTGTGTTCGTGCACTGGTCAAGGTTACATTTTTGTATGTACAATGAATGTGCCTGCAAACCATCTGCTCACAGCCCGAGCCACTACATTATATCTTTCCAAGAAGGCTGTCTATTTCAAATCGACAGAGCAGCAAGCCGGAGCTTGCTGAGCAGGAGCTTGAAGGAAATAGTCGAGCAACTAATGTTTGGTAGCACAAAGCGCCAAAATCATAGTGCACAACAACAACCATCTGCTGCAGGACTCCTCAGAGTCTGTGTCTAAAAACAGTGCACAAGAGTTGGAAGCATAAGCGCCAATCAAATGAACGTGTCTGCGTTAGAGCAGCGCAGCAGGTGACGTTAGAGAGAGAGGGGAAAACCCAACTTGTTTCAGCTCGACTCAGAGCGGAGCTGAAGGAATAATTGGGGCAACTAATATTAGGTAGCATGAAGCGCCAAAATATAGAGTACAACAAACATCTGCTGCAGGACTCCTCAGAGTCTGCTTCTAAAAACAGTGGACGAACAAGTGTTGGAAGCATAAGCGCCAAATCAGGTGAACGTGACTGCATTAGTGCAGCGTAGCAAGTAACGGTAGAGAGAGAGAGGAAACTCACCTGCTCGCAGTTATAGCTTGCTATAAGAATACTCCTCGTGAGCCTGAGGCTGCTGTATAGTATGCATCATCTAATCCACAGCCGAAAGAATCGATTTACGAGAATCGAAAAATTCATTGTGTCCACCAAGAGGAGTAAACTGCTCTCTAAAAAGGATGGCTTAATGGTGATTTGTCTATGTGCAGCGCGTTTCTTTTTTTGGTTGTGTTGTGAGCATATGCAGCGTGTGCGTTGTACAATTGAGGAAGTTGTTTCCTTAATTTGCAGGTGTTTTTTCTATTTGCAGCGCGTTGAGCTCTCTCGGCCACCGTATATAAGGGCTTCAGACATTCATCACAACGAAAATGTTCCCATAGCGATGACGTCATCGCAGCATTGAAGTGAACCTATGAAAGGGAACTGCGCATACCATAGAAACTATAACGAAACATTTGAGTGGTTTTGAAACCGTGACTTTTCCAACCCGCGGTATACCTTGAAACCGGTTATCGTCCCATGCATAATTGGCATCCTTAGAAAATATGATCAAACAAGGTTGTGGAAATAAACCTGTAATTTTTGACCTTTTGACCTCTCAAAAACAAAAAGCAACATAAATTGAAAAAATAATAACAAAATCCCATATTTTTTTTTCTCTAATACACATTGGCCAGAATTATTTGTAGTTCTAAAAAAATCTCTGAAGATCTATATTTCCAATCATATTTACTTTCCCTATATACTACTATACTTTTTTATATTTTTTAAGCACAACAGGGTGACTAGGAACATGAAATTATCCAGCCATGACTTCCTGTTTCACTGGAATATAAATATGAGGAACAAAGGCCAAAGTCAATTTATCATTGGGAAAAAAACGAAGAATATTGTTCTGATGTGAAGCAACAGATTGTTGAGTTTCACAAAATATGATGTCAAGAAAAAAGCATAAAATAGAAAGTCAAAAAGAAAATAATATGTAAGAAGAGAGCTAAAGCATTGAACATTTCAATTTCCACCATTAGGACTATAATTAAGGAGTTCCAATCAACAAGAAATGTTACACATCTGCATACAGTGTATTGTCTTAATTCGATGTGCGGAGTATAGTTTGATCCCGGCTCCGACAGGAAGTCCACGACTGCTCCCCGGGCGCTGCACAGTCGGCTGCCCACTGCTCCAAGTGTGTACACTTGGATGGGTTAAATGCAGAGAACACATTTCACTCCTCATTATACTCTGTATAATTGTGTATGTGACAAATAAAGCTCATCCGAGCTTATTAGAAGAAGAAGAGAGGCCAAAGACTCTCCAAGGATCGGTTGGATGATTGCAGAGAATAGTTAAGTCTAGGGGTCAGAAAGCCTTATAATGGGCCGTGGTTGGATCGTCCAACAGAACAATGATCCAAAAGGACCATCAAAATTAACAGAAGTAAATGGTCACTGAGCACATAACGAAGGTTCTGCCATGGCCATCAAGAAGAAAGTGTATCAACATTGAGCTGGAAATCTGAATGGTCTGAAGAAGTTCTGTAATGGTCTCTGATCTCTTGTCAGGTGTTCTCCACACTGATCAGACATTACAGGTGAAGACTCACCTGTTAAATTGGCAAAAGATAAAAGGGTCCCCTTAATTGTGTCAAATGTGTATTGGAGAAAAACAATGTAAAAAAAAATTTCCTTATTTCTTTTTTATAAAAATCTAAATGGTTAAGAGTGCAGATTTATTTTCACATGCTTCTTTGTTCATATCTGCCAAGGGTTCTAATAATTTTGATATACTGTATAAAGACTGGAAACACAATGTTAATCTGAATTTAAACCTGCCTCCTTTAAATTTAATTTAAGCCTCAATTTAGTCCTGAAGTAGCTCTAGTCTTCCTCCAGGAGTCTAATCTCCGGTTTCACAGACAAGATTTAAGCCTAATCCTAGATTAAATGTAACTCTGAGCTGTTTCAACTGAATTAAACTTGCACTGACTAATCTTAAAATACATCAGTGCCTTTGTTTTATCTAAACATGCACCCCAGTAATGTTTTTTTTTTTATCCATGTTTATAAAAATTACTTAAATGTGCTAATTGAACTATGGTCTAATCCTGATTTAGTCTAAGCCCTATCTGTGAAACCAAGGCCTAGACTATTTAAATCCATGACAGAGAAAGCAGATTTCTGTTTATCTGGTTTAAAGGGCCATTTTAGTCTAGGAATAGGCCTAATCTCTGTCCGGGGAACCGCTCTTGGATAACAAGTCTCTGTCAGACTTGTAATCCAAAGGTTATGGGTCCGAGTTTCGGGACCGGCAGGGATTGTAGGGGGAGGGAGTGAATGTACACTGCCATTCCACCCTTCACCCTCAATATCATGATTGAGGCGAAACCCTTTATCAAGGCACCGAACCCCAACCTGCTCCACAGGTGCCACAGCAAAAATGGCTGCCCACTTCTCCTGGTGTGTGTTTGTGCACTACTCACTACTGTGTGTGCACTTGGATGGGTGAAATGCAGAGCATACTATACTTGGCAACATGTCACATAGTGTCACTTAAACCACAGTCTTACTTGAGATTCACCATGACACAACATAGCAGCACTCTCATGTGATGATGATGGTGTTAATTCATCTTTAGAAAAAAAGGATTTCCAGACACTATACAGTGGGAATAATAATATGCTTAAAATCGTGTAATCATTTCTTTTTTTATTTTGGTATGTTTTTAGTTACTGAAATATATGTAAATTGTTAAAATACATTCAAAAATCTTAATGTTTCATAATTACAAGGACAGCATTGTATATACATAGACTTACTATTGTGTTCACAAATGCATTTCACAGAATATCATACAAAAGAAAATATAATTAACATTCAGACAAAATGAAGTAGACATATAAAGTGAACAGTGAATAATTCCTTGAGGTTGAACTCCAGACTTTATCGCCATGATGTCTCTCTTGATGACAGTACTGCAAGACACACACAAAATGGAATGAGGTTCTGGGCTTCATGGAGGACGCTATATGTTGTTCAACACACTGGTGGGGGTAATGTTTCACATGACAGATATAGGAAAGACAGATAAATGGACGGAATTTAAAAAAAATAAACAAAGGAAAAAAGTTCTAGCTAAAAAACAGCTGCATAAAAGCTTAAAATCAAATATCAAAATGCTTCATTTACAGTCAGACAGCCTGACCTTGAGTCTGTGGCGACATTTCTGTACACCCACATTAACAACTATTTAATTTCATTCGACATAAAACACTTGTGCCAGGCAGGAACCATGGAGCAAAGCACACCGGTAGCTCATGAATCATGTGAGCGTACATGAAAGAACCCCAAGGCAGTGCAGGTTTCAGCAAAATTGGAAGCCGGTAATGTATTTTTTTGTGGTAGCTTCACAGTCACTATTAACACGCAGCAAGATACAGCTATCTTGTTGTAGGAAACCACAGAAAACAAAGTGAGTGTAGTGTTTTTGTTTTCTGCCAAGAAAAATGAGAAACTCATACATATAAAATGTCGGCAAACTGTTTTGTTGGCAGTACAGATGAATTGTCTAATCAGGAAGAAATGCCCAATACAGTGCATTTGACAAGACAAAGAGCCACCAGAGAGGACAGGAGGTGTGCAGTGAAGTATTGTGCATTCTGGGAAGCAGGAAGAGGTAGAGGTGGACAAGTAGATTTAGACCAGCAGAGGGCAGCGGTGTGCAAGCTGTGTGTCACACATACACACCCTCTGGATGAAGTCTCGAGACAAGTGGGTCCTGGAGGCTGCGTGGGTTCCCCAAGATTTGCTTGGCAGTGGTGCGAGGGTTAAACTCCAAGATGGAGGAATTCGAATCTGCCATAAACACACACACACACACAAAAACATTGTTAAGTTAAGGTATTTGGTGAGGAATAAACAGTGTCCCTCTGAAACCACCAGATAGCAGTGGCGCGTTTAACAAAACCATAGGGTATGGCATATAAAGAATAGAAGGGGGGAAAATCAATAATTAAACAACACTGCGTCGTCTGCGTTGGAATTGTATCAGACAGCAAGTGCATGGCATTATGCTTTCATCAACGTTTACAGGTTATATAAAGTTTTTGTAGCTATATGGGCGCTTAGTTTTTCTTGTTGATTAATACACTTGGTCAAAATCACAAATAGACGGCAAATAACCTACTTCTCCGCTCTTCAAGCACACAAAACATTAGCCTTTACAGACATAGTGTTTGATTAAAGAAAACGCTGTAAATTTCAAACATAAATTATTTATTTTCCCTTTCATTGCGGAAAAGCGGAGACACGACTGTCTCTTCCAGGCTGTGCGCGGCGCGTCAATCTGAATGGAGGTGGGTGAAGTTACGAGGTTTCGCTGAGAGCTTGATGATCCAATGGCGTTCTGAAGTTTTACAGACAAGCTCTTTTTAATACTTATCATCAACATTCTTAAAACCCTTTGATTTAAATTGAAAACAAATTGTCGTAAATAACTAGTGGCTTGTGAAAACTATGCAATTTGACACACCTTCGTCACTCTGTCCATCAGGCCTGAGGAGATCAAAATCGATCTCTTCGGTTTGCTGACTGGATTGTGCTGGAGTGACTCCTGTTTGCTGGATGAATTGCTGCAGGTTACACTGGCGTAGCTCCTTATTCAGATCATCTAGTTCTATGCTTTTAGCCTACATGGGAACATAAGACAGATTTAATGTTGAGTTGGAGGAAAAAGCTGAATCAGTTACTTCCAAACGACAATGTTCCTTTATCACACAGTTCTCTTTTCTTGTAATGAAACACCCACACACACTTAACCTCTACAATGAGATCAAATGTCCAAGCAAAGTGTCTTAAATGTCACTTTTCATACAGTAACTTCCTACCATGAACAATTAACTACTGTGGTTCCTACTTAATCATTACAACTTATTTCTTAAAGATGATGCATTTGCATTACTATGGTCAGTCTTGTTTTGTTTTCCATAAACTTACTCATTCTTACTTCAACCTTTAAAGATGTGACTAGTATTGTTGGTAATGACAACAACCTGTAGGATGAATGAATATAGTCTTGCCTTTGCTGATATGAGTGAGACAACAAATGAAGCAGAAGTGAGGTAGTGTGTACTGTGTATGGTGGCCTGAGGTTCAGTTAGTCATGATGAGCAAACAACATGCTTTTGTGTGACTGCAATAAATGGATCGGTGTGATTCAACAACTAGTACAAAGATGTTTTATTTAAGGTATACTGTATACTGTATAGTCAGCAAGTCATTACCACAAACTAAACCCTGACAGGGTGATCCAAAATACGTGGACATGAAATGTTGAGTTTAAATCGTGTTGTAACACTACCTGTTTATAATCAAACCTTCTGCAAATAAAACATGTACATCGCAACATAGCAACAAGTCAAACACGGTAACAATATTACAGTACTAGTAACAACAAAGGTTCTCTGAGGTCATTTTCACCACAGACACAAGATGGCACAAACTGCGACTATGAGCCTGTTGTCTGAGTGTGAATCATGAAAGTAGTGCCAGTGTGAGTAAATGGGTGAGCTGACTGATATACAAAGTTGCCACAACCGTGGCTAATTTGACCAAATATCAGACCACGGAATACCAAAATTGACCAGTCAAGCCATGCTATAGTAAAGCAGAATATAATTTGTTTGCATTGCATCTAAAATCCCATAATCAGTAGGTACTAGATTTTATTGAGAACCTACCATTAAAAATTTACTTACCATTAAACATACCATTAAAAACGGTATGTTTACTACACTTTGCACTACAGTTCTTCTGTATAGTGGTTAATAAATCTCGAGTCTCACACAATGTCAGAAAATGGCTTTAATTCCATGTTGCTAAATAAGGTGTATATATAGTATGAATGCTTTTAGAATGAATGAAATCTAGGCGCATGCTACTACGTGTTGGCCGTGTCATGTGACCTACAGTTGCAGTTGCACCATTTCACTGCCATTCCTCTCAGTGGCCTCATGGGAGAGTAAAGCATCAATCTGGTCATTTTTGCCCACTGTTTTTCAGATGCTATTAATATGGACATACTACTCTTTTGGCGTACTGTTTTTATTTATTATGTTAATAGGCATAGTATTTAACTTATTTGTCCTTTTTGGAGACTCTAGTAGTAGTGTAACGCCCCTTATCGTATTGTGATGCCATGTCCCGACGCAACAAGACCAAAACAATAAAACCCATTATATATACACACAAGGCATTTGTTGCATCCAGTGGGGACATAATTACTGATTATAATGACTTACACTGTCTTTTTACGTGTCGCATTGCATACCCTGTCTGCATTTGTGATCGGAGAAACGACAAACAACAAGCGCTACTCTACACTGCTCAAAACTCACGTTTCAATAGTCAGTGGCAAATTCTTTGAATATGAAATCATACTTACAGGCTGTGAGTTAGAAGCGCCAGACTGTTCTTGCAAAGTTGGAATTTCCCCACTTTATAAAAACAGCCTTTGTGCACAGAAGCACTATAGACTAGGTTCAGGAAACAGTCCTCCGTAAAATGTGCTGCACACACTCTAATATTTGGGTTGAACTGTTCTGAAACAGTGTTGGAAATACAACTTAACCACTGACTTCTAGTTGTCCTCTTTTGGAAGGCCAAAAATGTACTTTCGCTTTCACAACAAAACACAGTCTCCAGGACATGGCGCCGGTGGCAGCAACAATACTACAGCGAGAATAAAAATCACGCCCTCTTTATTTGCATATACATTTGGGTGGAGTTATGCAAATATTCCCACACAGTGATGTAGACATGTGAGGGCGTGTTTAAATGAGCCGTTTTAGGAGGGAGTGGACAAGTTTTAAGTTTTATAAATAATATCTCTTTGGCTTTTAGACTTAAGTCTTTGCAACTTTAGGGATCTTATGAAAAGCTTGTAACACTCCAAAGAGAAAGAAAAACTTGAAATCACATCATATGACCCCTTTAAATGTTTTATACAATAAAATAAATAAATCGTTATAATTAAACAATAACAAATGACAAGTACATAACATTGTAATTAATAATAACAGAAATGCAGACCTGCAGTTGCTCTTCTGCCAGCCTTAACTCCTTTTCTATTTCTTCAATTGATGCCTGCAGTTCAGCCTCGTGATGCTGATGGTTGTCCAGTTGTTCTTTTGCTACAACTACAGATTCTTCAACACTGGGTCTGGCTTGAAGCACACTGTTTCTGTTGGTTTCAAAAAGCAGCTTGATATCTCGCTCTAGCTGCTCTGATTGGTTGTCTGCATCATGCAACCTTCGACTGTGTTTGTCTAGAGCTAAATGGAGTTCATTTTTTTGCCGTAGAATGTCCTTTTCTCTTTGAACCTCTGACTGAAATTCATTTTCCCATTGCAACGCATGGGCCAACTCTGCCTCGTTCTGTCTTAAAAGCTGCTGTAGGTGGTCCATTTCCTTAAGGAGGTCAGGGGGAAGGTTTGGAGGAGGAGCCCGCTCCCAAACACTCCGCTCCCTCTCTAGAGACTCCACCTGTCCCTGCAGAGACTGTAGCTGTCCTTGTTGTCGTAGTATCTGCTGATAAAGTGTGTCTTTGGATGGACCAGCTTGGGCAAGAGACGAGGGTGGAGATGGGGACACCCCTCGTGTTTGGGAGTCTCTGGGTTGTTTTTCAACCTGTTTTACACGAGTTCGGGGTGATGTGGAGGGCCCCAGATTGAAAGTAAGAGCTTTTTTTGGCACTTTGAGTTTGAGGGGCTCTGGATCTAGAGGTCTGGGTAATTGCGGGGCTCGACCTTGGTCTGAGGTTTCGCTGCTTGTGGGACCGGTGCGCCGTAGGATGAATTGCACTTCATTGCCTAGTTGGCCCAGTTTAGCCAGGGACTCCAATGGGCATTCATTGGCCACAAGCTGCCGTTCCTTATCCCGCAGTTTCTGGATAAGAACATAACGACCAGTTTGCCCTGGAGAGCACATTGAGCAAACGTTAAAATACAAATGTACTAGCTGTTCAAAGAGCAAAACAGAGAGAGAAAGGCTTAATAACTTACCTATAGCCTGGGCAAGGGCAATGACTACATCCTGACAAGATGTCTGTTCTGATAGGCCACAGACGACACGTGGAATACCATCCACCCACACCTTCAGCTCCATGACTGTGAGAAAGTCAGTAAGGAGCGTCTCTACATGACAGTGCTCTGCTAAACAGATACAACAATTAAAATACAGACCAATTACTTGCAATAGAGATAATAACTGCACTTAGAAAACCACAAAAAATACAGATGTGAATTGTCAGGCATTGATTGTTAAAATGCTTAATGAGAACCGATTATAATACTCCTCTATGATCGAGGGAGATTTTTTTAAAAGCCTTGCAAAATGTATAGAGAGAAATCAGTGTGGATGTAAAATGTCTCAAATGGGTTTTAATCCAAGTATTCTGAAGATACACAATTGCTTTATATGATGAACATTTAATATAGGCTTTTATTCGCAAGCAAATATTGATCAATGCACAAAAATACAGCACATTAAATATGGTAAACATAAGTACAATCTTGCTTGCTTGCAAACATTATTGGTTCATGGATTACATTTGCAATGTCTGCATGAACATTTTGAAACATCAACGTTTTGGTTGCATGAAATTTCCATGAAGGGAAATAAATCTATCAAGTTTCTCTACAAAATATCTTAATTTGAGACTTGAAGATTACACTCTTAAAGGTTAGGAAGACATAAGGATAAGTAAACAATGACCAAACTTTCATCTTTTCATTCACTTTTCAAGTGGCTAAGCAGCTCAGGTCACACTTTAAACTGGGAACGTTCCAGATTCATTCACATACTTCAGATGTGAAAATTGTAACTTTTACTTGGTAATAGATCAAACTAACTAAACTAATCAAACTATAACAAGAGACAATAAACCATACTCAAAATGTTTTGGCATTCGATTATGAAGAAAGCTGCTTTACAAGTCAGATAATGGCAAAGTGTGCCATGGATTAAACCAATGAATGCCATTATGTGTTAAAAAACATTTTTACTGTAACATAATGTTTTTAGAGTACATCAAAGAGATGTGTTGTGATGAACATGCACATGTCATGTAACTGTAAGAACATGGTTCAAAAGAGTATGATTACTTTTAACCTGACACCACATTTCCTAGAAGTATGCATGCATGGTAAAATGAGGAACAAGATGATTTTATTCCGTTCTCAACTTCTAAACCAAAAAAGACGTCAACAACATCAAAAAATGTCAGCAATGCAAGCCAATAAACTCTTTCAACCAACACAATAACGAGACGTCATTGATCAAAAAAGTAATCAAAGAACTTTTATGATATCTGCCCTTGCGCATGTTCTGACAACAGCAATCAGGCCTTTTTTTGCAAAGCATCATTCATTTTAATATGTTCATTTTAGGGAAGCGCTGATATTCAAGCTGCTTCTGGCAAATTGACAGGTTGAGACACTCTTAAACTGGCTGTTTGTTTTTAAATGTGCTCTGTGAGGTGAGTTAGAGAGTTTCTCATGTCCTCAACCTGCACATTGACTCCTGAGACAATCATTAACCAGCCTTCACATTCCTGCAAACCTTGAAACTGTGCTCACATGCTCAAAGAATGTGTGTACTGTACTCACAGTCACAACACTTCTGCCTGTCAAACCAGATCATTTAATTTGACAAAACGGCAATAACCATAAGAGATTAGGGGAACATTACGTTGTCTGTCTTTGGAGTCTGCACAGAACATGGCTCAAGTTTCATGGCTTGTATTTCATAATGCTTTACTATAACAAAGAAATCATGCCTTTGGCTTGATTAAGCCACACCTATGTGAAATGTAATCGTTGACTTATTTCAGCAAAATGGCCTTGACAGATTTTTAAACTCAATTATTATTTTTAAGATTGCTTTCACACATCAGCTGTAAAATCTTAGTAAACTGTGATGTCAGAAATGACTCTCTTTCTTTATCCCCTCGCATATAAAGAAGTACATTTTAGTTTTTATGTGTTTATGTTTTTAAAATGTGACACGCTGCAAAGCATTAGCTATGCAACCAACAAACTCTCTTGGCAATTCATAACAATTGTATATTTTGGCAAATTCGTAACTACTGTGTACATTTTTTCGATCTCATTCATATGCTTTTGTATCATTTTCTTACACCCCACATAATTATATGACTGCTCCTATTGTATGTGTCATTAACAGTACTGAAAAACATTACATATTCAGTAAGCAGGTGTTATGATTACCGGGTTATTATCATATTATCAGTATATTATCATGTTAGGCCTGATAACTAGCGTACAATTGCTACAGTAAACACATTCCTTTAATGCAATGGTAGCTTTTAGTTCTGCTTGTATTACTGCACAATGATCATATGATTCATCAAGCATGTAAACTTGCTTCCTTGTAGTAACAGTAGTCCTTATTGTAGCTTCAGAATTAACATTTGTGATATGACTGTTTATAATTTATGTTGTAAAGTAAACCTTGGAAGTCTCTATAAGCAATGTTATCCACTGATCTTAATTTACTCAGCTATTCTAAAAACTACACTGGTAAATTAAAATGATCTGTTAACAGGTCAATAGTGAGATCCTCACACAATGCCATTTAAATAGCTAAAGATTTCCTCTTCACTACATAAAAAAAAAAAATACAAAAAGCAAATTCATATAAACAATATATTAATGGTTTATTTTGTTTATATAATGTTTTCTTATTAAGAAACCAAAACTATATCCTAGTGAACTGGCAAGTTACACTCCCATTTGAAATCTCCCGTTTATGTCTAACATTTTTGAAAAAGTTGTGTCTGCTCAATTGTGCTCCTTCTTGCAAAAAACTGATATCTATGAATAATTTCAGTCAGGTTTTAGGCCACACCATAGCACAAAAACTGCACATGTAAAAATTACAAATGACTTGCCCAAAAACCTGGGTGTTATATTAAACAGCAACTTATCTTTTGAAAATCATATTTCCCATGTTACAAAAACAGCATTAACTGCTATTGTAATGCACTGCTTGGTGGTTGTCCTGCATCTTCAATAAACAAGCTACAGATAGTACAAATTGCTGCGACTAGAGTCCTTACCAGGTCAAGAAGATAAGATCATATTACTCCAATTTTACAGTCTCTGCACTGGCTACCTATTAAGTTCCGTATCAGTTACAAAATATTATTACTTGCCTATAAAGCCCTAAATGGTTTAGCTCCTGCGTACCTAATTAATCTTCTATCATGCTACAATCCAACCTGCTCCCTAAGGTCGCAGAACTCTGGACTCTTGGTAGTACCTCAAAGCGCTATACATATAATATTGAATTGAATTGAATAATATCTTTATACTTCATTTGACATTTGAAAGCTATTTAAAAAGTGTTTACTCAGAAAGCTTTGTGAACGTCCTAGCTGTCTGTAGTAGATCTGATGATGTGACTGTAATCCTACACCATCCTCCTCCATTTGCAGGCTTGCAATAGATACCAGTCTCTGTCCCATTGTCTTTTAAACACAAATCTGCCATGTGGAGACCCATGAAATCAGCCTAGTTTGAAACACTACATTCCTGAAATTTAAAACCATTAACCCTAAACCAGCTCATTGAGCAGGAACATCAAAGATTCAATGGTTCTAACTGTCTCGACTAACTAGAGTAACACATTATGTGATGAAACAGAAAACTAGAAATGAACTGGCATCCGGAATTACACTTTAATTCATGTTCTAAACATCAATTTCAATTCGTGTTTAAAGTTGGAATTGTCAGTTGTTTGAACATTATGTTTTTGAAGGTGTGAAATGCAAATATGCTTGGGAAAAACATCCTATTTCTCATGTTTCCCAGTCAATATGAGCGTAGGAGTACCCAGGAGGGCGCATGCTACTAGAAACATATGACAAACTAGAAATACAGGTTTCATGCATTTTCCGTCTGATGATGACAGATTTCCCATTGTGGTCATAAAACCTCTATATGTTTGACAGCTGAAGGACCTCTTAGAGACTCTCTTTTTTTACCTGAAATGTCATCTGATAGTTCACCTACACTAAATAAGAGACAGTATGTTGATGGCATTCTCACTCAGTGAACCATGAGAACCAAGAAAAATGTTTAAACCATCTGAATTCCATTTGTTATGTGAACCAGCCAGAACCAGGCTCAGGGATGTGTCTCACAGGCATTAGGTTTCTTGTGTTAAAGGGGTGAAACTGGCCTGCTTACGTAGAACAGCATATCTTAAACTTCCCCATTGTGTGCAAAAGGAGGAGTGTACTCTCTGCCTCTCGAGTGGGTTCATTGATGACTGCAGGTAAATAGTATCAAACAAAGTCAGACACCTTTGGTATGCAGCATTACAGGTGCATCAACCTTACTTTTCCTGCTGACGAATTCCAGTTGAATTTTATGAATTTTTACTCTACTATTTAAAAAGAAAAAACTCATTATAGAGTATTAACCTGTCATTAACTTATTATAGTTAACTAAAACCATTGAAACAGGTTTATTACTTGAAATAAATATTAACTTCTAATTTTTTATTTAGTTTAATTTTATTCATATAATCTTAATTGAGGTTACAAACAATAAAATGAATAAAAATGACAAAAACAGAAACAAATCTAAATTTAAAGGGGTCATATGATGCGATTCATTTTTCTTTCTCTTTGGAGTGTTACAAGCTGTTTGTGCATAGATACGATCCCTGAAGTTGCAAAGACTAAAGTCTCAAAACCAAAGAGATATTCTTTATCAAACTTTGCCACGCCCTCCATAAAACACCACATTCAAACACACCCCACATGTCTATGTCACGATGTGGAAATATTTGCTTAATGCCGCCCAAATGTTCACACAAAGAAAGAAGGAGTGGTTTCAGTAACCACAGTAGTGTTGAAGCAGGCAGTCGTGTCAGGGAGACGCTGTGTGTTTCTATGCCAAAGCAAAAGCACTTTATTTGGCCTTCCAAAAGTAGATGCAATTAGGAATCATTAAGATTACTTACAACAGAACAGCACAAACCAGATGTTATCATTTTATGGACGACTGTTTCGTGAACCTAAGAGAGGAAGCAATTCTGACTTTGCTATGACAAAAAGGCGTTCTGAATCAGCGACTGTAAGAATGTTTTGTTATTAGTTTAAGTATTTTCTATTGACTGTTCAAATGCAAAATGAGTTCTGCGAGTCGTGTGTGTGTGTGCGCGCACATGTGTGTGAGGGAGGGGGAGAGAGAGTGTGTGTGTGTGTGTGTGTGTGTGTGTGTGTGAGGTCACACAACCACGGCTTGTGTACTGCAAATTAGAGTATTTTTCTTCCACCTTATGCATATGCTCACACTTTTCTCATCCTAATTTTACAAACTGCAAGTTACACACACGCGTGTTGACTGACGCGGATCTCTGGCAGGTGCGGGTTTCTCCGATCGACTCGGGTATTACACACAAAGTTAAAAAGACCCGGGTCTCGGGTCCTCCGTGAAGACCTCTACTGCAAATACATACGTGCATCATCACGGTGTCTGTCACGCGACTCTGTTCCTCTTTCGGGCTTGAACTGATGGTAAATACTGATTAAAAATGTATAACCTGAATGCAATTGTAAGTCGCTTTGGATAAAAGCGTCTGCTAAATGCATAAATGTAAATGTAAAACTAAGGACATTATTCTTTACATAAATTCTTTACATACTTTCTTTACATTTATTTTGAAAGCTAAAGCTCGCGATTATGGAAAGGGGCATTACATTTCCGTTGTGGTGTTCGGCCAATCACAATGCACTGTGTCAGCTGGCCAATCAGAGCATACTGTGCTTGTCGGAAGGAGGCATAGAGGACCTACAATAATGTACAGCATTTGAAAAATAATGTGTTTTTTGAACATTAAAGCATGTCAACACCAAATACACAAAATAATGATCTTAAAAAAAAGTGACATACAGCCAAGTATGGTGACCCGTACTCAGAATTTGTGCTCTACATTTACCCATCCAAGTGCACACACACAGCAGTGAACACACACCCGGTATAGTGGGCAGTCATTTATGCTGTGGCGCCGGGGAGCAGTTGGGGGTTCGGTGCCTTGCTCAAGGGCACCTTGTCGTGGTATTGAAGGTGGAAGAGAGTGCTGTACATTCACTCCCCCCACCTACAATTCCTACCGGCCCGAGATTTGAACTTTTTTTGAGATTTAAAATTTGAATAAAGGTTGCTACTGTACATTATAGATATATCACTTCTTAAATTAGATGCAATATTGTGAATATGTTTCAATATGTTTAACAAAGTAAAAAATATTTCTAAATCGCCATTTGATTATGTCTATCCCTGGTTGGGAATTTCTAATTTAATGGAATTTCCACAAAGAATAAGCACAAAATGTATGTTGGGAGGGAGTGGCCCTCTCTTTCAACCCATCCTCTGAGCGAGACAACCTCTCCACTAAATTTACGACATGATTCGTAGCCTTGAGCTGCAGGAGCATAAATCAGATAGACTGTTCTTTCTTTTTTTTCTTTTTTTTAGCACATTGATTTCATCACTAATGCTTTTCAAACATGTTTTAAGATCCGTGATTTAAACTGCATCGATTCAAATTCCCCATTCTCATCTGCAGGTGGTCAGTTATATGAAATCTAGCATTTGCCCTCACTGACATGTGAGCAGCAGCAGTCGGAGTGTAGATTGATTTGCATATCCAAATATGGTGACATCATTTCATCAAGTGAATGAAATGCAGAAGAATTGAAATGTACATTTCCCTAATCAGATATTTCCTTAAATGATTTAGGTGAAAGATTATGGAGAATAATATACTCATGTAGATTAGCAATCGATCACTGTGTTAATAAGAATCTTCAAAACATCAAGGTAAACTATGGCCTTGTTTATGTTGGGCACATGAGCATATTGTAAAGATACATTCCAGTAGAACCTGTCAACAAAGTATCAAAAAAAAAATTATTGTTTTTAATCTGGATTCCAAACTTTGCACATTATATATTTCTATTCTATTTATTTATTTATTTATGTAATTAAACTTCAAATATTCAAAAAGTTCATAAAAAGGTATTGTTTTGTAATGGTCCAGTGTTTCACATTTTGATCTTTTCATGGAAGAAAAACTTGCTATTAAAAATATCAAGAAATGCCGCCCAATTGCCAAATGGATCCTCGTTACCTCTAAGCATAACTCACAAACACAAAAACTCACCAGAGTTGAAAAAAAGTAATAATTTACTCATCATGCATCATGCAGGTCTACATGGACACAAGTGACGGAATGAGTCAAAGGACCTGACCGCTGTAGAGAAGCACTGTTTATATCGGACACAGTCAAACCATCAAGCAAAATACATGATCTACATTATCCATGGAGAATACACAGTAGAATTGACTAAACCATTATGACTAATTCCCTTCAGGCATTTTTCTTTTTAGGAATAAAAGCAGGTTTTGCAAAACCTGGTAACATCCATTAGATATTTATTTTTTATTTTAACAGACGTCTTTCACATAGAATCAAAGTTGACAGGTTTCAATAAACTATTTTCTACTAATTCTTGCTATTATATAAACTATTTCCTTGCTACAGTTTAAAATCAAGGGCATAACCAATCATAACTTCGACTACTTTTCCCTTGTTAAACTGCTTTCTTTTCCAGACAGGATGGAAATACCTGTGTAAAATTGGGCACATTTTATTGTCAAGTCTATAGCTTAACTAGACAAACCTGCTGGTCAGACGGAAAGCTATATTTACCTTAGAGTTGAAAGCTTGCTTTCTGTGTGTCCTTCTTCGTGGTTCCCATATTGAATATATTTCAAAAAGTACCTTCCACAAACATGTCTAATGTCAAATCAAAGAGTTAACCTGTAACACAGATGTCGGAGTCCAACAGGTGTTGTTTTCCTGTGTCTACAGGAGCAGGATTAATGGCGCACTACTCGTTACGTCTCTTGAAAGTGACTCTCTCTTTCCGCTCTTCACAATGCTGACACACACCACAGCCTTCCCATGCTCCTCCCCCTCCACAGGTAATACAGCATAGTGCTCTCATTATCTCTCTCTCTCTCTCTCGCTCTCTGTCCTGCTCTCGTTCTCTGTCATTTAGAGCAGTTTGTGAAACTGGCTTAGTTAGGAGATTGTACTTTATTCTTATTTGCCATTGTTTTTACATGTATGAGTCATAATTCTGCTCATTGTATGTAGATCAAATGCTTTGACTTCCTCTATAAACTCAATAACTTCCTCCTAATAACTTTCCAGATATAATACATGCCTGTAAAAAATGTGAATGGTGTGACAGTAGGGTGTTGTGGGCAGTTATAACAAGGTGTTGCTATATGAGAGGTAACTAACTTGCTAGAGTGTTCTGGATTGTATCTAAAGATCCATATTCTCTCATTTGTTTTAGTGTAAAACTGGGGATCGTTAATCTGCCAACCAAATAGTTCAGATGTCAGAACATAACAACAAAAAACTAGATGTGAACATGCTTTCCCATGCAGAGATTGCTGCTGTGGATTTAGGGTGTTGTGTGTGATTTCCAGAGTTTTGCTATAAAGTTGCTAAGGTCTTCTGAGTGTTTTGTAACACATTGCTATGAGGTTGATAAGGTGTTTTGGCTGGTTGCTAGGCGATTGCTTACTGGCCCAAGTCAAAAGAGCCCATCCCTAAACCCCGATGATAATCTGAAATGTCTCAGAACAATCTGTGGGATTGTTTGCTTTTATTTTCGGTTGGGCGAAAAACTTACACTTCAAATGTTTAGGGTCTGTAGGATTTATTTATTTATTTATTTTCTCAAAATACAGCAAAAACTGTAAAAGTGAAATATATTTAAAATTCATTATTACATTTCTTATTACTATCAATGTTGAAAATAGTTGTGCTGCTTAATATATGTATAATATCTTATTATAAATGCCTCATTCATTCATCCATTCATAAATGAAACGGAAATATTTTGTAACTTTATAAATGTCTTTACTGTCATTTATGATCAATTTAAGGCATCCTTGCTGAATAAAAGAAAGTAATAGCTTTCCACAACAAGTAAAAAAATCCATTCATGTCTGTAACACAAGTGATACTAATAAAAAAGGTAAAACCCCAAATCTCTAATTAAATTATGGATAATAGTAATGTTACATTTATGCTAGAAATGGTTTAAACACTTGTTGTGCTGCGTGACCCATTAAACTACTACAATAACAAATGAAAGGCCAGCTACTCAATGTAAACCGAAACTCCCTAAACAAAGATAAAGTACTGAATGACTGAATAGAATTTTTGTAGTTACTTACTTAAGCTTTGACCAATTATATTCCAGAACGGCATGGGCTCTTTGGCCAATATTTGTACATACAACACAACATATCTTACAGAAATCATGTACATACAAAGTATTTTTCTTCATATGCAACACAAGCAAACTTTCTGCTTTTCATAATTTAAAGATATTATACCAACGTGTTGCACAGGTGATAGAGAAGCCCTGCAGAGACACATTTGCCTTTATTTTATGCTTTCCCTATCAACATGGCCACCTTGATGACTCCATGTTTGCTCTTAATTTACATTACAGAGAGGGGAACAGGCTACAGCCCCCGTTATCTACAATGGAACATCTTGCACTTGTTAGACATGGCATGAATAAAATCTGAAAGAGATGAATGCAGGGATGAAACAAATGAGGAGACGGATAGCTCAAAGCACAATGCTTTTAACAAACCGGACCTCCCTAGAGATAAAGAACTGGCAACTCAGCCACCATTATTCAGGTAAACTCTTCCATTTATATTCTTTGAATATGTTATATAATATATACTTTGTTTAGCTTATCAACCACAAGACAAAAAAAGTAACTTACGTGATGCAACATGTAAAATAAGTATAAAATGGCATGCATTTTCTTTCAGGACCCTATCATGTGTGATCCTGTCTGCAGCTTTTACTACAAGAAGCTTTCATTTCAAGCAAATATACATCTATGTTTAAACAGCACACTATCTCTTCTGTTGACTTACCTCTTATAGACTCTTGAGATGCACAGGAGAGGAGAGAGTGAAACAATAAGCAGAAGGTAAAAAAGGATCTGTGTGACTTTGTCAAGGCCTCACCAGACAAGTGAAGTGGGACTGCGGCTCTTGGTTGTCTTGACGACGGATGCTTTTTCAAGCAAAGCAGCCAATGAAACGCGCACTGGTCGTCATACAAAAGACCATGTGACTCTGGGTGCCTTTCAACAGAAGGAGACCAGAAGCGCTAGGATTACTGGCGTGAGAATGACGAATGATTTTTCTTTACACTCGCTAGACTCTGTTTTTATGACTGCAGTCCCATAACTAAAGTAGATGTCTGGAATATATTTGAGGTTAAATAGGGACTGGAAGTGTGAGCCTTAAGACTACGGAGATGAAAGATTGCCACCATGTGGACCATTCGGAGAATTACCTCAGTGGACCTCTATTTTGAATGTATTATTTTAAAAATATATATATTATTGTATTATATATTAGTATTTTGAAATAATAAATCATTTGAATTAATCATTTTAATTAAGTATGAAAATAGAAGAAATCTCCATCTATGAGACATACAGTAATGACACATTTATTTCACTTATCAAATATTCTCACTCAACTCTTGAAACAAGCGTGTGTGTGTGTGTGTGTGTGTGTGTGTGTGTGTGTGTGTGTGTGTGTGTGTGTGTGTGTGTGTGTGTGAGAGAGAGAAATTAATCAACATAAGAAACTTAAAAAAGAAAGTCAAACTGAATTATCTGAAAATTCATTGTAGCCTAATTGTCAGTAATTTGAAATTTACAAATAATGTTTTTTAAGTCTCATAATCGAGTGTTTTCATGGTTTTATCATCAGAAAATTCCCTCTAATTTCAGTGTTTTAGTGTACAGTATTTATTCATTTACTTTGTCAAAGTTGACTCATTGATTGTGATTTATAATCTGACATTTCCTTCTAATTTCCAGTGTTTTAAACTACTTGTTTGTTTATTTATTTGTTTAAGAAAAAGGAGACTGACTGAAAAAACAACTTGGGCATTGTTCTGTAACAAAGAAAGAAAGAAAGAAAGAAAGAAAGAAAGAAAGAAAGAAAGAAAGAAAGAAAGAAAGAAAGAAAGAAAGAAAAAGAAGCAGATGTTGTTTTTGTGTCTTGCAACATAGGCTGAGAAAGCCCACCTGTATTGCAAGTAAGGCTGAGAGAGAGAGAGAGAGAGAGAGAGAGAGAGAGTGTGTGTGTGTGTGTGTGTGTGTGTGTGTGTGTGTGTGTGTGTGTGTGTGTGTGTGTGGTGGTGTGTATTAAGACACACAGGGGTTTGGGCGTGTGCTGTGGCTCTAAGCGCCCTCCTCTTCTTCTTCCCCCTACACACACACACACACACACACACTGCTCGCCTATCAGTCGACGCACACCGGCAGCCCGTTGTTCAATGTTTGTGTTGATCGCATCTGCTTAGTGAATCTGTACCGCGGGAGAAGAAGAAGACCCGCAGTCTAATGTCGAAAACAGTGAAGAGCAGCAGAGCTTTGAGGGGAGCAGCGGGAAGGATGTCGACATATTATTGACTTGTGTTGAGTGTCGTCGAGACGAGCGAACAGCGCCGTGTGTTTTGTAAGTAGTCCAGCCGCTGTCTTTCTATGCTGTGTCGCTCAGTAATACCAGCAGCAACAAAATGTTCCTTGCCGACGCTGGACGGAACATTTTGTTGGCTTCAGGACATAAATAATTTCATCAGCATCTCTAAACTGGAGAACTACTCCTAGTGAACATGGAAAACGAAACAAATGCGTCAAATCAGTGAGCGCGCCTGCATTCCATTCATCTCTAGATTACATTGTAACATTGTAACCAATACTTATATACATACAGCGCTGTTCTGCATGGAAATAATGGTCGATGCAGGATGATTGAGTTCCAAACCAACAGAGCCAGGGACGTTTGGCTAAGACTAGTTTTTGTACTCAGGTGGATTTTGTTTAGGGACATTATTGAAACTTATTAACACATAGATTGGTTCCCATTATATGTATTGTAAGGCTAGCAGAGATCAGCTAACCGAAATGTCCACGTTGTTTACATTGCCCATCGTCTGAAAAATCAATAAAGATGATGTCATTGTATTCCAGCTATAATGGGAGAAATATATATATATATATATATATATATATATATATATATATGTGTGTGTGTGTGTGTGTGTGTGTGTGTATATTTCTGTATATTACACACACACACACACACACAGCCATACATATGTAAAAATCTGTGTGTATGTATGTATAAGTATGGGTGTGTGTGCATTGTTGTGTGTTGTGAAAGTCTTTAAAGGGTGACACCCCTGGTACAGTATGATCACTAATATTATGGGCAAAAAATGGAATTCAAAGCCTGACTAGATGCTTTACTGTTATCCAGAGCCTAAAAGTAATATAAAAGTTATACATACTCCCAGAAAAAAAAATATATATATATTATTTTCACAGGTAAGGCTACATGACAGGTGGAAGAGCTAAAAATAGATTTTCAAATGGAATACTTTATACTGTATCCACTGAGCACAACTGAACCTGATGGCTTGACTGTTTTTTTTTTATATAGTACACAGCGGTTTAGATGACCCATAATTCTTCTTAGCAAATAACAGGGTTGTTTAATAACCTTTTTGTACATTATATTTGATTAATTAAATATTATATGGTTTCAGCTCCATATGTAAGAAGATATATAAAAAATAAAATACATTCAAGCAGACCATACATGGTCAAATGTTATTTGTTATAGGATCCGTATTTTATTAAGTAGGTTGTCAGAAAAAGTTTGGAAGGAATGAAATCACACAGGTTATGAGTAAAATAGTTTCTTCTGGCACTGCACCAAGCATTTGAACTAATAACACAAATAGATCACTGTCAAGAAAAGTCCCGTATAAGTTCACCCTGGCGACCTAAAATAGCTTTTCTTTTTATCTAGTGTTACGTCACACGACACAAGTGTAATATCATCTGCATTAGATACTGTTGGCAGGATGAGCGCTTCACTCCAGGAAACTCTGGTATACTTTATATATAGATTTTGACTGGCTTCCCTTTTTTACTGTTTTCACTTTGAGTTTGATTTCCTCGTCAGCTCATAAACAGACTTTCAAGTAATGATTCATCCAGAATTTCCCAAACTCTTTGTTTTCTCCAATTTCCTTGTTCCTGGTTTGCCCTCAGCTTCTGACACGGCAGCAGTGAGAATGACGGAATATAAGTTAGTGGTGGTTGGTGCAGGTGGTGTGGGCAAGAGCGCTCTGACTATCCAGCTCATTCAGAACCACTTTGTTGATGAATACGACCCAACCATTGAGGTAAAGTCAAGCTGGTATTTTCAGACATTTGCCTTTGTTATTTATTCATTTAACCTCAATTCAGAATAGAGTTATCTCATTTAAAATAAAATATTATATGAATATGAATCATCAAAATGTCATCTGAGCGTAAAACATTCCCGACACTTTGGTCGGCCAGGCCACAGTTTCCACTTTCTTTTCAGTAACAGAATCCATTTCACTGTATATTGCAATAATAATTGAGCAGTGGGAGAATTTAGAAACATTGGATATTGATGCATTGCTCTACCTCGCAGGACTCATATAGGAAACAGGTGGTGATTGATGGAGAGACGTGTCTGTTGGATATCCTGGATACTGCAGGTCAGGAAGAGTACAGTGCAATGAGAGACCAGTACATGAGGACTGGAGAGGGCTTTCTCTGTGTCTTTGCCATCAACAATACCAAGTCTTTTGAGGACATTCATCAGTACAGGTTAAATGACAGAAATGTGTTGCTTGTTTAAAAACGTGTTATATATTATTCTAAATCTTTATTTGTTTTCATTGCTTTTAAAAGGGAACAGATCAAGAGGGTTAAAGACTCGGATGATGTGCCCATGGTGCTTGTGGGTAATAAATGTGACTTACCAGCACGCACTGTGGACACAAGACAAGCCCAGGAACTCGCCCGCAGCTACGGTATTCCCTACATTGAAACCTCAGCCAAGACAAGACAGGTTAGAAACATTTAACCAAATATATTCTATTATATAACATGTTATTATACAATTCTGCCAAGTGTCAAGCTGCCGTAATATAAAAATAAAGGTCTGTGGTTCCATGAAACCTTTCCATTTCACAAAAGGTTCTTCATAGTGGAAAAGGTTATTTAGACTACTAAAATGTTCTTTATGCTAAGACAAAATGGCTATTTTAAGAACTGTTTGCTTTGGAGTGCCTAAAATTAGTTTTGGGGAACCTAAAAAGCATTTTTGCACTTTTATTTATAAGAGTGTGACAGCATGTATAGCTCAGGGTCACTAACAGGCAGAATGTAGGAAGTTATGCCCTAATTAGTGTGTGTGTGTGTGTGTGTGTGTGTGTGTGTGTGTGTGTTTGTGTTTCTTTTTAGGGAGTGGAAGATGCCTTTTACACTCTTGTCCGTGAAATCAGGCAGCATAAGCTGAGGAAACTAAACCCGCCAGATGACAATGGCCAAGGCTGTATGAACTGCCGCTGTGTGGTGTCATGATCCTGGTAAACATGTTTATTCTGTAAGCTGCTAAACCTAGTATATATTCATATGATTCACAAAAAAATGAAACACAAGTATTCCTGGATTGTGTACCATTGCTCATGTGTACTCAGTCCTCTCTTCTCTTTGCAGTGAATGTGCATGACGTGGCTTTTAGAGCGGTGCAGCCTTCCAGACCACAAACACTGCAACACCTACACGGATGCTGGACGTTTAGAGCAGACTGTAGAAGGGAATCTTTAATCTGGCAGCCCTGCAGTCTTCTTAGGGATGTTCCCGTCTTGCTCCTTCAATGGAGATGAAATAAGTTGTACCTCATTTTAACGGTCTCAACACTGGAGTTGCTACGACTGGATGAAGCTGTCACACTTAAATGTATTTACATTAAACAAACGTATCTACTCTTAACTGGAATTAATAGCTCATAAAATCACCTCTCATATTGCTTTGTCAGATGTGGATTTTAGAAAAACACTTTACGAGATGGAGAGGAGAAATATTACATCAGTTATATTAGCATATGTCTGGATGTGAGAAAGATTTGTATTGTCTTAGAGCAAGTCTAACCTAATAAAATGTACATAATTCATGGTGTTCTCTTGGAAAGAGGACTTTTAGTCATATGCAGTTTGTTTATCACAGGTTATGGTGCAATAGATTGCGATTAGAGGATACAAGTCTTTGATTTGCACAAGGTTTAGGACAACATTTTAAAGCGGAGCGCTTTATTCTTTGTTTGCTTCTGGTTTTGAATGACCCTCAGGGTCTATGAATTGTGGCTTGATATACGGATATGATGCTTTTTATTTACGATATTAAACAAATGCATTGCAGATAATTGTGTTGGCTGAAGAAGACAGATTAATGAAGATCTCTTCAAAGAATAATCATACTGAATGCAAAGCTACTATAAACTGAAAAGGCCTTGTTGATATTCTTGCCGAGCACTGTGCTGTACCCATGTTCAGGGCATAAGCTTGAAACTTTTATCACATGTACATCATATTGTATAATCTTCAACTGCATTTCCCGTTTATGCCTTTCTGAAGTACATTTTCCATGATTGTGTCATTAGAGAGTGAAGATTGATTTAGGTTTAAAAGTGAAAAATGCAAATGAAAACAAAAATACACCAAATTATTCGTATACCCTTACTGTAAATGATCATATGAGGGAACCTTCATTTATGTGTGCTATATTTATTCATAGGCAACATATGCCTTGTAATTGCAGGGAAGAGCATCAGTCTGGACTTTCTCTTTCTTGATTGCTTAAAAGTAGCTTGTGTCTCTTTGCAAAGTACAAATTTAAAATCTCAAAAAGATATAGTTCATTTATATGAATCTGATGAACTCCTAGCAGTGAGCGTCTTCTCTTTCTGGTAGAAATGTGATGATTTTTCTCTGTAAGGACTGCAGTGGTTTTATTCCCTGGCAGTCTATTGATTGTTCTCAAGGACATACATGGGCGGATATGATTGTCCCTTTAAATCACATGTCAGTAGCTATAGATATGACCTTCAAGGGTTTCTGTCAGAATGCTGTGGGCATCCAGATCTTTATGATGGATTTATGGTGTCACACATAATAATGAGGTTGATCAGAGGGCGTGGCTTGATTTCTGCCACTTACTGAATATTGTTTTACTTTAATAATGGCCATTTTCCGTAACACTCTTGATTATGTCAAATAATCCACAAACACGTGACCTATCCTCTATATTCTGTTTTGAACTTGTCATACGACAACTGCTGCTGCTAAATAATGTTTATGTTTTATGAAAAAAATCGTTATGGTAGCGTTCCCACAAAAGAACATTCCAAACAGGGTTCTGGCAGGCTATTAAATAATCATTGTATTTTGCAGCAAATAATACTTAAAAAATATGAGTATTTTTTAATAACTTGTTCTTATTTTGTGTCTATAGTATGTGAAGACAACAATGATTTCCTTTTAACAATATGTTATTTTAGATTTGCGCCTACAGTTATTGTGTCAAGAAAGAATATCAAATAAAGAGGCTTGTTTTGATTTCCTGAGCATCCTTTTTACATTTGCATATTAAGAAGTCACATATTACTTGGTTACCATATCCGAGAGGAGAATTTAGAAAATATGATTTTATTCTAGCAGAACTGAAAGCAGAGCGTACACGTACACGTCAGTTCTGCGTCATCAGTCATCTGACCGGAAGTGACTTAAAGCATTACAGCCGTGATTTCCTTGTTAGTTATGGATGCGATGATTTGATGTTTATGATTGTATATCCATAACAACAACTACATAATTTAACTAATAAACGCGTTACAATCGTTTTAACTAGTACATTAGTTCATAGTCTTTTTAAACATGACGGCAATTAACGAAAGTTCCCTACGGAAAGTGCTGGTGAAGGTATGTTAAACACTTGCACACCAGATAAGTTATTTACAGTGTGTTTGTCGTGATATGGGTGATGTTTTTCTTTGTACACAGATTTATAAATACAGGGATCTGACAGCACGCGACATAACAAGCGTGACGTCTCAGTATAAAGATCTTAAGCCCGTGATGGACAGCTACGGTAAGACTTCAGTGTTACTGTGCCTCCAAACTTCAGCCAAATGTCTGAATGTCACTGCGTTCGTTTTATTTTAAAGAAGGCTTTCTTTAAGGATAAAATAAAGATACATTCTGCTGTATATAAAATAATATATACATTTGTTTTCATTTTTATATAGAACTATATTCCTAAACATAAAAGCTAAAGTATTTGGACACTTTGTGGCTGTCAAAAGTCAAAAGATTTTTTTAAGATATCTCTTGGTTTGATGTTTTGTGTAGCTTTGGTGCCACGGTGTAACTGCATTGTTGAGACATTTTTATGATTGAATGTACAGCAGGGAAGAGAGATGTAATGCTTTAATTTAGCATATTTGCATATAGCTTTATCTAGAGTATGTGCTTAAAAAAACAATGAGCTTGTTTTAAATGCAAAAGCAAAAATAAATAAACATGTTTAGTCTGTGATTTTACATTACATGTTAAAATCATTTTAAATTCAGTGCACAATTCTATGAGTTATTAGTCATGAATTATTAAATGCAGCATATTTCCTAAAGTTGTAGCTGTAGAGTAATATGTGTCACGTATGGCTGGTTTATAGATATGATGGAGAAACAGAAAACTGTGAAGCCAAGCAAGTCTCTGGAATATAAAAAACTTGCTACTTGGCTGTTCATTAGACTAACCGAGATTTGTCATCACACTTATTATTGGATGAAAGCGTCTGCTAAATGACTAAATGCTATTTTATTTATTTTATTTTAAACATGCATGCTTCACTTAACAGCATGGTTCACCCAAATATAAAAACATGCTTAAAATGTATTCACTCTCATCCGAGATGTGAGTAGGTTTGCATTACATTACTTGCTCAGCAGTGGATCCTCTGCAGTGAATGGGTGCTGTCAGAATGAGAGTCCGAACAGTTGATAAAAGCATCACAATAATCCACATGAAGTATTTTTTGTATGATTAAATTCTGCCACAAGCTGTGTAAATGTTGTCTAATCCTCAGATTTTTCTGAATGCCACCAGGTCCATTTGTATAGTAAATATACAGGTATTTGTTTCCCTGCACTCATTTTTATTTATCTTTTATTTCAGTGTTCAATGATGGCTCCACCAAAGAGCTGTTAAGTCTTACAGGAACGGTGCCAGTTAACTACAGAGGTACAGAGAGCACTGCTTTCAAGAAGCGGTTGATTTTCTCCAACCCTCAGATCTATTTAGCAATCCAGCTGTATCCAGATGAGTCATTTCTTTACGTTGGACTCTTTTCCCAATTGAATATATTCCTCTTCTATAGGAAATGTGTACAACATTCCCATCTGCCTGTGGCTTCTAGACACATATCCCTACAACCCTCCCATCTGTTTTGTCAAACCCACAAGTGCCATGATGATAAAAACAGGGAAACATGTTGATGCCAATGGAAAGATTTACCTCCCATACCTGCATGAATGGAAACCTGTGAGTGTCTTTTTGCTATATATCTTTGTATGTTTATTTAAGAGGACGTAAACCTACTTTTTGTTTGTTTTTGTCTATTTAGCCCCAGTCTGAATTGTTTGGACTGATCCAGGTTTTGATTCTAGTGTTTGGAGAGGAACCACCTGTTTTCTCACGGCCTATCTCTCAGGCAACTTACCCAGCATTCCCAGCAGCAGGCCCACCTAACAGTGAGTGTAGACTTATGTTTGACCTTTGTCTGATCTAAAAGAAAACATATTTGAAGATGTATGTAGCATTTGTAAGAGCATTTTGACTTTGGGAATGAGCAGTGATCATATAATTCAATGTTTTTCCAGCTTCTTACATGCCAAGCACACCAGGATTGCCTTATGGTCAAGGTCACTCTGCCAATCCAGGGTAAGTGCTTTCAGTGTGCCAATCAAACATATATACACTACCATTAAAAAACTGTGCATTTTTATCTCTAAAATAAATTAATCATTTTATTCAGCAAGGATACATTAAATGTATCAAAGGTGACAGCAAATACATTTAAAATGTTTTATTTTAATATTTTTATTTGAAATAAATGGTGTTTTGGGCCTTTCTATTCATCAAAGAAACCTGAAAAAATGTATCACAGTTTCCAGAAAAATTAAGCAGCATAGCTGTTTTCAGCATTGATAATAATAAGAAATGTTTCCTGAGCAGCACATCACTATGTCATGTGACATAGCTTGAAAATGTAGCTTTGCCAACAGAGGATATTAAAATATAAAAACATTTATTTGAAATTGCAATAATATTCAAAATGATTGTTTTAATGTATTCTTGTTAAATAAATGCATCATCGGTGAGCTTAAGGCTACACTTTTGAACGGTAGTGCATTTCTCAGACATCTGCCACAGATCAGATCTTGTTACATGCATTTAGACCGCAAAAAATCTAATGCTTATCTGATTTACATTTATGCATTTAGCAGACGCTTTTATCCAAAGCGACTTACAGTGCATTCAGGCTCTACATTTTCTTGTATGTGTGTTCCCTGGGAATTGAACCCACAACCTCTGCGCTGCTAACGCAATGCTCTACCACTGAGCCGCAGGATCTGATATCCAATTCTCCTCTTATTGCGCAATATCTCATCATTGTTGTTCATTGTAACAGAATACATGTAATACTGTAGCTCTTAGATAACACGCAGTTGAGAAATGTCAAGCATGCATTTTAAGACAATTATTTTTTAAACCAGCTGCATACTATAAATCAAAATACACACAGACTCGTGAAAATCACAATACACTCAAAGCAAGTTTTGTGCACACATGAAACAATGTGAAGGATGTGTGAAGGAATTTATTAAATAGCTGAATTAGCAATCTCCCGCATAATACAGGGTTTGAGACTGAACATGTCCAGCATTTCCAGAAGAGAATAGCAGGAAAAGAACAAACGTGCCTTTCATTCGCAATACATTTTCTAAATAGATGTACACTTAACTCAACCTTTATTTATAAAGCACTTTCAACACCACGCCTGGAACCAAAGTGCTGTACAGAGAAGGATAAAATAAAAGAATAATAATAATAAAAGAAAAACAAATGAAAAATAAAAAAAGTTACAAAAATAACATACACAGCTAAACAACTTTATCAAAGGCTAAAGAAAACAAATGAGTTTTGGAGTTGATGAGTACAGTTGGAGAAGATCTAATAGACAGAGGAAGGGCATTCCAGAGCCTAGGAGCTGCCACAGAGAAAGCACAATCACCATTAAGAGTAATTGATCATTTGAGCGCAGATATCTACTGGATTGACAGACACTAATTAAATCAGTGACATAGTCAGGCGATAGACCATGCACAGCCTTGAAAACATACAACAACACTTTGTAGTGAATTCTGTATCGTACATGTAACCAATGCAGTTTGATCAACACAGGAGTAATATGATGCATTCAAACTTTTGTTTTGCAATGAAGGCTTAACCACAATATAATCAGGCTAGATCTAGTTTGAAATCATCACTCGAAGTTGCTCATGCAAGGGTAAGCAATACATTAGAGTTCCTGTAATGAATCATGCATAGAATTGCATTTCATTCTTTGAATAAATAATTGCATTCTTGTGATATTTTGTATATTTCTAAGATATAGGACATGTAAAATAATGCAATTTTTGGGGATGTTTAGCAACTAATGTTGCTGATGGTAAAATGTTCTAACTATGCTAGATCACTAACAGGCTTGTGACATGTGATTTAATGTAAACACAGGCTTTTTGTGTCTGAAGTGTATATAAAGAGATGGGACAAATTGTTGGGTATGTGCCATTGCATTAAACCTTGCTGTGCAAATGCCAATGAAAGTTTACAATATATATTATTTTCTTTCTTTTTGTCTGCCAGTGTATTTCAGGGCTACCCTTATCCTGCAGTAGGCTCTGGATACCCCACTACCTCAGGCTCCTCTCTCTACACCCCAGTGTCTTCTGTCTCTACAGTGGGTGAGCAAGCATCTTACATGCTACATTAGTAGTGAAATCCAGAAAGACACGAATAAATCATGCATTTCTAAACTTGCATCAGTCTCAAAGTCAAGTACACTACTATTCAAAAGATTTGGGTCATTAAATTGATAAGTTTATTTAGCAAGGGTGTATCAAAAGTAGCAGTAAATGCATTTATAATGACACAAAAGATAAATGCTGTTCTTTTGACATTTCTATTATAATGTATATATATATGTATCACAATTTCCAGATAAAATTAAGCAGCACAACTGATTCCAGCTGTAAAAATCAGCAAATCAGCATATTAGAATAATTCCAGAAGGATCATGTGACACTGAAGACTGGAGTAATGCTGAAAATCACAATGGCTTTGCCATCAAAGGAATAATTACTTAAGAATTTACATATACATATAAAAACATTCACAATATTACTGTTGTTTCTGTATTCTTGATCAAATAAATGCAGCCTTGATGAGCATTAGAGGCTTCTTTCAAAAACATTTTACAAAACTTCTGCCGTCCCAGCTTTTGAATGGTAGTGTACATAAACCCATTCCAAAAAACTGTACTTTGATACACTTGCAAACATTGTAGTTTTTTTTTTTGCTGTGTTTCAGGACCCACCCGTGACGGTACGATTGGTGAGGACACAATCCGTGCATCTTTGGTGTCTGCAGTCAGTGATAAGTTGCGCTGGCGGATGAAAGAAGAGATGGATCGAGCACAAGCAGAGCTGGATGCACTGAAAAGGACAGAGGAGGACCTAAAGAGAGGCCACCAGAAGCTGGAGGAGATGACGACCAAGCTGGACCTGGAGATGGTACATGAGACTTTCAGTCAATTTTGAATTGTACCCTTTTACCTTATTGATACTTGAGCTAATAGTGACTCATGCTTTTACCTCTACTGTATAAATACTTTCTAGTAAATCCCTCGTTTAACACGGTATTAGCATGAAAACAATGTTTTTGAATATTTTATAAAATAGTAATATAACCCAATAATGTTCTTTTCATTGAATTGCAGGCTGATGTGGACAAAAACATTGATCTCCTTAAGCAGAAAGATGATGATCTGACTGCTGCTCTGGAAAAAATGGAGAACCAGTCTGAGAAAAATGATATTGATGATGTGATTGTGCCCACTGCTCCTCTGTATAAGCAGATCCTGAACCTCTATGCTGAAGAAAACGCCATAGAAGACACAATCTTCTACTTGGGTGAAGCGTTGCGCAGAGATGTCATTGACTTGGATGTCTTTCTTAAGGTCAGTCTGCACCCTGTGCATTGTGTTTTACGGTTGTCTAAGCTGTAAAACACAATATTTGAATATATATTAACTGAGTATTCTGTTGTGTGTGTGTGTGTGTGCAGCATGTGCGCCTGCTCTCCAGGAAACAGTTCCAACTGAGAGCCCTGATGCAGAAGGCCCGGAAAATAGCAGGCCTCAGTGACATCTACTGACCTGCCCAAATAAATCATTCCCCCTCTCAGCTGTAACACATGCACTATATGTCAAGGACCCTGCATTTTATCCAAGAACAGGAGGTTCGAGACACTCCTTTTAAATCAGAGCCTTTCTAAGTACAGAAAGATGTGAAAGGTAACTAATATACCAGGACCAAAATATTCACATTTACATTCAAATCATAATTATTAAAGACAACAAGTGCTTTGAATATATCTTTATTATGTAAAAAATGAAGTGACCTTTGAGGTTCGCGGAGAGGAGAACAATGGAAGGAAATCAAACATTTGCAAGAGATATTTTTGCTTAGCTATGAAGTTTAGCATAGCCTTATAAAATAACAGCAACCGTTGCACTTTTTGTAACTTTTGTGCCTCACATTCCTCTAAAGTGTCTTTTCAGAAATAGGGTAAAGGGAAGAGGTTTGAGAATTACATTCAATATGCTTTACCCGAATGTCTTATTTTTATATCGTTTAATCTCCTAATATGTACCTGTATTGAATAACTCTCTTAAAATCAGCACTGTTTTATTTTTAGTAAATCAGTCTTCTTAACATCTCAGAATCTAGTTATATCATCATGCTTTATCATTATGACTGTCCACTACCTAACACACCTTTGCAGTCCTACTTGTGATTTATACATGTGTCGTCTGTCAATCATAACATTCTTACGGTTCTTATGCAGTCAGTTTACACGAATGTGCTTGGAATTCTTGCAGATTTAATGATAAGAATATTATGCAGACATTTTGAGGTTGAACTTGTATATCTATTTGAGATGTGATGCATAAACCCACAAAACACGCAGGGAACATTTTCTTTGCAAAGATACTTGGAGTATTGTTTGATTGCTAGTTTAATCATGGATGAAGTGTTTTGCTTACAATCAAGGGAAACAAGGGAATAATAAAAAGTGATCTCTTAGAGGTATAAGGGTATATACAAATGAAAATCTGAAATAAAAGCAAAAAAAACTCTTAAATCTGGGTCTGTTTATCTAAATGCCTCACACTGTCACAATAGATGCTTAACCTTTGCTTTAGGATGTAAAAAAGTAAAAGTCATTTTGTTTTCTTAAATTTTTTATCTTATTTTAGTTATCAAAATATCACAAACTGCATATAATACTTGAAACTCAGTGTCACTTGAAAGGAGAAAAGAAAAAAAATGATATTAATCAACAAGAGACGAATGTAGTTTTTCTATTTGGTGGTACATTGCAGAATATAATAAGAGCTGCTTTGAACACCTGACCAGGGTTGCCAAATCTGCCTTTTCCTACGAAAATGGGCTACTTTTAAACTGTTGCCAGGGGTTAATTGTATTTATTTTATTCCCTCACAGGTTAAATGTTTAAATTATATTTGACAGAAATGCCTGTATTGGAATATTTTATTAGATCCAATTCATATTCTATCAATGATAAAACTACTGGATGATGAGACATAGTAAAGAGATTTTGTGAAAGAGGGGAGCCTGACTGTTTTCATTCCCATGGTAACCGTTTGACTGGTCTCCACTGGATTGCTGCTAGTTATTAAAAATTATGACTTCATCTACAGGCACTTCTATTAAAAACCAGTTAGGGATATCTTGACGTTTTAATTTTAGATTGTAATCTCCAAATAGTTCATTTTCAAGTAGTTCTAAAATAAAAGATTACCACCCCCACCAAAGGAACGGTTCACCAGCAGATATTACAGATACATGAAAACAGACTGTATACACACAAATTGAAATAGTGTGTGATGCATAACAGTGACAGAAAAACATTACATTTTATGGAATGTCATAGGTCAAGATTTTATTTAGAATAGTTTATTTGTGACCCTCTCTGTGAAAACCCAGCTAAAGTCTTTTTTTTATTTACTATTTTCTGCATAAAATCATCCTACAAATCGTAAAGAACATTCTGTGAAAATATATTCTTTGTATCTTTAATATTGACTTGAGTAAGGTCATGTCAAAGATTGAAATCATTGTGAAGTTAATCAAACTTTGATGCTCGTTATCTCAGAATTAGATTTTTAGACTTTAGCCTGGTTTTTACAGAGAGGGTCACAATTGGTCATTGGTTGATTTTTGCTATGCAGATCTGGCAACCCTGCATCTGTCATCCATTCATGTTTATGCACTCTTGTCTTCTATTAAAGCTGTAGCCTTAGATTTGAAACATGTTGAGATTAAAGAATGACTGGATTCTTGTGTGACATGTAAGTAGTCTTCTGTTATCGTACACAAGTTGTAAATAAAACTATTTCAGTTTTTCTACTTCAAAATGTCATGTTTAATTCAATGTTACTTGCCATTTCTTTGCAATTGTTTGACATTTACTTTCTGTGAAAATCATTTCTATACTATTTTCTCAAGTTGTTTTTACTTGAAGGAGCAGTGATTACATTTTTTGTTCTAAATGTAAATCTTCTGTCTCCGTTGCCTGATGCTCTAAACTCCGCAAACTGAGGAATCTTCATATTTGTGTGATATTTTGTGAGCCACTATTGATTCGAACCCATGTCTATCGCTACCAACAACTGGGCTTCATACCATTCAACGAAGAGTATGTCCTGTTACCACATGACCGATAAATATTTATCATCCACTTCACATGAACCTTTTAGCCGTGATGTGAGACCTTGCATATTGTGTCCTGTGCCCCTTTCCACCCTCCAACACTTGCATACATACAGTCTGCACCCCAGACTGTCCCTGTTCGACCATCTGAAATGTCATTTCACAGATGATGGGCTTCAGCCTCTAATCCAGCAGCTGTGAAGGAGGGTAGGACCGGTCAACTGTTTCAACTCTAATCAGCTTTTATTGCACACGAGAGAAAGAAACAGCCTGCTGCTGCTGGAACCTGTGCTTTTCACGATTCTGGTTTGGGTTGAGGGAGACAGGAGATGTGTGGCGGCTGGATGTGATGTTAAATCTAATTCACTCATTGCTGCTAGGCAGTGATGTGTCAGCAGGTGGAGATGTTAGAGCTAACAGGCCTGTCATAGTTGCTAACCTCAATCACTAACCTTCATAACAGCCTGTGCACTTTTTAACCCACCCCCGTTGCCTTTTCACAATCATGGTCAAAATTCAGATTTTTGTCATATTTCTTTTTCTCGATTGCTTGAGGTGGTACTGCACTGACTGATAGCCTTCTTGTGTCCTTTTTGAACCGAACAGATTACAACCCTTCTTTTATGTGAAAGGTGATGAAAGTCACGTTTGATTTAGTGTGTTTGACGTAGTATCTCAGATCAGGCCCATAAACACTCAACAAAATGCTTGTAAAAAAGCACACAGAGCCTACAGCTATCTTTATGAGGCTTAATGTGTCACCTTGGCATTGTCGATTTTTACTGGCCTCTGTGTGTGAGGCGGAGGAACCTGACGAAAGTTTTTATTGGCTGTCAGGTCATTGCCGTTGCTCTCAGCTGGAGTGGCAGTCGTAGCCTGCAGTGACAAGACAAAGCTGAGACATTGATGGTCTGTCCGGCGGAGGGCACATTGTGTGGGAACGTTATAGGTTTTGTTCTCTGTCAGTCTATTGACCTTAGTTTAAGAAAGCTCTCTGGGCGAAACCCAGGGCACAAGGGTTTGACTGAACTGACCAATGTGGATTCCCAAAGGATCTGTATGTCTGGGAACAGAGTGAAAATATCTCATAGTGAATGCCTCAGGATTTGAAATCCAATGAAAGACTGTTTGGACTGACAGCAAGTCTGTGAAATTTGCCCAAACCAGCGGTTGAAGGAGGCATTTGCTATTTTTATTTCTGAGTTTTGCGTTTCTGTTTTATAAAACAGGGTGTGATATGAGCTTGAGTGAGATGTATTTCAGTTATTAGAAATGTCATATAGCAAGAATGTTGATAAGGTACACTTTTTCCAAAATATAGTGGTAATAAGTAAAAGATAATGTACAGGTAATTATTTTCTTAAAATAAGTCTTGACAAGGTGATCAGAGCCATGAAGTGTAAAATCTTGGACATAAAATGTTGATTTAAGCTTTAATTATTGTACAATCCATCCATTGTTCTCCAAACCACTTATCCTTTGTAGGATCGCAGGGATTCTGAATATCATCTCAGCGTCTTGGGTCTCAGGAGAGGAATCATACTGTGTGGATGGTAAATTTGTCACAGATTATTTTTAAATTTTACCATTACATCATATACATAATCAGCCTAGTATCAAGACAAGCACTGCAAGAATACTCATTTTCACTGCAATTGATATGGTGGCAGTTACATTTGTGTGAAATAAGAGCAAATGAGTCCACGGTGTGATAAGAGAGAGACATGAAAGTAGCACCCGTTTTGTGCTGAATTCTGACCCCCAGACATATTATTTCCTCCCTTGTTGAGGGTGTTGTTGAGGGTGGTCTGTATCTCTAAATCTCACTCCTAACGCTAAACCTGTGCCTGAAATCACCCATTATACACTTATATAATATTGCACTATTTGAGGGGACAGCCGCTTGTAGTTGTGGCTGAAACCATAGTGGACATATTCAGTCCCATAATGCATTTGTGTTCACCTGATATGTGCAAAATTCCACAGGCAGTTTGTCATTAGTGTAGCATGAAGTTCACACAGAAGCCACTTTCAAACCAAGCAGCTTTCTGTTGGTCGGTGTGGCGAATTTGGTTGGCCAACTGCCAAATCTGCAAGGAGGAATCTTTCACCCTCAATTAAAATTCCTGATCATATGGATTATTATATCAAAAACTCACCAAACAGAAATGCGATTGCACCTTAAGTACCTTTTTGATTGATTGGGAAGGGTTTAATTGTGGTTTATACAAGCTAATTCAATTTTAAGACAAATCGTTTCATAATTAATAGAGGTTCATCGTTAGCTAAGTATCAAAAACGACAGCCATTTTATGGTGCACTGTATCTAAATTCGTCGCTTGTTTTAAGTCGCTCCTTAAAGTGGTGGATTGTGGTGGACTAACACAGGGAGAAATGAATTTCAGATACAGCCCTACTGTGCACTGAATGGTCAGGAGTATGGCTTATCACCGGTTTAACTGACCCAGATAGACAAAGCAATCCCACAGTCGTGATAAAGAATGATAAAAACAATAAGCATAAAATCACGGCCCACGCTTTAGGAACAAGCAGATAATAAAGGGTGGATGAGTTGTGCTCTACATTAAGTTAGGGGTTAACTATGTAGCTTGGGTTAATGTAATTGCATTGATTTGAAGGGACTACAATTGCAGCGCAGCATTCTCTGTTTGCCACTGTGCAATTATTTAAGCAGTGCAGACTTAATTATCTCTGCTTGCACCAGAGTCTCCTCCTAATTACTAACAATGTGTGCCTTATATAGTAATTATTTACCCCAGAAACATCTCAATCTAATTATAATTAAGGATGAGCAGTATATATTTATTCTCCTAAGCCTAGTTTATGGAGTGGTATCTTAATGAGCTTTTGAACATTTTCTATCTCTTGATCTTTATTTTTTAATTGGAGCGATGTACCTTATGATAGATATCTTATGATACCTTATGATACGTACTGCTGCTTGGCAACCATCTGATTTCAGAAAGTATGATTGTGTGACAACTTCTAATGAAAGTTTACCGCATTTCCTCCCACAAAGTGAAGCAGTCTGGTGCCGATAGAAAAGGCAAGCAGGTAGAAGGCAAGTTCATGAATATTTAAATGGTGTTTCTAGTGTATGAGCAAGATCTCATATGCTATTTTTAATGGAGAAATCTGTTTGCGTGTCCTTGTAGGAAATACTCCCCGACACTGACTAGAAGAAGACGTTTTAGGACTGTCAAAGCTAAAGGATTAGTTCACCCAAAACTGTTCATTTGTTGAAAATATACTCGCCTTCACATCATCTCTGATGAACAGAGAGACAATATAAAGAACAAAAAAATCATCAAAATGCTTTTTTTACTTTAAAATGTTGCTTCAGGCTAAAATACGAGTTCTCAATCCATAAAATAGCTTTCTTCAGTGAACTTGTCCAAAACAACAGGAGAGAAATATACACAGCCCGAGCAATGTTTATAGGTACAAACAGTTCTAAATAGTTCTATGTTATAGAATTTTTTTGTACTGGTGGAAGAGTTATTACGGATTCATGGACTCATATTTTGGCCAGAAGTTATGGTTTAATGTTAAAAGGCATTTAATGATGGATTTATTTCTTACAAACATGATTTTATTATTATTATTATTTTACTTCACAAGACTTTAATTGATGGACTGGATTCATGTGGAGTACCTGTGCATTATTGTGATGTATTTATCAGCTGTTTGAACTCTCATTCTGACGGCACCCATTCACTGCTGTGGATCCATTGATAAGCAAGTGATATAATGCTAAATTTCTCCAAACAAGTTTTGATATAGAAACAAACTCATCTACATCTGGGATGGCCTGAGAATGAGTACATTTTTGCACATTTAAATTTTTTGGTCCTTTAACATTCATGAAATACTGACTGAAATGACAACTTTTAAAACATTAAATGAATTTGATATTTATTTAACACTGGAGACATGTACATCCTTATATTATAACATTAAATTATCCTCACTACATGGGTCCTTTTATACATGGAAAATATAGATGCCTTAATATTTTAGTTGTATTTAACTTTCTCAAACTAAATAACTGAATTCCACAAATCTTCCATATCTACTTTGTTTACTTTGTTTATTTACTTTGTTTACTTTTGATCAGTATTGGCAACACTGGAGAGTTGAATATTATGTGGGAAATAGGCACATAATATTTCAAAACGCCATTTTTTTTCCACAACATGAGACTTTATTATTTTTGTGTGGCTAAATATAACAAAAATCTAATAACAATATCTTGGCTGGTATTGCTTCTGTCCTCTAATGCTCAGCACATCAGATAAAAAAGCATTATCCATGAGTGCAGATTGCAGCTGTGAGTGCCCTGTTTCCGAGGCGTCCTGAAGAGGGCATTGCAGCAGTGTCACAAGCTCAGCAGCACAGCCTGAGGAGTGATCAAACCCAGCTGCAGCTGCAGCGGTCCAGAAACACAGGACGTACAAATCCACTCCAGCCACTCAATCGGTCTGATTGTCTCTTCGTAAGAGAAGTTTTGTACGCCTTTATTATATTTCCCTATAGACTTTCTCTGATTCGGGTCTTGTGATTTGCAAAAACGACACAACTAGTGAAAGTCACCTTAGCTGAGCTAAAGGTTAATCATCAAAATGGAAGGAGAATGAAACAGAGCGGAACAGTGAAAGAGAGAAAGAATAGCTTTGCGCTCTCTGCAGAGTTTCCTATTCATGCCAAAATTAATCTTTAATATAAGCACGCTATGTGATTTGCAAAATACGCATTTTACAGAACATAAAGAAATGCAGTTGCAGAGGCAGAGCTAATTTATCATGAATGGCCCTTGATTGGTAGTATAAATCTGCTTCCATGGGAATATATTTAGCAAATATATAGCATCATAGACGAACATTAACTTAATATCCTTCCTATCATCCCTGTCGTTTGAGTGAGTGAGTGAGTGAATATGAAATGCAGAGGTCAGTAATTCCATGCAAATATGACAAGAAGGGAAACATTCACACACTGCTAAATTGAAGTATATGTACATTAATGAACCCAATGGTGGCCATTTCTACAAATAAACTATGTCGAATGACGGCCATCTGTTTTTAAGAGGCATATTCTTACAATGCAGCATGTATTCAAAAAAGAAAAAACCTTCTCTTTATCTTCCTCTCCTTCTCTTGCTAGCTTGTAATTATTTGAACAATGCCTGAGACTTGGTGTTACGAGCACTTCCTCTGTCTGTTTGCTTCTTCAAGATGAATCACTTTATGTATTCCCCAATTGTAAGTCGCTTTGGATAAAAGCATCTGCAAAATGACTAAATGTTGTATTAACTTAAAGCTGTATTTTGGGACTCTCACAACTGTTTACAGCATAGGATGTTACTTTAATCACATCATATTTCATAATTCAAAACAGAAAAGTAGCTCTTTTTCAGACTCCTTTAAGTTCTATTGGGAAAAGTGTCAAACTAATCAAAGTTCAGTTATTCACAGAGATGAGGCTTTAGTGTACACATCTCTTCCAGTTCTTTAATATATTTGATTTTCACCCTGCCATTTCTATTTTGCCCTTTAAAACGAACTTAAACTTCAGATTATTTTCAACGAATGGACTGGAGAATGATATGATTTCATAGAAGTGGGGTAGTTTATGTAATGTTTTACCCTGAACAGATTTCCTATTGTGTGAGCCATTGCTAAACGACAACAATAAAATATTGATTGATTTAGCTGTCTGGTTATTGCTTTAGCAGCTTAGACAATGACTTAAATGAAATGGGGGGTGCATTTAATTAATGGGAATTTGTGCTTGTAAAATCCTTGTTATTATGGGCTCTTCAGGTCAAGCGGTATAGATCAATGACCTGTCATTCATTGCAGTAAGTGTCTGTCTATGTGTGAGAGACATACTTAAAGGTCAGCCTCATCTGCCTTTTCACTACATCCCCAGCTTCTGTGATAAAAATAAAGGCAGATGGTCACACAACCACTTCTGACCTCTGATTTAATCACATCAGAGTGTCCTCTACAACTTGGTGCCTCAGACTGCAGATTTATCGCTGTAACAATCACTAAAACATTCATGAAGTCATACAGTGACATGATGTTTTGGGATAACAAAAAAGAACTCAGTTCTGCATAGCTCTTATCCGTATAGAGAGACAGATGCTTGTTTACAAGTCTTACTCTCAACTCTCCAGTTAAAATGGAAAGGATGGAGAAAGGGAGGGTGTGAGGATGAGATGATATGATACAACCTGGCCAGATGTTCTGAGTGACTTCAAAGTCTTCAAGAAGCTCTGAAGTAAGTTACCTGGGAATATATTGAAACAAGGCCAAAATCTCTGCGGCACCTGATTCTCAAAGAGTAGCTAGGAGCCACGTGACTAGGTCAAAGCAAACAAATATTTTAGTGTGTGTGTTTTTATATGTGTTTTGAAAATAACAAAATAACAGTTTACAGATAATGTTAAAAAAAGATATGTTTTACCAAATATTTGAAGTACCTGCTTGTAAAAAGTATATATAATTTTAAAAATGACACTTTCCAGAAAATGTGTCCTGAAACTGTTAAAAAAGAAGTCAGTAATAAAAAATGTATAAATGAAACGGGGATCAAAATTAACTGTTTACCCTTCAACGTGTTTGATTGTCAGGAGGTGAAACTATTTAGATATGAACCATTTTATTTTTCATTAATTTTCTATTGTTTGCAAACCTGTTGCTAAAATTGGGAAAATGCTATTTTAAAGTCTTTGTTTGTGTTTTTGCAGTTTTTTAGTAGTAAACATTAAATAGATAATTAAACAGACAAAGTCAATAAAACTGATTGCATGGCTAGCACAGTCAACTTAATTTGTAAACACTGAGAAAATGTAATGAGGTTATTTAGGCATACTCCCCAATGCTGTGGAAAGGGTCCAAATTATGTTTTTGTTTATTTATAGTAATATCGAATTCTTCAACAGAGTTGTGTGCAAAATATTGAACGTGGATAAATGGTATGTAAAATTAGTTATGCAGTTTTATTTTGTTTATAATGATTCAAAAGGTTACGTCACAATTATTGATCGTCGTATTTTAATTGTTGAATACAGTCAAAAAGGTCAAGACCTCTGCGCTTTGACCTCTGAACCATAGGTGAGGGATGGAACATGTATCCGACATGTGTTTAAAACTCGCTACTGCTAGATTAATATGTCTCATGTTTATGAATGCGTCGTGTCTTTAATTTTTCATACCTTGCACCGTCTAGAATATCTACAAAATTGTTAGTATATAGATAATTATAAATTTAATTCTCTAATTTTTTTAAATCAGCACAACGCATGCATCGAAATTAAGGAGGTTTGTAATGTATTATCATGCAGTATTACAACACTGATTATTCAGTCCGCGCTCTCAGCATCTATGGTGAGAATTATGTGTTATGCGCGCACGCACACACGCTGGCGCAGGCCGAGCATCACACGCACGCGCGCGCGCACACACACACACACACTCAACACTGCTGAGAGATTATCATCATCAGAGCGCTCGGCAGCAGAGACAGAAAGAGGGAGACGCGGAGGAGAGCAGCAGCCCCACCGATCCTCGAGCGAGAGAGAGAGGCAGCGTCTGGAGCAAGAGCTGGGCGGGGAAATAACTGCGGTACTGAAGAAATACTTCATTGCCGAACTGCAGCAGTTTGTCGGCACCGCAACTTCGTTCGTGTAAAGCAAAATGTCATCGTCGGGGAAAGACAACAGCTCCCAACATGCGAATTACGTGGGACCGTATCGCCTGGAAAAGACGCTTGGCAAAGGACAGACAGGTTTGTCCTTTTGTGTGCTTGAGATCAGGGATGGTGACACGCGCTATCACCGCTGCTCAATTACTCGCGCGATGACTAAATATGATGTGTGTGTGTGTGTGTGTGTGTGTGTGCGCTGACATGTCATTGTGTAGAGGTTTTCCGCAGATAAAGGACCTTAGCCTACTTTTCTGACCATCCAGTAAAATTTTATCAGATGCAGAATGCTTTTTGGGTGGAAAAAGTTGGCAAACGTTTGTATTTTCGTTCTATAAACGGAACTTGTCTTCGCAAATGACAGTTTGGCTTTGCGGCTCCGCTTTGCTTCTGGCTAATGCCGTTAATCCCGATTTATCAGACAACGGGATGTGGTTGCACTTGCAGATCCCACTGCTGAATCCATTTGCCTCGTACAAGAGCTAGAATTGAATGTTTGCCATCAGGGTACAGGTGGCTCTCGGATGCTGCTGCTGATGGGACAGTTTTGCTGCATCCGTAGTGCACCATGTGTTAAACCAGATTCCCTCTGCAGTTCGGTGGTGCTGAAGTTTGAGAAACCAGCCTTGCTTTAGTTTAGCTACAGGCCACTGAAAGGTTGTTGGCTGATTTGAGTTATTGTAATAATCAATAGCCTACTCATCTAGGTTTTATTTGATCACACAATGAATGACAAAAATATTATTATGTTCATGTCAGCTTATTGCTGCGAATTGCTATATGACATGGGAGTGTGGAAGAAATATTGATCTGGCGGCACTTTTTTTTGCTCAATGTTCTGTGGCCATTGGCTTCTTCTGGTGTGGCTTTGGAAGAGAACAGTCATTCAGTCGATATCCCTGGCCAGACGTATATCCAAGTGCCTGCAGCTGTTATGCAACACATGAACTGCAACTGTTAAAGTATAGATTGACTGTGGTTTGAAGAACATGGAGGCCAGAGTTTGTAGTCATGTCTTCAGGCGTTTTCCATTAAAAGAATCCAGTATGGCTGCATTCTGTACAGTCATAACGTAGACATACAGATGAATTGGTGACAATTTATGATATATTATTAGCTCATGAAATTGTAATTTCAGTTTTGTGACTTTTACTTTGTGTCTGTTAGCGTTGAAGCCACTTAAATAGTGTCCTAAACATGTTTCAGTCTCTTCCTGAGTCCAAACATACTACATTGAGTGTGTTCTGTGTCTGCAGAGATCCTGAAGTATACACGTTGCTATCCCGTAAGTAGCTGAGGAGCCATCAGATTAAACAAATTGAGAACTGTAAGGCTGGTGGATCTTTTCATGTGCTGTATATCAGGAAATGTGTTACTTGTGCTTGAATTATATTTAGCAATACCCGAGTAAATCCATTTTTTTTTTGTGATTGTTGATAGTATGTTCCAAGTCAACTAAAATACATGTTAAAGGAGAGTGCCAACATAGTCATTGGTATAGAAATATACAGTAGACCTACATACTCGAAGAACACAATTCATCATTGGTTGAGAACTATGTTTAGAACATTAATTCAGTTCATACTCTGACAGAGATTCTTTCTTGTGAGAAAAGTGGCCAAAATATTGATGACTCACCTTGCACTCATGGTAGTCTCTACATTTTTGTCCAGTAAGAATCTCCCTGACCACCTGCTTCTGCCTAGCAACAGCTGTTAGAAGATCCTGGTTCCTAGCTGTAATGGAAACTAAAAGGTTTTAGCTATTCAAAAATCATTGGGCAATCAATGCCTTAATATGTTTCACCCCAAATTTCAATTAGAAAATACATTGTCAAAATAGACTGCAATTATCAAGTCTTTCCATGGGGTTTTGAAGTGATGGTTCACTCAAAAATAGGGATGCACGATATGACAAAAATGTACCGATAACCGATAATTACATTGTTCTCTTCACATATGTTTAGTCTCAGTGCTACCTGAGGTGCTGTTGCTAACAGCAGACATATCTTTGTACAAACAAAAACAATCGTTAAAATGAGCTTAAGTTTAAAACATAACCAACACAGATTAAATGAAAGACTAATGGTAGAATCCTATACTGATGGAATTAAATGGTATATGACATAAAACGCAACATTTTAACTACATAAGCTGTCACGTTGTAACGACTATGGCAAAGCAGCTGAAGTCCTGTAGTAGACGGTTACAGAACACCACGTAGCAGCTGAAGTCGCAAACGCACAATATGACGTTGGAATGCCGTTACCGTTCCAACAGGGGAGGCTGCTTAAAGTCTCTTAATACAGCTTTGCCGCGATGATGACCTTTTAAGTGAGATATCTGATTTGTTAGGTTAAAACTTGACGCTTTTCTTCCTTCTCTCGGAATCCTTGCTGAACATGCGTTGCAAATAGCAATGGCATTGTCCTCCTCTGCCACCGAGAAAAACTTCCAGACCGGTGAAGAGATGTTCACAAATGATGACGTAATGAGCGCGACACAAGCTGAGAGTCACTGCAATTTAAAGAAAGCGTATGAAAGCGTATGAATCTCAGATAAATCAGAATGATTGATTGATTTACCAGCAAGCGTACTTTATCAGATCTAGATATCGGATTTAATTTATTTATCTGAGCAATAAAAATGACGGAATTTTCACCCATACCGGTCGATAATTTATCTGTCTGATAAATATCGTGCATCCCTACTCAAAGATGACAATTCTGTCATTATTTATTCACCCTCATATAATTTCAAAACTGTACGACTTACTTTCTTCTGTGGAACATGAAAAAAGTTATTTAGAAAAATCTCTCAGTGAGTCTGTAAAATGGAAGTCACCAAAATGGTTTGGTTACCACCGTTCATCAAAATATCATCGTGTGTGTTCTTCAAAAGACAAAAAGTTGTTTGGAATGACATGAGTATTTTCATTTTTGCCTGAACTATGCCGAATTATCGTCAGATTTCTCAGTTAACCCAACAATATGCAACCAGTGCTAACAATGTGTTTCTATGACGTGATGACTGTAAATGCAAGCATTGCTTGTTGTTCAACAGAAGATATGACATGCACTGTTCCTTTAAAAATAGAATGTTCTGTTGGCAATTAAACTATTGGCACCACTTCTTAAAATAAATCCTTGTGTAGCCCGTGGCTAGATGAGCGGGTTTGCTTCTGACTGGTTAGCGGAGGGTATTCCTGCTCGTTCTGCCGCCGTTGGCATGGCTGCTGAGAGAATGCTGCACAATAAACGCCGCTTCCCAGTGCTGCTGCTGCAGAGGAGAGCCCATATGTCACGAGAGAGACTCACACAGAGAAAGAGGAGCTTGGGGGAGGGGTATTGATAGATGGGAAGGGGGGTGTGCTTGGGGATGAGGAAGAGAGAGAGAGTTCTCAGAGCTAAAGCGGGACCCCCATGGGAAACAGTAAAAAGGACGCTCTAGTTTAATTTACCCCCTCCCTCACCTCCCCAAATCAAAACGGATGTACGTGCCTGTATTTTTGCCTTCCCTGTTTCTTTGTGATGCTTCAGCCATCACACATAGCATCCTCGCTACTTGAGTCAGTTGAAAGTAAGCAGAGGAAGATTGCAGGAGATCACTGGCTGAGACAGATTGGACTGTGGTAGTGAAAAAAAAGTGTTGCAACAATAACTGCTTTATGAGACTCATGCAGTTACTGTGTATTCCTTTCCGCTAATTCGTTCTGTTCATATCCCCACTACTCTACTTACACTCTACTACACTACTCTACTTAAACTACTGGGTTGAAAACAACCCAATTTGTGTTATTTTGGCAACCCAACGCTGGGTCAAAAATGGACGAACCCAGCGCTGGGTTATTTTAACCCAACAAATTGGGTTATTATGTTTAACCAATCAGGCTGGGTTGCTTTTTTATGGTTAAAATTACTTCGTTGCTAGGCTAAAATGAACCCAAATCGAGCTAGACATTAAACCTACAAATCCTGTTCATTTTAAAATCACTTTTACACACAAAGAATGACTATCAAAAGGTAAATATTTATTAAAAGCAACAAGAGAAAATAGTCAAAAAGTAACATGCATGTTAAGAAGAAATGCTGAAAAGTATGACATTAACAGCTACAGAGTTTATAAATGAAGCATTGAACATTTGTTAAATATAACTTTTAAGATCAAAATTATTTTTTTTGGTTAATTGTATATATTGTTTAAAAATATACAAAAACACTATTATACAATAATTGTATCTAGTTAATAGTGAAGTTCTTTACAAACAATTCTGGAATGAGTATACACAAATAAACCACAACATTAACACTGATATTATAACATTTACCAGAAACATATGTGTGTGAAAGAATGTGAGCATGTGTGTGAATGACTGAGTGTAATCTCCATCTCTACTAAACAACACAGAACAAGCATTTAACATTTGTTTTTTACAAATTATACACTTACAGTTTGTTTCATAGTCCATGAATACAGATCATGCATCACTGCCAATTTTCATGATCTCTTTATCATAATTGATGTAGTCATAAAGAAGCCCCATCAGCACATCATGTGACATCTTTTACAGCATCCAGGGCAGCGTCCTCCTTTAAAACCACTGTTGCATCAGTTTGGGGGAAATTCTCCTCATTGACCAGCATTCATCCCAGTCACTGCCTGTTCTTCATCAGTGGCCTAAAAGAGAAAAACATTTAATGAAACTATCCATTTTCAGATAGAGGTGCATCCACATCAGTAAGGACAGGTAAATAGTCTGTTTTTATGTGTGGTTGTTTAATGTCTGTCCACCACAGCGCTCTAGAATGCTATAATGGCAGCACTAGTGTGAGGGCATGTAATATTGTTTAAATAAATATATTGCTTTCAGAAAGTTTCTTCTTTACTGAAACATTAAAACTAGAGATCGAATGATATATCGGTTTACCGATATTTTTCCCGATATTTAAGCATTTTACCATAATCGGAAATCGGTTTTGAAAAAAAATGATAACCGATATTTATATTTATTTTTTATTTTTAAAATTAGTCACATACACAATTATACAGAGTATAACCAGTGAAAGTTTTCTGTATTTGACCCATCCAAGTGCACACACACTTGGAGCAGTGGACACTGTTCACTCAGGAGAAGCTCCAGCACGGCCACCGCATGTAACTTTATACAAGATTCACTTGTTTGAAACACGCTGAATTATATTAACATTGACTATAGAACCATTATTTCGCCAATAAACATCTAAATAAATACATATCTATCGAAATGAATTATTTATTATCTCCGCAAGCGATTGCAGTTTGAGTATAGTTCTGTGTAAATGCATAGATAAACCACGCTGTCAGCAGTTTTCATAATCTAGAATGACAAAAAACATTTTTATAATTCTTCACTCTTTAGCCTATTAAACAGCTTATAAACCTAGAACTGTTGTTTAAAATGAAGTTGTTATGACTTCTGTCCTTTATTTTCTCCATTTGAAAACATTAGACATTCTTTTGCTTATCGTTAATATTTGTGTTGCTGATGATGCTTTTTATAAATAAAATGTTTATATTGTTGTAATCTGTAATTTGAAGATAACATTTTACATGAAAATTTTCATTTTCAACAGTTGTTTGTTGTTGTTAAGATGACTGAAAGGAGGAAAAACCAAAGTGAAGAATGGACTTACTTCAGTTATTTATTTACTTTATAACCGTAAATAAATATCGGTTCTGCATATCGGTTATCGGGTACATGAACGTACAAATAATCGGTATCGGTATCGGTTATATAAAATCAATATCGGTCGATCACTAATTAAAACAGACATGACATTCACATACCTCACAAATGTCCATGTACCACGGGCTGCTCTTTAACGGGTTAGTCCACCAAAAATGTTTAATGGTCTATAATTAACTCCTCATGTTGTTCCAGACCCATACAAACTATGTTAATTTTGGAATAAAAATTAATATTTAATATTCTCTTAATTTTTGTCCTCCATTGCAAGTCTGGGAGACCAATATTTTCTTCTGAACAGACATGTTCGCTATCATGTAATTTAAGATTGATTCATATATAAATATTGGAATGTATTACTTCTACAATAACTCTATTTATGAAGCTTGAAAATACTAATTATCTAGACATCAATGGTTTATATAAAATATGAACACGTAATCATACTGTTGTTGCATCAAAATGTGAAATAAACCGGCAGGAGACAACAGAAACATTTATTTTCTAATAATAACTTACATCAGTCTCAAAAGAATGATGCTCTCCTATGTCTCTGGCTTTCAACATCTACAAAAACAAAGAAACATTATTTTAGCCTTAGTAAAAATTTAATTTATGCAGTTTACTTGCCTTAAATTGTCTTTCCCTCTCTTCTGAAGAAGCTGAGAAAATCGCCTCCTCCTCACAAAGGGGTGGGCGATATGACCAAAATCTTCTCCTTCCCTCACACTGTCAGGGTGTCCCAAAGGAGGCCCGTTAATGAAGCGGCGAAGAACCTGAATCACGCACACTGTCACGGGCAGAAACCGAGCCCTCTCGCTGGGTTAGATGGCTTGTATGAGCTGGCTCCATGCAGAGAGGTGGTTGAGCTCCAGGCCTCCACTGCACTTCCAGCATGGACATGGAGATAATCAAGCTATATATACACACTACCTCAGGGCCTGTGAGTGTCCTTTACTGCAGAGGTGCTGGTGCAAGGCAGATATGAAGCGCTGCCGGCAGAACCACATAAAGTAAGGTCATTTTGCAGCAGTGCACGTTGGGTTCTTTTCAATCCAAGGTAGTGCTTCTGGATATATGGGACTCCGTTGCTCCTCTTTGCCAGAATTTAGGATAGAAAAGCACTGTTTTAGCACTAGAACTAATCTAAATCTTAACAGCACCAAACAGAAGTGTAAAAGTAATGTCTACCATTGTTGGAACAAACATTTAGCAGCCCTAAACTCATTCTCAATGTGTCTGTGCCAGACTGGTTGAGATCCTCAAACGGAGATGTTTTGATATGTTTTTTGAAACAACTCAGTTTTTGAATATCTGACTTGGGATGGGAGACATTTAGCTTAATTTTAAGCCATGGTCATATACATTGGAATTGAGAATATGCAAAAAATAAATAAAAAATGTGTTGCTTAGAAGACAGCCATACATGATGTATTATATGTTACTTGTGTGCCTAATAATTCTGAGTGATCTATCACTTTAAATACAGTGGCCTGTAATATCAAAATGGACCTGTATTATCTAATTGGTTTCTTTGATTAATAGAGTGTGGTTATTGTTTAAAATAATATAGTTAGGAGGGGAAATTTTAATTATGCTCTAAGAAACAACATCTTCATCAGCAGGAAAAGCCTGTTTGAGATGTCAGCTGTTGACTGTCATGCTGGGCTGACTTTGTGAACAATTTGTCTGTGTGTTTCTGTCTGTGGGGGTTGCAGTCTCCCAGACATATTCCAGCCTTCAGTTGGCTCTCATTTAGTAAGTGCTGGATAGCAGTGGTTGGTTGTCATGGCTGCGCTCCCTTCCCACAAGCCTTTTCTCACAATGGCCATGCTTTCCATCTTAGAGATCAGAGGCAGACAGCAACAGTCCTTGTAGCCCCTCTTTCCCACCCTTGATTTATGTAGATTACAGTCAGTCTCTGCTATTAACACTGGTAGATGTACACAGAGGAGTCTATGGAGGAATATGCAGCCTTTGCGTCATACGCAATAAATTAATGCTTCAGAAAATGTTGAAGGAATGTGCGCTGGAATGATTGGTAAAGCAGAGCTGATTCCACTGATGGGCTCTTATGTGGGATTAGCTGTATTTCTCATTTAAGGCTGGAATTATCTGCCAGCATTTAGTTTCTTGTTGACTAACAATTATATAAATATGTTTTATATTTAGTGGTTTATTGCTCATTCTTGTCACTCTGAATCCTTCCTCTTGGGCCTTAGGAACATATCAGAGAGATTCCATGTTTTCTCTGCAAGTGTTTTGTGGCCAAACACAGTGAGAAATATAAAATGAGGTGTGCTGGTAGTGTTGTTGTGGATTATTGTATTTGTGAAATCGGGTTGTGAATGTACTGTGCATACGGAGATCAAAAACTAAAGCTGAGTTTTTAAGTAACTGCTGAACCTACATAGCATTAACCCAATAGCATAAGGTCATCCATAGCCTTCAAGGCAGAACAGATGGGCCGAATTTCTAATCTGGCAGATTTAACATTATACACCAATTAAGGTCCCACCTTATATTATGTGGTGTTGTTAACTACTGTGTATTAATGTTTAAATTAATCAATTGATACAATGCACTTATTGTGTACAGATGATTTTACATTGTACTCATACTAAAATAAATACCAGCATGTAATTCATTTCTGTGATTACATTCATTATTACAGTATACCTCACCCATACCAAGTGTTTTCCAATACAATATAACACAATGTGTACATTGTACTTATTTGATGTAATTACATAGTAGTTAAGGCTACCTAATATAAAGTGGTACCCCAATTAATAGTAGCTTTTGTAGGACCTAACCCTGCGTTTTTGTGTATGATTGTAATGGCTGAGGTCAAATTGCCCTTAAGTGAATTCAGTATAATTCAGACAAAATCACTCTATGAAAAACAATCTGTGAATATTATAAAAAGTATTGCAACTATTTTTGTAGCATTAAAAAAAATATTACTCAAAAGCAAGAAGTGTGGAAAAGCTCTTCTCTTTGCATTCTTGAACCGCAAACAGTAGATTGTGGCGATAGCAATTCCAAGATCATGGGTTCTGTTCTGTTCCCAGTAAACTGAACATGCATGGACTGATACAAATGTGCGCCTTTAATGCAATTAAGTTCCTTTGGGTAAATGACCCTACATTTTGAAAAGTCACAAAATTTCAAGAAAAATATCATAGGTTGACCAATATTTCCATCAACTCAAAAATGAAAATGGGTCAGATTGACCCACAACATAATGAAACTGCATGACAAGCACTATTTTCTGTCCTGTGTTGATGTATTTCCTTTTGCATTTGATAGTAATAGTCCATGGCAGGTGGTGTTGGGGAGGGGCATTCACTTTCTAGAGAACTTTTGATTGGACTAAAAATCAGTGTAATGCATGATGAGTCATCAATGTGATATCCAGAATGGAAAGGCTATAAACTTGAAATTTATATATTTGCTTACAAGTGAAGTTTGACAATGGTTTGGAGTGCACTAGCTTATGACCTCAAAGCGGACTCAAGTTTTGATTTCATGGTATTAATGCCTAGATTTATAGTATGAGTCTGGTCTTCAAATGCCTTGAAAGCTAGTTTCTCTTATTTTTTGGTGGTCATTTGTGCAGACACAAATTAAGCTGTTTCATTTACGCTACTCACATTGTCTGCTTGGTGCTGTACATTGCATTGTGTAGTTTTGGTAGTCCCCTCCCCCTTCCCCAGTGCAGAAAATTGCTCCCTAGTGCCTGATGCAGCTGTGAAGCCTTTTATCAGAGAAACACAGCATAGACACTTTACTCCTGGTCTTGTCCCTTTCCATGTTCCTCTCTCTATCTCCAACACACCACCCCTGTCAGCAGCGTCTTCTACCTTTGCTGCCTTACCGTGAATGCCTGGTATCTGCTCTTTACACAACCTAGGAAGGTTTTAGCTGGAGGGTATTGACAGTCCCAAGGCCGAAGTCACAAGACCCACTTGGGTAGTTCTGATGTGACTTGATTTGCAAATTGCCTCGATCAGAAATGGGACAGCAAGCAGAAATAATTACCCAAATGCCAACCTTACTGTAGATTGTTGTATATACAAGCATCCTGAAATGCTACCATTAAATCTGCAGTGACACTGGAGTCCAAACATTAGGGCAACTGCTCAACAGATGGACTAATTCTGGGTTTAATTAGGATAGCCGTTTAGCCTGTAGCCCATGTAAAGCACTCTCGTGCCTATGTGCGAGTTCAAGTCAAAACAGAGTGAGACTGCAAGCACAGATTAATAGGAATATACTGATAGTACATGGGCAGGGAGATAGAGGAGAGAGAAAGGGTGAAATAAGTGAAAGAAGCAGAAATAGATGTGGAGGGAGAAAGCAGTACGAGAGAGAGTTTGAGTGGAATAGATTGTAGAAAACTTGGAAAAAATGCATGAGTATGAATCATCTTTATGGTGCATTTTGGAGCCTTAAAGTCCCAGCCTTCATTTACTATAAACATATGAAAACTGTCCAGTATATTCTTTAGAAATGTAGCTTTTATATTAATTGAATCAAGTTTTGAATGACATATGGGTAAGTAAACAATGACAGAATAAATTTTTAGGTGAAAATTCAAAAATATAATTGCAGTAATTTTTGCATTACTGCAAAAATATAGCACATATTCAGGCACGCTTACCAAAAGAACATGTCAGACTCAAATGATTGAAGGCTAAACAAGCAATTTTATCACAAAGCACGCTGAAAATAAAAATTATAATGCTGGGTTACATTACAAAATTATTCATTCATAATTTTCTTTGGGTGTCATTGTGCTAGTACTGTATGAATGAAGTGAGGTGCCATGTCATTTTGTATGCATGATTGATTGGTAAAGAACCCACAAGGGCTGAATATCCTGTCCAGATGGTGGGGTTTGGTCAGGCTGTGTCATTAGTCAGGTGGTTGCTGATGCTTGATAGCCCATTTATTTGTAACTGAACGGCTGCAGCTTTTCTTTTATTTAAGAGTAAATTAGAGGGCAGAATGTACAGGTGAAAATGAACAGGGTTTGAGAGAATGTGTGTATGTGCATCCAGCTTATTCACTAGCTGTTTCACACTTTCACAGAGTATTAATAGTGTGGCAGTACCACATCTTTTCAACCAATCACTGCCTGCTCAGCACAAACCCAGCAATAGAATAATAGCTACACATATCTTTTTCCTTGTCTAAGACAAGTTGAGGGTTTCTATGGAAACCGGGGCAGGCTCTGTGCAATTTTATACATATGTTTTCTGGACGGCTGTGCCGCATGGTTCCTCGGCCTTGCCTGAAGGGTCCAGCTATTGATTGTAGCTTCTGTGCCTGAGCTATTAGAATGTGAATGAGGATCTCCCCCGTCTCTTAATGTGTGCTGAATAATGCCTTTCAAGGCCGAATTTGAGCTTTTACCGTGTCTGATATTATCTGTAAGCTCATAATTTCACACATAATGGCTGGATCTGTACCGATGGGACTTTTTGAATGGCCAAAGGTTCCTGTATAACTGAACATACAGTTTAATCTCCGAGTGTATACTTTAAAGTCTAAAGTGGCTGGACGACCTGAAAGTCTTGCCTATAAAGTGTTCATATATGTTCATACTTTGTCACACTGTAATGTTCATCATGTTCAAACTGCCTAATTAATGGTCTAATAATAGCTGTTTATTTTGCATGTAGCGGGTCATCTCATGGGGTGCCATTTTGAGATCACATGACGAGCCAAATATTGCTTTATCTTGGTAACTGCTGGTGTGTTAGACATGTTCACTTAAGAAATGATTTAATCATGCCATTTATCCAATGCCCTGAAAACTTCAAGAAAAGTTCATTCAGAAATGAGAATGTCGTTGTGTCAATCCTGTGTAGGACTTGCTTCTGTTGAACATAAAATAATGTATTTAGAAAAATATGCAGTGTTTGTTTTTCATATAGAGAACATTCAGTATAGTGTTTGCACCACAACATTCTTCAAAATATCTTGTTTTATGTTCCACAAAAGAGAGAACATCATACAAGTTTGGAATGTCATGAGAGTACATGATAATGGAGTTTCTATTTTTGGGAGGACTGAGTTTGAGGCTATACCTAAAACAACAAGAGTGTATATCACTGCATAGGTCTAAGACCACCGATATTGGAGATCCAAGACCACAAGATATTGGCCAGTGCAACATAAACCTAAAACAACTTAAGTGCACCTTTAAATAGATGAAACCTGAAAGAAAATGAGCAAATTATTACTATTGAGGAGGCGTTAGAAGCACTGAAATTAATGGCGAAAGTGTTTTCAGAGATTAAATTTAGAAATCAGTGGGAAATCAGAACAAAGGCTGCTTATTTTGACACAAATACAAAATAGAGAGAGGGAGACAGAGACAGATAGAAGAGTTATTTATAATGTAAGCATTCCTATCCAATATTTCTTTGAATGTTTCTCCTTGCAAACGCAGGTTACGCACGTTATTTTTCAGTGCCTGTGGCACTGCCTCATTAATTCTCTGCCTTTCAATGTAGCTTGTGTTAATACAGTTGTAATGAAATATGCAGCCCTTTCTCCATGAGGAATGAATGAGGTTTGTTGCTCTACAGGGATATATCACACACATAGCCATTTTCTACTATTATTACACATTTGAATGTGGCTAGTAAATGAGTTTACAGGCATGTTTTGTACATGATCAGTGCTGAGGTATATGCATAAAGAAAGCAAGATAGTGGGAAAATCAGCCAGCATGTGTTCTTGAGGACACTGGAGTCAAGCTTTGGTTTCCTCCACAGACGATCTATCCTGAGATAGAAGTCACAGAGCTTGTAGATACATGTGACATGAAGCATTGCACAGTAATTCTGTGCAGCTTCATGCCACAAATACACCATGTAGTGTTAGTGTATACTTTCAATAACTGGTTTAATAATACTCTCTCTTATGCTTATTTATGATGTGGATTGAACAAGTCATTAGCTTGTACCACTTAGCTTTATTTAAACAATTATTAGGACTGTGTAATGACAGTTTCCTGATTCAGATTAGGTTCTGATTCATAAGCTATCTATTCAATTGTATTCATTTTGCTACCATTTTTGTATCTTTTAGTCACTGCCCAGGTTGCTATTCTTTCATATGAATTAATTTCTCTCTCAGATATTGCTGTGAATTATACAGGGCAAAGTTTCAGACTGATTCACTCTGGACTTTTTGAACTATTCATTCAAACAGCCTGTTCATAATAGTAGTTTGTTTTGGGAATCAGACTATACTAGTCACATTTGATATTTTTAGTTCTCTAAAATGAATCGGCTCATTAGTAAACTCAGTATTACCCAGCCCTAACACCATTTTTAATATTCTGTCATACTTTAAAATGTGAAGTGTTCACACTACAGAGTAGTTGATGTGTTACTACTACTGAAATGAATTACACTTTACAAGTGTTATGTGTAACACGGACACAGTAATATGTCACCAGACTTGCTTTATTTGAGCTATGAAAGCTAATGAGCTACGGCTTTGAGCTATGGCCTGCAATAATTTGTGCAATTGACTATAAATTATTAATCAGTTTACATTTCAAGTAGCCCTGCTCCTGTAGTGACTTGTCTCATGCCTGAATGAGCTTCGTGTTGTAAATGACATCATGTGACCAGTCCCTCATGTCCATATGACCTGGACACAGCCAATGAGAGATCCCGTTAACTAGATAACTGTGTCAACATGAATCATTGTTATTGATATTGCCTGGCACATTATACCAGGCAGGGCATACGGTTCAGATACTTTTTTTTGTCCCATTTACCCCCATTAGAAACTAAAATAATCCATCCATGACAACTAGAAATCCACCCACATATTACAGTAACACACGCACACGCACACGCACACACACATACGCGCTACGGAACTTGGTCATTCTTCATCTGTTCAAAATATGTTAAAAACACATCTACAAGAGATAGCAGCGCACCACCTCGGGCTACATCAGGGTTGTGATCTCTCCACATGTCAAGACCTCTCACACCCCGTAGGTCACACACAGATGGCCTCACGACTGCTTGTGCGTGTCTCTGTGTCCGCGCGTGAGATTCTCCGCAGCTTTTAGCCTCTGTGCAGGTTTCTGATCAAGTGGCATAATCAGATTAGGGAGGTGGGGAGAGGGTGAACATACATTATTTTCACTTTGACTGCAATGATGACAGGTACTGCCACAGGCATGTTGAGAGAGAGAGAGAGACAGTTTGGTGGCAAGCTAATTCCTCTCTGTGAGTGTGTGTGTGTGCGTGAGTGCGCACACCGGGGTCTTTCTAATTTAGTTGTGCTCTGGACTGAGGCGGCTCAAGGAGTGAGGCTGTGTTACTGCATTACAGAACAGCAACTGTTGCCAGACGTGTCTCTGTGGAGATGGTGCGGCACACATGCTGAGCACATCTGGCTTGGGCGAGTGCTGCCTGGTTCAGCATGGCAACAGCATCACACAGCCCTGCAGACCGTCACAAGGAGGGGTCAGGGCCTGCTCTGAGCTCAGATTTTACCCATCACATTGAATGCATATCTGCTGCCTCTTCTGTATTCATTTTTGAGTCAAGCAGTGATTGATATGCTGATCTAATTTAGGCCATTATTGTGCTGTATTATTGTCGACATTGACTTGTTAAACCCTGGAATGTTTATTAATAATCTATATAATTGATGACAGTTGCAATATACATTGGGGCATAGCATTTCTTCTTATTGTCTGCTGTGAGTGTTGCTGATATGTAGTTTCTTAAGGGTGCGCATCTCTGGCCTATGTTCGAATGCAAGTGCATTATTGCTTTTTTTGCGTATATATTATGCTCGTGCAGTGGGGTAATATTTTCTCCTTGCATTAGCCACAGAGTGCTTTATGAAATACAGGTATATGTTTTTCAGATGTACGGCTTATGCTGAGGAAGAAAAACCTTTTATTTCAGTACATTACATGTGGGCATCTTCATTTGCTTTCAGCCCCGTCATTATGGTTACAGCAGTGTTTGACTATATGTCTGTGTGTGCATGTTTTGATGTTATATGTTTAATGGATTGGTATTGTCAGTGAATAGCAGCAATAAAATAGCATGTTAAGCAGAGCAAATTAAATGTACAGTTCATAATGACTGATTGCATTAGCCTGTGATGTATATGAATACATGGAATATTTATTGACTTTTGTTCCTCTTTTAATTTCAGTTGAAATCAGAATTTGGTCGTATTTTGATTATGCATGCTTCATGTAGATGTGCTAACCTGCTTATGCCAATAATCTTATTTTTTTTAAGGGCAGATTCAATTAATCCTAAGTGACAGACATTTATGATGTTACAAAATATTTCCATTTCAAATAAATGCTATTCTTTTGAGCTTTCTATTCATCAAAGAATCCTGAATAAAATAACGTTTTCCACAAAAATATAAAGCAACAAAACTGATTTCAACATCGATAAAAAAAAAAATTTGAGCACCAAATCATCATATTAGAATGATTTCTGAAGGATCATGTGATACTGAAGACAGATCAAATAATTGCAGCATTAAAATGTAATCTTTCCGACCCCAACTTTTTTTGTTAATCTGCACATGATGTCTGAATAATGCTCAGAAACATCACATTATTGAAGAAACACTTCTTGGTTCAAGGAGGAAACATTATAGATGTACATACTGTAACATGAAATAATATTTAAATAGTTTAGTTTAAAATATAAAATGGTTTAAATATTGAAATACAGAGCAAGAACGAGTATATCCAGGAAAGAAGATGCATTACTCAGAATATTCAGATTAAATGTCTACAGGAATATTCCAACAGTTGTGAACTATGTAACCCAAAATGAAGACCTGAAAATGAAAGGCATGTAAACATGGTCAATAATATATTGCAATAATATTGATGCAGATTTAAAGTGGGTGAGGTATTAGGCATGTTTGGTTGGCAGAAAGCAGGTCATGTTGCCCCACTGTGTAAGCAGCTGACCAGATGAGGGGGTTTGGGGATTAGTCAGGCCCCCCACAGCTGCAGCCACAGCCCTGAGTAGACCAGATGGCCGTCTGCATGTTAAGGCAGTCACCCCCACCACCACAACACATATGCACAAACACACAACATATGACAGAGGCATCGTTGTGACATTGTGTATACACAACTATTATCATCATTATTCATGTTGCATGATTATGTAATGATTTGATTGTACATCCTGGTGTTGACTGATCCACGGCCGGCACTCAGAGACACTCAGCAGACGCTCTGAGCTGGGCAGTGTCACTTTGCCTGTGGCTCAATGCCAAACAGATTCAAGGGCGTCGTACTCCTTGCTGGATACAGTCAGAGTGCTGGATGAGGTGAGGGGTCAGATTCACTCGCACCGTTGACGTGTTTGCTCTGAAACATCCAGACCTTGAAGTACAAAAGGCTTGTTTTGTGTGAACCATTTCTGTATTATTCATCATTCCACAATAAAATGTGACCCTCTCTGTGAAAACCCAGCTAAAGTAATTTTTTTACTTTAGTAAAAAAACTTTAATCTTTATATCTTTAATATTGACTGAGTAAGGTGATGCCAAATTTTGAAATTATAATGAAATTAATGGCAAAAATCAAACTTTGATGCTTGTTTTCTCATCATAATTAGATTTTGAGACTTTAGCCTGGATTTCACAGAGAGGGTCACAAATGACAAACATGTACAAACGTGACATGTTGAAGTTATTGATTCTAGTCATAATGATAATTTTTTTGTTCAAAAAAGATCATTAAAAATGACAACGAGGCCACATGAATTGATTTGGGAAAAGGGTGAATGACATTAATCCATAATTTAGCTGATCGTGTTTAGAAAATCATGTACAGAACGTATTGGATGTGCTGTAATGATGAGAACACAATTAAATATTATTCATTATTTCCCTTCGCCAGTGAATTGCATGAATATGCTGTGCATATTTCAGAAATGGCCTGCGGTGTTGAAACTGAACTGGCGGTATGAATCTGACCTCTCTCGCTGAGCAAGCATCACATCAGCAGCACTTGATGGATGATTGGCCATATTTCCAAAATAATCAAAGACTAATGAGGTAACATTCATAGATTACGTAATTTTTGGATGACATCCCAGATTTCAGAAGACCCTCCCACCCCCAGCTTTCCATCTCCCTCTTTGTCTGTTTCTCGTTCTCCTCCATCTTTCTCCCAGCGCTTCCTTTGTGTTTGGCTGGAGAGTATGCCTGCTGGAGGGGGTCTATGACTCATAGTAGAGCAGGACTGTATTTTTAGCACTGATTCACCCCTTGCCCTGGTGCTTCCTGTGAGGAATATGAAAACTCATGAAGCACATTTCTCGTAGCTCCGTTATAAAGCATCATTTAACAGGTGCTAGCTGCACATTTACAGAACGCAGAGGGGGAGCTTGGGAATAAATGTCAGGATGCTTAAACTTTGGTGTTTTATATCTCGGATGGTTTTAGAAACAACTTTGCGATTCATTCCATCTATTTTTGTCATTGCAGTGAGGAGGAACTGAAAAAGAACGCCGATGTTGTGACATAAACTACTTGCTTTTTGACCCTTTCACTTTTGACGTGGTTTGGCTCTCGTTCTTCACTCTCTCTTACCCTCTACTTCCTTCTTTCATTGTTCGGCTAAACTCAGTCTTGGATTAAACCCGCATTAATAATAAAAACAACTAAATTAGCGTAGGCTCCGATTGTGGCATGCTGTGCCACCCTTCCCCATCTTTCTTTGTGCTGCCGTCTTGCACCTCCCAAAATAGTGTGGAAAAAATGCAGCGTAAGTAGATTTAGCATAAAATGGGGCAAATTTTATGCATGGATATGCAACAATCAACACAATCTGGACAATGATGAAGCTGCTGTTTTTAGCCATTATGAGTTTTTACCACCTGCTGTACACCCAGTTAGGCCCTCCTCTGACTACCAGCCCCTGGAGCGAGAGTGGCCTCAATTTAAATAAATGGAGAGCCAGAAGTACCATTGATGTTTAATTCCCCTTGTGGCCGGTCAGTCATAATTTGCTTATGGTGGATTTCCACAAAGCTGTTTGTATGAATATACTCAAAATACAAAGTGGAGTATGCTTAAATTGCTCTCTTGTCAAAGAGCTATAGACATTTCACAAAGCATACTAAAACACTATAGGCCCTATACAAATTGGAGAGCAGCACATTTTTTTTTCATACTTTTTATGATTAAAGTAGAGAATATTGTAAATATGTAAATAATAAAAAGCACTTTAGTGGATGCTTGCACTTGTGAAAAAGAAGTATGCTTAATTGTATTGAATGTGTAGTAGTGTGCTTCAAATCTTAATAGTGTAATTTTTTTCTGAAAAAACTGTACTTGCAGATAATGTATTCCTGAAATTAACAGCCACTTTTTGGAAGTACTGAATGTGAAATCTTCAGTACCGTTTTAGAAATTGTGTTTTATAGTGTTAATTTAAATATTTTACGTAAAAGTAAAAATACGTTAAAAAATGTATTTTTACAAAATGTTTTATTTAATTTTATCCAAAGCGACTTAAAAATGAGGATATTATAGAAGCAATCAAAACCAACAAAAGAGCAACAACATGCAAGTGTTATTACAAGTCCTGGTTAGCCTTTAACGCAGTACATGTAGGAAAGTGTTTTTTTTTTATTTAAGAAAACGAGTATATAGAAAAAAGACACCTAGTGTTAGTTTTACAAGAAAAGCTAGCAGTTAGAGAATAAATATGCAATTGATAGAGGGTCAAATGTGTGTGTGTTTTTTTTTTTTTACATAAAAAGAAGACAGGTTAGATAAAATAAAATTAGAATAGAGAGTGCTAGAGTTAGAGGGACAAATAACGTTTCTTGAAGATGGGTAAGGATTCAGCTGCTCGGATTGAGTTAGGCAGGTCATTCCACCAGATGGGAACAGTTAATGAAAAAGTCTGTGAAAGGGATTTTGTGCCTCTTTGGGATGGTACAGCGTCGTTCACTTGCAGAATGCAAGCTTCTAGAGGGCATATGAGTCTGAAGTAATGAATTTAGGTAAAGTGTTGCAGAGCAAGAGGTGGTTCTATAGGCAAACATCAATGCCTTGAATTTAATGCGAGCAGCTATTGGTAGCCAGTGCAAATTGATGAACAGAGGTGTGACGTACGTTCTTTTCGGCTCATTAAAGATTAATCTTGCGGCAGCATTTTGGATTAATTGTAGAGGTTTGATGGAACTGGCTGGAATACCTGCCAAGAGAGCATTGCAATAGTCAAGTCTGGACAGAACAAGAGCCTGAACAAGGAGTTGTGTTGCATGATCCGAGAGAAAGGGCCTGATCTTCTTAATATTATATAATGTAAATCTACAGGACCGGGCAGTTTTAGCAATGCAGTCTGAGAAATTCAGCTTATCATCAATCACAACTCCAAGGTTTCTGGCTGTTTTTGAAGGAGTTATGGTTGATGAGCCTAATTGGAAGGTGAATTTGTGATAAAACGATGGGTTTGCTGAAACCACAAGCAATTCTGTCTTAGCTAGGTTGAGTTGAAGTTGATGGTCCATCATCCAGCAAGAAATGTCTGTTAGACATGCTGAGATGCGAGCAGCTATTGTCAGATCATCAGGATGGAATGAGAGATAGAGTTGAGTGTCATCAGCATAGCAGTGATATGAAAAGCCATGTTTCTGAATGACAGAACCTAGTGAAGCCATGTAGACAGAAAAGAGAAGTGGTCCAAAACTGAGCCCTGTGGCACCCCAGTAGCTAGATGTTGCGACTTGGATATCTCACCTCTCCAAGATACTTTGAAGGACCTATCTGAGAGGTTAGACTCAAACCACTGGAGTGCGGTTCCTGAGATGCCCTTTCTCAATACATTTATGAATTTAGCAGACGCTTTTATCCAAAGCGACTTACAGTGCATTCAGGCTATACATCTTTTGTATGTGTGCTCCCTGGGAATTGAACCCACAACCTTTTGCGCTGCTAACGCAATGCTCTACCACTGAGCCGCAGGAACACTCAATAGGGTTGACAGGAGGATCTGGTGGTTGACCGTATCAAAAGCTCCAGATCCAGCAAGATAAGTAATGAAGACTTGGAAACTGTTCTTGCAAGTCTTAGGTCTTCAACAACTGAGAGCAAGGCAGTTTCGGCGGAATGTATACATCTGAAGCCAGATTGGTTACTGTTCAGGTTGTTCTGTGTGAGAAAGGCAGTGACTTGGTTTATTTTTTTTATGTTTTATAACTCTGTCTAAAACATGTTGTGTTGATGTTTTATTAAGCAAATGTAAGGTACTTTATTATAATTTTATTGCGTTTAAACTTGTAATTTTAAATTTACATTCCAAAGTAAATATATTTTAAAAGTACTAAATTCCAGCTTATTCATTAAAATTGTGACACTAATATATTTTAATACAAGTTTAAATGGAAATTACATTAAACATTGCATTAGGATAAATTTAAGCAAATACATTTTAATTTAATTGCAAATAGCATGCAATTAAAGTGTCTATGACCAAGAAGGAAAGCAGCGCACTTTTATAGGGCAACTGCTAATCTGTTTGTCATTTAGCTGTTAGCATTAACCTTTAGCTTTTAAGGCTGGGGGCTTTCTCTCTGTTGATTATATGTCAAGATTAACTTTTGGTTGAATGTTAAGTTAGCATTTTTAGTCAGTACATTTACATGCTAGTTATAATTGAGCCACAGCATATTTTTGAACTAAAAGCTTTAGTTTAACTATAGGCTTCACAATTCATGACACAATACGTAATAATTTGAAGTATTTAGAACATGCTGTGTGTCACCATGAGACGTAATACCGTACTGTTTCTTTGAAATGAAGAATATTTTCTGCCTGATTCTCTGTGTTTGATGGTTGCCTCATGATATATTCTTGCCTCAGCTTTCTTCTGTTATACACCTGCTTTGCAGATCAAAACTCATCCAAGCAAATGTAAAAGAGACGTAAAAAACACTCTGAAGCGACGCCTCCGAGAAAGAAAAAAGGACAGGACGCCCCAGAGTGAGAGCTTGCTGAAGAATGAGCGTTCTTTACAAATATCATTCATGGTCGTATGTTAACGACAGTGTCAGTGTCTGTGAAGAATAAAGCCATTTCATGGTGAATGCGTGGCTATGGCAGGAATAAGGAGGGAGACTGTCAGGATTCATTGATTTTCAAGAGAGTGAAAAACATCAACAACAAGCGTATCACAAAGCCATTTAGCCCTTACTATGAGAGACTGAGCTGGAGAGAGACGTTTGATCGCAGGGCATATTTCTTCAGTTGGGGATGCTATTATAGCATTAGCTGAAATAAACTTCTAGTGATTTAGCATGTCTTAAAAATGGGAATCAAATTAATTTGCTGCTTAAAAAACATCTAAAAAGCCATTTTGGCCCTTTTACTCAGGCAAGTCAATTAAGACGCACTGAATTGATTCTGTGCCCTGCAGGTTAAGAATAGTGGCTTTTAGCTTGGCAGGCATATGAAAATGAAAATGGAAAAGTAAAATCTAAATACTTAAAATCGTGCCTTCAGGGACTCGTAGATTTTGGCCGATATTAGGCAGTATCTTGATCAAAAGACCACTGAATATGGATTTTTTTTCTTTTGTAGAGCTTATGGACTTAACCCGCTGTTGTCTGCCGCACCAGGGAATCAGGAACACTGCGCTGTCTGTGGCTTTGTCTGTGGCTATACAGTAAGAGTATTAGCGACGCATCTGACTTCTGCGGCTTGTGCAGTCATAATGTTTTTTCACATCTGCCTCCAGGAACCGTGGTTTCCTTTGTGAATCCACAAGATTCATATTATTGACGAGGGGTGGTATTGCAGACATCCACTGCGAGGAAACGTACCAGCAAGGCATGCAATTATTGGCACACCACAGTAGCTGCGTTTCATTCATCTCTAATGTATGATGTCATAGTGCTTCTCAACGCTGCCGTTGGCTTGACACTTTATGCATGTGTAATGATTACAGCAATGCAGTAACAATGGAAGCCTGTTCGTGAAGTGTGATCCCTTATACAAAGTCTACCATCACTCGCAGTATAATAGTAGTGCTGTTCAAACCCTGTGATGCTCGGAGCTCATGCGCTGACACATTGAAAAGTGTGTGTTGTGTGAGATGTGGGATGCTGCTTTTGTAATACTTTGTATGCTTTGACATTTTCATATTTCCAGCTCTTCAATCTCACTTTCGTTGCTGTAGATCAGTGCCAGTGGTTCTTAAACTGTGGTTCAAGCCATTGATGGTCCGTGGAGGAGTTCTAGTGGTCTGTGAGTTGACTGGCTGGTTCTAAATAAAAAATACAGACCCGAACAAATATATAATTATTTTAATTGACATTGTATCAATTAATTAATACATTATTAATTGACTAATCAACTCATAACAATGAATATATATATAAAAGATAAAGTGTTTCTATTGTTTAATTGCTATACCGTATCTGATAATTTTAAGGTACGGTTGTATCAGCTAAATTTTTTGCAAAATTTTGTGTGACAAAAACAGTCACTTCTGTTTCAAATCAAGCAGCTTTCGTTTGGTTAACTTGACCATCTTGAACTGGTGCAAAATCTTTCACCCTATTGCGAAATTCCAGGTTGTTTCAATTAATCCAAAATTCTGTCATGGAACTCTAGGGGCCTGTTTACACCTGGTCACTTCATGCATTTTCTTTGATCTGATATCTATCTGAATTGTTAAAACATTTCCATTTACACTTGGCCACATAAATGTGTCTTCGCAAAACAGATATAAATCCGTTCTTCAATTCCCGCGCTATATGCAAATTTAACGGAGTTCATGTCAATGAAAGCAATACATAGGCAATGCATTTTATTCATTATCAGCTAATTTCAATATCAGAGACCGCAACAGGAGAGAGCGTGCGTCAGCACTAGAAAAATAGGTTACTCAAATAGGTGAGTAGTCTCACTACTTTTAATGAAGATGATTGTGTGTTGAGCATCTGTGACTTACTTTCAGTTTCATTTGCGGCAGTTAGCGCGTCGGCTTGCTGATGAGATGCTCACCTAATTGTTCACAGCGATGCGTGTTGCATTAGCACAGTCATATCTGGCTATTTAGAAAAGAACAATAATTAAAAATAAGAAGCTATAGCTATAAACAACAAACCAAAATGAATTAATTTAGACTAAAACGAAACTGAAACCAATGTTGGGTCTCTCGATCGACACAAAATCAAATTTTTCCATATTCGCAATGTATTTGAATGCCAACATGTTATTTACCTTTTATGTAGGCCTACTGCACTCACGTTCCAATATCCACGCAGAACTAAATGTTTTGCATAACTTCACGGCCGTACGGTGATAACGCTTAACAGCATAGATTTGACTACATATTTAAACTGAGCTGTTTTCCATATGTTTGACTGATTGTTTTTTTATACTGATAAATTAACAGGCTGCATTGTCAAGGTAGTATAACCCAAATAACCCAAAAAATGACCAAAAAGGGGTCAACCCAGCATTTGGGCAAAACAAATAACCCAGGATTTTTTAGTGTAGGCTGCTTGTTGCAGTTTTTCTTTCGTTTTCTTAAATTATTATTTAAATATAATATTATTATATCAATATATTTCTAGTATAGGCCTATTTATTCGTTAAAATATACAGTGCCTAGCTTTATTATGTTTCTCTCCACTCGCAGAAGTGCTGCAGGTACGTGATGTGATATGATATATGATCATGTGAATCCTCATGTTCTGCTGCTTTTTGCACATGTAAAATTAATCCCCGGAAAACAAATGTTAGTATTTTTAATGGGTCACAGACACTTATTCTTTCTAATTTAATTCAGTTCTAATTTAAAATATACTTGTCGGTTAACGGTCAATAATCGGTTAATGAGAGTCGGTTGTCGGTTAGGAAAAATAACCGAAATGAACATCCCTAAACCAGATACATTAACACTTGTCCAGTTTCGTATGGAATGCGGCCCAGACCACTTCCTGAAGTGGTTTGAGCGATCGGATCTATATCCGTCTCCAATGCGTTTCGGAGGACATTTACACCTGGTCTGTTCACGATCGGATTGCTATCCGATCAGACAAAATGCATGAAGTGACCTGGTGTAAACAGCCCCTAGATTGCGCAGTCTGATATGCTGTAACTCAGTCTGACATAATGACATCATTATTCACATGTCACAGCTGATTGGTTATTTTCGTGCCAATGAACTTGCTGCTTAACATTCAAACACTCAGCTAGTGTTTGCTGTAGCAATTGCAGCATGCTTCAGAAACCATCCACCTTCCCTAGCTCCGCCTGTATAGATCTGCTACGGGGTGATTTCATGTATGCTATAGCCGATATGTGTTTTCAGGGATACCGATACCGATTATTACAGATCAAGTAGACCGATAACCGATATTTTGAACCGATATACGTGTCTGGTGTAAAATGAAAATGAATCCCAAAATTTATAATAACAAGAGCTCTGACAAAAAAAAGTTCTTTAAATGCTTTTAAACATGTCTTTAATTCTGAAAACTGTTAATAACAACAACATTAAATAAACAGTAATATTAATAATATTAATAATAACATAAGTACAGAGATCACCCAGAAGCATTCTGTAAACATTTTGTAAAACTTAAAGTAAACGTATTTAGCGTATTGTGATTATTCTCAACAAAAGTTGTAATAATTGTTGTATGTGTATTACGTATACAGTAATATATTCGGCTAAACCGAACTTATATTTTGACAGGTTGCCATGAGGACCTTTTAAGTTTCTGTAGCCTATGTATATATGATATGACGATCGTTTTTACTCAAATGAAACGGTCAAATGCTCATGAAGTGACTCTGCAGCAGTTCTGGGGATGTTGTTCATGTATTGATGTCCTCATTTAGTGAGACGGCAGACGCTGAAGTCACTGCGGCGTCACGCGCTTCAGTATGTGTGTGTGCAGTAAATGAAACCGCACGTCTGTGTCATTCATTAACAGAGATGCAGAACATGCAGGATTCATATTTAAAGTGTTTTTGCGGCTTAATATTTATAGATACTAGTCCATAGCGCGAGTCGATTTAAGTGTACTGACCTAGTTTTGATTAATTCATCCAAACTTCGACAAATTCCGCGACATACGGTAAATTCCATTATATGACTGCATTCCGCATTTCCGCATCGCGGACATCATAGGTTATATTGAGGTGTTTTGCAACTTCAGCAACGTCTGCTGCTGCTTTACCTTTGAGAGACAACTGATGCGTGATCACTGAGGCAGCTCCAGTTAGCAAGTGCTCTCGGTGTGAGACTGCCTTCAGTTTTCCGCGTTGATTGGTCGGACTCGTGACTCTCTACATATCAGATGAGCGGTGGGCGGAGATTGCTCTCAGAGATTGAGAGATCGCCTCACTCTCACAGAGTGTTGAGCTCAGACAGGCTGCATCGAGCCAAATAGTGCATTTAAACATTAAATAGTTTCACCTGTATTATTTATTCATCAATAAATAATGTCACCTGTAAATAGTATGTTTGTTTGCATAAAAAAAAAAAAAAAAAAAAATTTCGGCAAATCTGCTTTTAAAATGGCCGATATCGATAATCGGTAAAATGCTTAATATCGGCGCCGATAATCGGTCGACCCCTAATATATGGGGGTTATTTCATATTTGTTTTATGTGCAGCATCAGTATTTCTTACATGCTCACAGCAGCATGTCTGTGGATATATTGGCAGGAGCAAGCCTCAGCACTTGCAGCAGGAGCAGCTATTCCACAAAGTCCAAACACATTAACATTGCTATGTACAGTCAAGGCCAAAAATATCGGCACCCTTGGTAAATATGATCAAAGAAGGCTGTGAAAAAATGTATCTGCATTGTTAATCCTTTTGATCTTTTATTTAAAAAAATAATAATAATCTAACCTTTCATTGGACAATAAGATTTTAAAATGGGGGGGAAATGTCATTATGAAATAAATGTTTTTCTCAAATACACGTTGGACACAATTATTGCCCCCCCCCATAAATTCTTATGAGTAAAATATCTCTGAAGTATATTCCCATTCATATTCACAATTTTGAGCACTCGAGGGTGATTATGAACATGAAATTATCCAGCCATGTCTTCCTGTCTCACATAAATATAAATAGGGAAAACAAAGCCCAAATTCCCTTAATCATCCATCACAACGAGAAAAGCCAAAGAATATATTTCTGATTTGCAGCAAAAGATAATTGAGCTTCACAAATTAGTGAAGTGGCTTTAAGAAAAGCGCTAAAGCAGTGAAATTTCCCATTTCCACCATCAGGGCAATCAACATTATGGATTATGAACATTATGAACATTATTGGATTATGTTCCAATCAACATAAAATGTTACAAAACTTCCTGGAAGAGGACGTGGGTCTATATCGTCCAATGCACGGTGAGGAGGAGAGTTTGAGTGGCTAAAGACTCTCCAAGGACCACAGTTGGAGAACTGCAGAAAATAGTTGAGTCTTGGGGTCAGAAAACCTAAAAAACAATTGTCAAACAGCACCTACATCACCAAATGTTGTTTGGGAGGGTTTCAAGAAAAAGTATCCTCACTCATCCAAAAACAAACTCCAGCATATTCAGTTATCAGATACGACTGGGACTTCAAATGGGACTGGCTTCTATGGTCAGATGAAACAAACAAATAAAAATGCTTTTTAGAAGCAAACAATCAAGATGGGTTTGGTGAACACAGGGATAAAAAGTACCTCATGTGAACAATGAAATCTACTGCTGTATTTTTGATTTTATGGGTCTATATTTCTGCCGGAGGTCCTGGACATCTTGTTTAGACACATGGCATCATGGATTCTATCAAATACCAACAGATAAAAAAACAACAAGTGACTCTGTTAGAAATCTTATAATGGGCCATGTTCGGATCTTCCAACCATACAATAATCCAAACTCAAACCTCAAAAGCAACACAAAAATGGGTCACTGAGCACAAAACCAAGCTTTGCTATGGCCAGTCCTCTGACCTGAACCCTGTAGAAAATGAGTGAGGTGAACTGAAGAGAAGAAGCACCAACATGAAGCTGTGAATCTGAAGGATCTGGAGTGATTCTGGATGAAGGAATGGTCTCTGATCTCTTGTCAGGTGTTCTCTAACATCATCAGGCATTATAGGAGATAATTTAGAGCCGTTAAACTGACAAATTGAGGTTTCAAAAAGTATTGAATTAAAGGGTGCCGCTAATTGTGGCCAATGTGTATTTGAGAAAAACATTTATTTCATAATGATATTTCCCCCATTTTAAATTATTATTATCCAATGAAAGGTTACATTTTTGTGTTAAAAAAATTAAAGATCAAAAGGATTAACAATGCAGATTCATTTTCACAGCTTTCTTTGATCATATTTTCCAAGGGTGCCTGTATTTTTGGCCATGACTGTATATTATCATGCTGAAATCTCATTGAGCTGTCATGACATTGTAATGACTGGTTTCGCCCACAAAAATTTGCCAAACAAAAGTAAATCTGACCACACCTTCAGTGTATGGAAGTCTTCTGAACAGTTGGCTGATTTAGGTTCATTAGCTAAAAGTAGAAATAAGAACAAAACCAAAGTTTGTCAAATTATGGGTTGGTAAAAGTGAGTCTAGATAATAAACTAAGAATCATGTATACACTACTTAATATAATCACTGTTCTAGATGTATATTTGTGCCCTGGAAAGGCCACATCAGTTTGACAACTCAAAGCTAGATCAAAGCATTGTATAGCCCTTGCTATAGATGACAAAGTAGGGACTAGTAATATCTCTTGGACACTCTTGTTTTAATCTAAACCAAAATGTATATTTGCTGAGATCAACAGCATCAGGTGTTCGGGGACTTATTTGCTCTGAGCTGAAGTGGAAATACAAATGTAACATAGCAATAGCTTTGTATATCTAATATACTCTAAAATGAACACATTTCACCCTGTCAACTTGCCAGATGTGAACATGGCCTTTTTGCAGTTCCTTTTGTAAGTAACTCTTACCAACACAAATTGTTGACACTCAAATCCTAATATATTTTTTGAATACCAGAAGGATCTTGAACAAAGACCAAACACTAGTCAAAACATTGAGAGTGATTAAAATGTGACGCCACACTAGATGTTACAAAGTCTTTGATTCCAGCTTGCACATAGTCATCAATTCCCAAATGCAAGGTCAACGGAGAGCCCATGGCTCCATGCACACAGGAAATTGCTGACTGCACAAGAGGAAGTATTTAACACTCTGCCACCCCCCAAAAGGCCCGGGACACAATCAGGAACGGTGAAATTACTTTTCTGCTGATGCCTATCCGCTCTTTCTTGTTGATAAGTACTCTGAGATTTTCTTAATTATTTTCCCTTTTTCATTTTCTTTGCCAAATGCAGACACCCATGAAATAATTGCTGGATGAGTTTTTCTTTTTCTTTTATCAGATCATGTGCTGTAAGGACCAAAAAAAAAACTTGAGAATATTGAAATTTCATAAAAGCTATGCCAAAGGCCGTGCCTTTCAATATTTCAGGCAATATTTGAATATTTGGTGTCCATTTTAACAGGACACTGCAGACAAATATATTATGTTTTATTAGATTATTATTGAGTTTATAAATATAATATTTTTGACAGTTCATTATTGCTTTTGTTTCAAAAAGTATTGCTTTTTGTTACAAAGTCATTCAGATAATTTAATTTAGCATGTTTGGCAAACATATTATGGTTTATATCTACACACAAGATTCATTTATACTTATTCATGCATATGTAGTGTTGAGGAAAATAAACCTCAGGCCTTGGATCAATAGCAACTGTTCCTGGCATGAAGCCATGTGTTGTTATGAGCGGTGAGCGGTCGCTTGTATTGTTTTTGAGGTTGTGTTTCAGGGCTGACTCCCTGCCACACTTGTCCATTGCTTCACTTTCCACAGACAAAAGAAGGCTGGACCTCCTTGCTCTCAAAAGAGCAAATTGATCTTCTAGAGAAAGAAATACTGAGCAATTTCAAAACAAACCCACCCCTTTAACACTTTTACCTCTCGCTAGATCACTGGGAGGACATTACGGCTACTCTGCTGTAAGGTTTCAGCTTGCAAGTGTGTGCTTGTCTATACATTTAAGTGCCAGTGTATTTGACTTTTGGCATAATCCCTCCCCTCCGTTTTGTATCTGCAGCGAGCTCTGCATCTCGTTGACAACATAAAGCCTTGCAGGAATATTTTGACTGACCCACTTCTGTCTCTATGTACACTAGAGGTGTGATGGTGAAAAGTCGGTCTTTTGTATTGAGGTCCCCCAGCAGTCATTTTCAGTTTTGTCTCTCAAGACTCATCTTTGATAATCAAAATTAAATATTTAAGCATTTTTTTTGTTCACTACTAACTCCATCTTCACTTGGATACCCGAAGTAGTAAATGCTATGTAAGAGCAAGCATTATTATATAGGACATTATTACAGGAATTATACAGGATCAAGTCGATGTGCCAGCATGGGGATTTATTTTATGTATCACACACGTAATGGTAATTTATATATTTAGTCTTTGGCCTAACTACTCTCTCAAACAGCTAATAATGTTTTGCTAATGTACTCAACCCATTCAGACAGCTACCTTCTACAAATCGACATCCTTAGGTAGAATCACTTTGCTAGTGATATGAAAACCCCACCCTACAAGTGGATGGCATTGGTTACATGTTTGTAATGGTAGGAAACTGCTTTTTTAAACCACATTTTTGAGATTGTAAGGAAGAAAATGCTCATTAGTGACTGATGAATTTGCACATGTGCATGTGCTAATGCATGTGGTGCAAGTATATAAAAAATGTCATATAGACGTGATCAACATTAAAACTAGATTTTTAGATTTTAAAGGAAATGACAAAATTGGCTGTTATTTAAATTGAATATAGTTCAATATTGGTTAGTCTATATAATAATAATACAAAAGTATTGTCAGCAGTTTTGAGTGGGTTAAGATAAATCCTTTAGAATTTGACTGCTCTATTCATATTCATTCACAGTCAATTGTGTCTTCTCATGACTTGGACCTTTTGTTTCCATTCCATTTATCCCATTAAAATAGGTTAGAGACTATTTCGGTCCCATTGATAGATTGAGCCAGATTGAAAATCTTGAGAATATTTTTCTCTTATTTTGACATTCTTAGATGAGTTCACGTTATCTGTCATTATTTGAGTAATGGCTCAGTCTCCTGTAGTAAAGGACAGCTCACGCTGACTTTAAATGACCACATAAAACAGGATTCTGGGAAGTTTTTGGTGCTTTTTTCCCCCCTCACATTGGGCTCTCTGCTCTAGTGTCCCATACAGTCCCATACAGAGCACACATGTTGGTGGGGGGTGCGGATGGGTGTTGTGTCAATCCCAGCGTCCTTCTCCGTGAAGCATGTCTGATGAGATGACCGTGCCATCGGTCACATGAACCGAGCGCTCTGTTATTCTGTTATACAGCTCCTTCATCCCTCTGTGTCTCTGACCGTCCTCTTTTCTTTCTCTCCAGCCCTCTTGGGTATTTGTCATAGCACTCTGCAGATATAATTTGGTGTGATTGTGGAGGATTACAAAGGGCCAAAAGAGGATTTTGTTGCTCTGCGGTTTTATTGCTGTAATGAGCCGAGGACCTGAACTGTCTGTCTGAGTCCATCTGAGCGGCTCTGCAGATACATGCAGCCTCTGAACTTCCAGAGTTTGCAGAGAAAGACCATGAACCACTTAATAAGAGTAAAGCCCCATTCTTGCAGTAATAAAAGGAATCGTCGTGCCATCAATGATGCACATTATGTCCCCAGATGACTTTCCCAAAGCATTGTTGGCAAAAGCTTAGACCTATTTCCTTTCTTCAAAGGATCCCCAAAGAATATGTTGTGCTTTGTCTTATATGTAAGTGAGCCACTATATGATCTATCTATCTATCTATCTATCTATCTATCTATCTATATCTATCTATCTATCTATCTATCTATCTATCTATCTATCTATCTATCTATCTCATCTATCTCTCTCTCTCTCTCTCTCTCTCTCTCTCTCTCTCTCTCTCTCTCTATCATGCACCAATTGCATCATGAGATTTGAGATATTGTTAAATTTAAATTTATTCTAGCATATTCATTTAAATCTAAATTTTAACTAACAGGTTTCTAAGTATGGTACTTAAATATTTTTATTTTTAATTTAACACAAATTAAACCGGTAATCTACAACAGGTAAAGGTGTTGGCATGAGAACTGGAAGGTTTCTTGCTCAATCTAAGATCAGGTGAAATAATACACTTTGTTAAAAGATGTATTGTATATTATTGTAACCATTACTTAAGATTTGTGTTTCATATGAGAACATCTGAGATCTCTTTGTAAAGGGTCACAGTGATAGAAATATTGCACCTTTTCTCCAACCCTTTTTCCAGAGGAAAAATATGTTATCTGTCAGGAGTGTTGGGATAGATGTTTGAAATGCTTATTAAAATGATGACATTTAGAATAATCTCACGACTTTGGCATAGTTTGCTTTATGGAGATTACCCTGTTGAGGAGCCCACCCTGTGCCTGCATTTGAGTTCTCTGTAGCAGAAGTGGATGTGATATTTTTGGGGCTTTCCTTTGTTTGTGGGCTTTGCTTGGCGGAGGGGAGGGGATCAAAATGGATTAAGCCCCGCTCCTCTCCCTCTGCCGTGCTTCTGCTTTCCATATTTGAGCTCCAATATGTAGAGCAATGAGGACTTAACCCCTACCATCTCACCGCCGCCTATTTGCTCTCAATGTAATCCAAAGATATATATTTTTTGTGTTTTCCTGAGAGGACTGGATACGCTGGCACAGTCTGTCCACCTCAGTCTTCCACATACTCTCGCTCACCTCATTATTTGTGTGTGTTATGAGTTTAGTCATGCAGTATGCATGAGGCTTGTCTTTAGGGCCCAGACGATCGCATATGTATGCAGTGTTGTTGTCATTAGACTCGTGTTTCGCTAAATAGGCTTTCATTGGCATTCCACTGCAATACAATCGGTGTGTTTTGCTTACGCAGGGAAACAGTGCCTTGCCCTCTATAGCCACTAAACACAAGGGTATCCTCTGTCATGTGCGCTGAACATTTCCTTGTTTTCTAATAAAACAGGTGCTCAGCACAGCTGCGGAATGACCGTATGTAATAATGCATTTTTGAATTGGGCATCTTCATTTGTGGTGTCCTTAAAAATGTATATTCTGTCTTTATTGACTGACCTTCATGTTGTTTCATATGGCAGCCCAGTAGTGCTCAACAACTAAATCTCCACAACACAACGGAAACAAGCTGCAGCACAACAAAATTAGCAAAACACAATTAAATTAGTCCTATGCATTGTGTTGTGGCGATTGTGTTGTGTTGTGCACTACTGGGCCACCGTAATTTCAAACCCATGTAACTGACATTCATCTGTTGAAAACACAAATGTTTTTGAAGAATATCCATTTCCATATAGTATAATTGAAGTGAATGAGGGCAAGGGTTGTTATGCTCTAGAATGGCCAAAAAAACACCAACACATAAGTCATTTATATGACTTGTACAGTATTCTACATTTGAACTGAAGTCAATGGTGTTTGGTGATGAGTCTTTGGCTCAAGGTCTGCATCTAAAGTTCAGCTGGGATTAGGACTTGGCTTTCTGCAGACCAGTCAAAGTGCATCCTCACTGGCTGAATCAGTCATTTCTTTTTGAACTTTGCCTTATACACAGATTTTTAGAATTTTTAGATTAGAAAAGGGTCCTGTTCGAACTGTTTCTAAAAAATTAGAAGTACACAATTCCCTAGAATATTAAGATAGATATTAAGATTTGTGCTCATGGAAATTACTAAAGTAGTCAAACCTGTTCATTATAAAGGGGTGTCCCAATACTTTTGACAATATGAATATACAGAGATAGATAGATAGATAACAATAATGTTCTTTTGAGTATTCTAAATTAATCAGCTGATTCTGTTCACAAATCTGACTGATAGACTGATTTGGTTCTCAACTCTCTGACTTCAGTACTTGTCTCAACAAATCTAACTTCACACAAATCTAACATATTAATTCAGATTCCGAAGACTTGAAATATAATACACAAATAATACAGAATGCTTTTGTTTATTGGTTTTATGTCACTGGGGAGCCCGGATGTCATTCTTTTGATTCTGAAGGAAAGAGTGGCCAGAACATTCAAAATTGACCTTCATGTTCCCTTGACAGTGTTATTACAAAACATATTACCATGTTATAGTAATATATATAAACAATTATTTTAATAAGTCATGCCTTTGGCTGCTGTAGATGTGAATTTTATATGTATTTTTCCCAAACCAGTTAAGTGCAAACGCTACCCTGAAGCCCATTGAACAATTTAATTGGTTTTGTTTGTTGTGGCTATTGGGAAAAAATCACATCTGTATTTATGCTGTATGTTTTAAGAAGAGTTTGGTGTAACTGATTGTGGTTGTACTTAATAAATAAGTTCACCACCAATGTTTCAGCACTAAAGCTGTGTAAAAACTGAGAATTCTGCTCAGTTGATCAGTGTGGTGGTGTATCTCAGCTGCGTTGCACAGAACAAGTGAGAGGCCTGAGTGGGCCGCACAGACAGGAAGACGCACATGCTGAGATCAACAGCATCAGGTGTTCGGGGACTTATTTGCTCTGAGCTGAAGTGGAAATACAAATGTAACATAGCAATAGCTTTGTATATCTAATATACTCTAAAATGAACACATTTCACCCTGTCAACTTGCCAGATGTGAACATGGCCTTTTTGCAGTTCCTTTTGTAAGTAACTCTTACCAACACAAATTGTTGACACTCAAATCCTAATATATTTTTTTAATACCAGAAGGATCTTGAACAAAGACCAAACACTAGTCAAAACATTGAGAGTGATTAAAATTTGACGCCACACTAGATGTTACAAAGTCTTTGATTCCAGCTTGCACATAGTCATCAATTCCCAAATGCAAGGTCAACGGAGAGCCCATGGCTCCATGCACACAGGAAATTGCTGACTGCACAAGAGGAAGTATTTAACACTCTGCCACCCCCCAAAAGGCCTGGGACACGATCAGGAACGGTGAAATTACTTTTCTGCTGATGCCTATCCGCTCTTTCTTTTTGATAAGTACTCTGAGATTTTCCTAATTATTTCCCTTTTTCATTTTCTTTGCCAAATGCAGACACCCATGAAATAATTGCTGGATGAGTTTTTCTTTTTCTTTTATCAGATCATGTGCTGTAAGGACCAAAAAAAAAAACTTGAGAATATTGAAATTTCATAAAAGCTATGCCAAAGGCCGTGCCTTTCAATATTTCAGGCAATATTTTGAATATTTGGTGTCCATTTTAACAGGACACTGCAGACAAATATATTATGTTTTATTAGATTATTATTGAGTTTATAAATATAATATTTGTGACAGTTCATTATTGCTTTTGTTTCAAAAAGTATTGCTTTTTGTTACAAAGTCATTCAGATAATTTAATTTAGCATGTTTGACAAACATATTATGGTTTATATCTACACACAAGATTCATTTATACTTATTCATGCATATGTAGTGTTGAGGAAAATAAACCTCAGGCCTTGGATCAATAGCAACTGTTCCTGGCATGAAGCCATGTGTTGTTATGAGCGGTGAGCGGTCGCTTGTATTGTTTTTGAGGTTGTGTTTCAGGGCTGACTCCCCTGCCACACTTGTCCATTGCTTCACTTTCCACAGACAAAAGAAGGCTGGACCTCCTTGCTCTCAAAAGAGCAAATTGATCTTCTAGAGAAAGAAATACTGAGCAATTTCAAAACAAACCCACCCCCTTTAACACTTTTACCTCTCGCTAGATCACTGGGAGGACATTACGGCTACTCTGCTGTAAGGTTTCAGCTTGGCAAGTGTGTGCTTGTCTATACATTTAAGTGCCAGTGTATTTGACTTTTGGCATAATCCCTCCCCTCCGTTTTGTATCTGCAGCGAGCTCTGCATCTCGTTGACAACATAAAGCCTTGCAGGAATATTTTGACTGACCCACTTCTGTCTCTATGTACACTAGAGGTGTAATGGTGAAAAGTCGGTATTTTGTATTGAGGTCCCCCAGCAGTCATTTTCAGTTTTGTCTCTCAAGACTCATCTTATAATCAAAATGAAATATTGAAGCATTTTTTTTGTCCTCTTCTAACTCCATCTTCTCTTGGTTACCCGAAGTAGTAAATGCTATGTAATAGCAAGCATTATTATATAGGACATTATTACAGGAATTATACAGGATCAAGTCGATGTGCCAACATGGGGATTTGTTTTATGTATCACACACGTAATTGTAATTGATATCTTTAGTCTTTGGCCTAACTACTCTCTCAAACAGCTAATAATGTCTTGCTAATGTACTCAACCCATGTTCCTGCTTGTCGTTTCAGACAGCTACCTTCTACAAATCGACATCCTTAGGTAGAATCTCTTTGCTAGTGATATGAAAAACCCCACCCTACAAGGTGATGGCATTGGTTACATGTTTGTAATGGTAGGAAACTGCTTTTTTAAACCACATTTGAGACTGTAAGGAAGAAAATGCTCAGTAGTGACTGATGAATTTGCACATGTGCATTTGCTAATGCATGTGGTGCAAGTATATAAAAAATGTCAGATAGACATGTGGTCAACGTTAAAAACTTGATTTTAATCAAGATCTTTAAAGAAATGACAAAATTGTTTGTTATTTAAATTGAATATAGTTCAATATTGGTTAGTCTATATAATAATAATACAAAAGTATTGTCAGCAGTTTTGAGTGGGTTAAGATAAATCCTTTAGAATTTGACTGCTCTATTCATATTCATTCACAGTCAATTGTGTCTTCTCATGACTTGGACCTTTTGTTTCCATTCCATTTATCCCATTAGAATAGGTTAGAGACTATTTCGGTCCCATTGATAGATTGAGCCAGATTGAAAGTCTTGAGAATATTTTTCTCTTATTTTGACATTCTTAGATGAGTTCACTTTATCTGTCATTATTTGAGCAATGGCTCAGTCTCCTGTAGTAAAGGGACAGCTCACGCTGACTTTAAATGACCACATAAAACAGGATTCTGGGAAGTTTTTGGTGCTTTTCCCCCCTCACATTGGGCTCTCTGCTCTAGTGTCCCATACAGTCCCATACAGAGCACACATGTTGGTGGGGGTGCGGGTGGGTGTTGTGTCAATCCCAGCATCCTTCTCCGTGAAGCATGTCTGATGAGATGACCGTGCCATCGGTCACATGAACTGAGCGCTCTGTTATTCTGTTATACAGCTCCTTCATCCCTCTGTGTCTCTGACCGTCCTCTTTTCTTTTTCTCCAGCCCTCTTGGGTATTTGTCATATAGCGTTCTGCAGATATAATTTGGTGTGATTGTGGAGGATTACAAAGGGCCAAAAGAGGATTTCGTTGCTCTGCGGTTTTATTGCTGTAATGAGCCGAGGACCTGAACTGTCTTGTCTGAGTCCATCTGAGCGGCTCTGCAGATACATGCAGCCTCTGAACTTCCAGAGTTTGCAGAGAAAGACCATGAACCACTTAATAAGAGTAAAGCCCCATTCTTGCAGTAATAAAAGGAATCGTCGTGCCATCAATGATGCACATTATGTCCCCAGATGACTTTCCCAAAGCATTGTTGGCAAAAGCTTAGACCTATTTCCTTTCTTCAAAGGATCCCCAAAGAATATGTTGTGCTTTGTCTTATAGTGAGCCACTATATGATCTATCTATCTATCTATCTATCTATCTATCTATCTATCTATCTATCTATCTATCTATCTATCTATCTATCTATCTATCTATCTATCTATCTATCTATCTCTCTCTCTCTCTCTCTCTCTCTCTCTCTCTCTCTCTCTCTCTCTCTCTCTCTCTCTCTCTCTCTCTCTCTCTCTCTCTCTCTCTCTCTCTCTCTATCATGCACCAATTGCATCATGAGATTTGAGATATTGTTAAATTTAAATTTATTCTAGCATATTCATTTAAATCTAAATTTTAACTAACAGGTTTCTAAGTATGGCACTTTTAATTTTTTATTTTATTTAACACAAATTAAACCGGTAATCTACAACAGGTAAAGGTGTTGGCATGACAACTGGAAGGTTTCTTGCTCAATGTAAGATCAGATAATCAGATAATAATCAGATAATACACTTTGTTAAAAGATGTATTGTATTATTGTAACCATTACTTAAGATTTGTGTTTCATATGAGAACATGTGAGATGTCTTTGTAAAGGGTCACAGTGATAGAAATATTGCACTTTTTCCTAACTGGTGCACCTTTTCTCCAACCCTTTTTCCAGAGGAAAGATATGTTATCTGTCAGGAGTGTTGGGATAGATGTTTGAAATGCTTATTAAAATGATGACATTTAGAATAATCTCACGACTTTGGCATAGTTTGCTTTATGGAGATTACCCTGTTGAGGAGCCCACCCTGTGCCTGCATTTGAGTTCTCTGTAGCAGAAGTGGATGTGATATTTTTGGGGCTTTCCTTTGTTTGTGGGCTTTGCTTGGCGGAGGGAGGGATCAAAATGGATTAAGCCCGCTCCTCTCCTCTGCCGTGCTTCTGCTTTCCATATTTGAGCTCCATATGTAGAGCAATGAGGACTTAACCCCTACCATCTCACCGCCTATTTGCTCTCAATGTAATCCAAAGATATATATTTTTGTGTTTTCCTGAGAGGACTGGATACGCTGGCACAGTCTGTCCACCTCAGTCTTCCACATACTCTCGCTCACCTCATTATTTGTGTGTGTTATGAGTTTAGTCATGCAGTATGCATGAGGCTTGTCTTTAGGGCCCAGACGCATATGTATGCAGTGTTGTTGTCATTAGACTCGTGTTTCGCTAAATAGGCTTTCATTGGCATTCCACTGCAATACAATCGGTGTGTTTTGCTTACGCAGGGAAACAGTGCCTTGCCTCTATAGCCACTAAACACAAGGGTATCCTCTGTCATGTGCGCTGAACATTTCCATGTTTTCTAATAAAACAGGTGCTCAGCACAGCTGCGGAATGACCGTATGTAATAATGCATTTTTGAATTGGGCATCTTCATTTGTGGTGTCCTTAAAAATGTATATTCTGTCTTTATTGACTGACCTTCATGTTGTTTCATATGGCAGCCCAGTAGTGCACAACAACTAAATCTCCACAACACAACGGAAACAAGCTGCAACACAACAAAATGAGCCTATGCATTGTGTTGTGGCAATTGTGTTGTGTTGTGCACTACTGGGCCACCGTAATTTCAAACCCATGTAACTGACATTCATCTGTTGAAAACACAAAGTGTTTTTGAAGAATATCCATTTCCATATAGTATAATTGAAGTGAATGAGGGCAAGGGTTGTTATGCTCTAGAATGGCCAAAAAAACACCAACACATAAGTCATTTATATGACTTGTACAGTATTCTACATTTGAACTGAAGTCAATGGTGTTTGGTGATGAGTCTTTGGCTCAAGGTCTGCATCTAAAGTTCAGCTGGGATTAGGACTTGGCTTTCTGCAGACCAGTCAAAGTTCATCCTCACTGGCTGAATCAGTCATTTCTTTTTGAACTTTGCCTTATACACAGATTTTTATAATTTTTAGATTAGAAAAGGGTCCTGTTCGAACTGTTTCTAAAAAATTAGAAGTACACAATTCCCTAGAATATTAAGATAGATATTAAGATTTGTGCTCATGGAAATTACTAAAGTAGTCAAACCTGTTCATTATAAAGGGGTGTCCCAATACTTTTGACAATATGAATATACAGAGATAGATAGATAGATAGATAACAATAATGTTCTTTTGAGTATTCTAAATTAATCAGCTGATTCTGTTCACAAATCTGACTGATAGACTGATTTGGTTCTCAACTCTCTGACTTCAGTACTTGTCTCAACAAATCTAACTTCACACAAATCTAACATATTAATTCAGATTCCGAAGACTTGAAATATAATACACAAATAATACAGAATGCTTTTGTTTATTGGTTTTTATGTCACTGGGGAGCCCGGGATGTCATTCTTTTTGATTCTGAAGGAAAGAGTGGCCAGAACATTCAAAATTGACCTTCATGTTCCCTTGACAGTGTTATTACAAAACATATTACCATGTTATAGTAATATATATAAACAATTATTTTAATAAGTCATGCCTTTGGCTGCTGTAGATGTGAATTTTTATATGTATTTTTTCCCCAAACCAGTTAAGTGCAAACGCTACCCTGAAGCCCATTGAACGAATTTAATTGGTTTTGTTTGTTGTGGCTATTGGGAAAAAATCACATCTGTATTTATGCTGTATGTTTTAAGAAGAGTTTGGTGTAACTGATTGTGGTTGTACTTAATAAATAAGTTCACCACCAATGTTTCAGCACTAAAGCTGTGTAAAAACTGAGAATTCTGCTCAGTTGATCAGTGTGGTGGTGTATCTCAGCTGCGTTGCACAGAACAAGTGAGAGGCCTGAGTGGGCCGCACAGACAGGAAGACGCACAATCCCAGACCTCCTCCTCCTCCTCCTCCTACTCCTCCTGATGCAGTCTGGTTCTCTCTGTACCTCTGCGGCCGCACATCGTTAAGCATCACTCATGAATCGATTCCCTACTCTGAGTGGGAGGAACTCAAGCATAGTTTACATCTGAGGCACTGTGATGTCTCAGAGGCATTTATGCAAATGTTCAAACGCGAACATCCTATTGGACTGCAGTCTATGATTTTAGCATTGCTTCATGCGATGGTCCCAACTGAGGACTGACGTGCAGTGTGTCGTAAAACATCCCTGACTCAGAAATGGGCAGTTATCCTGTTTGCCATCCCACTGGCTCCATGCTTATATTCTTCACAGGACGAACAAATGGCAAGGCGGCACACAACACGGCACTTTCTCACCCGAGCAACCGACCTGCTATAGAAAGCACAAGCACATCACGTAGCAGCCGCAAGCGTGGAGGCGGATGGGGAAAACAGCTGAAGTAATCAATGATGGACAAGCGGAGAGATGAATGAGAGAGGTTAGCGGTGGAATGCGGGACATGGGATGAATAATTTGTGTGCATGTGTGTGCGAGCTGGGAGGGGGCTGCCTGTGCTGATTATACCTCTGTGATGCTGATAGGCCGTCTGATGAGAGGGGTCCGCCTGCCTTCATTATCTCCCACAGCAGGGAGAACTGTGATTGGAGCAGAGAGCCACGCTGAGACGGAGAGTAGGGCTGCTGTGCGATAGACGCTCTCTGAAATCTCCAACCTGTGACCTTACACTGACCTTAAACACCTCAGTAACTGAGACACTGTAGCTCTGTGCACAATCCTAATGGGCTGCCTATTTAGACAGCAGTTTAAAGCATTACAGGTGCTCTCCAGGTGTGGAGGCTTTACCAAATATTACACAACGTAATTGCGCTTCTACCTGTATTTGTCCAAATTTGATCATAAATTTGAAAAAATCAAACGGATGAAAAATATACTGTACTTTTTAATATATTACACAATGTTTATTAACTTTTACAATCAAAAGTCCACATTTGATGTGTATACTATTCATGAGGAGCGGTACTTTGGTCAAAAGAGTTTTTGTTGTGGGCAGGGCTAACCTGAAGACAGCAGAAATATGAGAAATACAACCAGCAATAACCAGAAATACAAACCAAAATGCAGTGTTGCTCATCTCTGGTCACATCTGATGGGCGAACAGTGAAATAGTAGTCGAGACTCCTATACTCTTTCTGTGAACCATAGTGTCATCATTCTATGTTTATTTATGTTAAAATATCTTAAATAAGCTTTCTATTAAATTAGCCCTCACAAGTTTGCTAAATCTTGATGGTGCTTGTTTAGACAAATGTACATTTTCTGGTTTCATGCAACTGACATTCATTAGAATTCCAAATCACAATCACAGCTGGATTTTTCATTTAAACAGGATTAAGTGCTCTCTGATTGTTCAAGGCATAATTTCATAATTTAAATTTAAATTCACTAGCTGCCTATATGCATAAGCAGGCTGAGACTCAACCGTAACGCCATTCAACAAGGACGTTGCTGTATTGCATCCAATATTTAAACGTGAAGTTACTGTTTGTCGTTTGGTATGTTGAAGTCTCTTGATGTGTTGTTGATTATCATCAGCACACATTTGTGACCATGAAGAAGCGAAGGCCAGGGAGGAGGGAGAGAGGGAAGTGATGGTGCTTCATGTCGCCTGGAATGCAATATGTTCCACCTGAATGCTTCTTTCCACGGCTACATCATTTATCTGACTGTGAGGTCTCTGTGTTTGGAGAACGGGCTTCGGTGAGGGATGGAAATGCTACCGTGAACGGACAGAAACACTTCCCCTTGCTTGTATTCATAATTTCCGCCTATTAAGTCACTTTTGCCACCTGCGTTGCGGTTGTGCATCTGCTTCTCGTTGATTTCTGAGAAGTTTTGTGGCGTGTGGCTGCATTTTGAGGTCTGATAGAAGGATTTGTGTGTGTGTGTGTGTGTGTGTGTTGTTGTTGTATAATCGCACTTTAAAATGTGGGTTGAATAAATACTATATTTGCATGTCCTGAAGGAAATCGTAGTGCGTGCAAGGGTACAAAAGAGCATATGTGCTACAGTTTTGGGTCACTTTGTTTTTAGGCTTTGGGATCTGTGTAAATGAAACGTCAGTCAGCTGCACGCAAGAATCCGCACATGATCACCGGGTGTGAAAAGATGCCTATGAAGAATGAATGGTTAAATATACGCCAAGAAAATTAGAACATTTACAGTTCAGTATGCAAGTGATTGTAAGAATTGGTAAATTGAAGGATTTATTTTCTGTATGCTGTTGTACAATCAGATGTTATATGTGGAATATAAATAGATTTGCTTTTCACAAAGAAAAAGAAAATGGTTGGAAAAAAGGAATGCTGTATTAGAGTTGACTTGCTATTGTCATAACATTTGTAATCAATCAGAATTCAGTATGCAAATATTTTGATTACAACATTTACTCTGGCTTACATTTTTAATCCAGAACATTCTATTAATAATGGGAGATTTTACGTGTTTGAATCTTACCAAAAGTATAAATTTACCAAAACCTATAAAATTACTAAAACTACTACAGCACACCTTTCAAATGATTACTGTAATTCTGTAGTAAAGTATTGTATTGCTGCCTTGCAAACACTATTGACTGTTAAACCCTGTTTATATCTGATATTATATGGCTTGTTGGTGGGCCTGTTAGAAACAGGACAACCGTTAACATTTCTTTCAATGATCTTTTACTTTTATATTTTCAGTTTTTAATTTTAGTTTAAATGTATGTGATCTTATGTGCTTTACGAATTGTATGTTAATAAAACTGCTAACTAAATGTGGTTTACATAGATTTAATAAAATTTTCTCAGTTTTGGTTTTAGTAGTTTTAGTACTTTAACGTCAGCTTATTTGATTTCGCTTAGTTGCTAATAAAACTTTTAAGTTCTCATTTTAAGTTGAACTAATTCATCTAATAATTATATGAATATTAATATTATTTATAGTTATATTATATAATATTAATATATATTATTTAACATTTCTTTCAAATTCAAAATTACTTTTAACAGGTTAAGTTTCAGTTAATAACAACATTAGACAACACTAAATTCAGGTGCATAAGGGCCTTTTTTCCATTTTATCCATTTCAGCCACATAAGTAGGATAATTATTTCATTTTGGTCATGGTAGTAGTGCCAACAAAACAAAAAAATGCGAATCAGACAGCAGAAGATAATAGTAGATATGGAATGAAACTGTTAACTTGTCCTTCAAAGATGAGCTGTAGGAGATTTGAAATGCTTTTTTAAGCGAATATGATTTCAGAATTGTGTTGCTGTCCATGGTGCTGCTTCTGAATGGATTCATCTGACTGTGTCCTCTGAGTGCACATGCATTTATATCTTTATAAATCTATAAACAATTTGTTGTAATACAGCTACAACATGATGCATTTAGAGTTTGCCAGCTAAAACTGTTTTTCGTTTTAACTCTCTGTTGGTTGACAAAATTTTTTTGCTTTATTCCCTTTCCCGTGGAGGGTTGTGATGTACTCTTAGCATGGAAATACTGACTGTAAAGTAGCTTAACACATGCTTTATCGCCAGTGTTTTTCTCTCTAATCATGTGACTAATGTATGTGTTCAGCTGTGGTCAGATGTTGTGCATCATGCTAATAGGGGATGAGGTGTAAAAGCCCCACAGGAGACACGCCAGAGAGATCTTCACTTAAAAGCTAATCAAACTGTCATTATCACACCTCCTGAGAAGGGCCGTGTTGAGAGAGCCAGTGTGTGTGGGATTCACAGATCTTATCTCTGATACTGCCTTTCAAATTTCAGTTTCCAAAGCTGATATTTGCAGCCAACTCCTATTGTGTTAAACTCCTCTGGATTACACGGAGGCCAGGCAGCGTGTAGAGTTGTAAAACGCAGTCAGAGGACAATATCTGCACACACACACACAAACGCAGAGGACCACGCAATCACATTTGCCCTGAAGGTGTAATTTGTCTTGTGCCGTCAGTCTCCCAGGAGATGCTGGAGTTTATGTAGATTATTGCCTAAAAGTGGGTTAAGATGAATGCCACCTCCATGGACCGATACAAACGCCATTATCGTCCCCTGATACTGACGGCAAAGAGGATTTGCAACTGATAAATCAGGCCACGGATATTTGTATGTGTGAATACTGCTCGCATTTTGAAGGTCGGGGGAGATAAATAATGAAATATGTGTGAAGATTAGAAAGTCTGATAGTAAAATGCATGACATCAACCACTTTTTTTGACGAGAGAAGCATTTGTCATGAAACGCCCTTCACAGAAATCCACTATTGACTGCGTAAGCACACAAACATGCATCCTGTTATCAGGTTTGTTTTCTCCCTTAGAATTTGACAGTGTAAGGAAATCTAAGGGAAGGCTATACAGAACTGGCATGCGTTTGTAGGAGGAGCATTCTGCATGTGATGATAAGATGTAAAGGAGAACGCTTGCAGTTGAGAGAAAAGCATCTCTGACCTTTTACTAACTTGTCAGGTCTCGTCCATCCTCACTGTCTCCCATCACAACACTGCACATCACAGTTTAACAGACACACACACACACACACACACACACACACACACACACACACACACACACACACACACGTTCTCCTTACTGTGCTAATGGAGAGATATCAAAACAGAAATCACTACAGAGAACCTTCTTGAGATTTGACTTCTATACTGGACGAGTGGATGTGTCACATTGCAATGAGACAAGCAGTTCACTCTTATTATAATCACCTGAGCAGTATACATTGGCGCACCAGTTCTTGTTGTGATGGAACATCAGTTGTAGTTTTTATTTTTAATTCTCTGCATAGCTACTTCAGCCACGTATTTATCTCCTTCAGTCTGATTTTATTTATTTATTTATTTTTGGTTTATAAACCATACTGGTTTATATTTAAATTACCTTTGCCATGATTAATGGGGAAAATATCTAATTATAATATACCCCTAATATATAATAATACCCCAAAAAAACAAACGTGTATATAATGGTTTGTAGGGATGCACAATTTGGCTTGAATTTTATTATAAAAAGTTAATATTATATTAATAAAAACAACAATAATAACAATATAATATTAATTTGACCATTTAAAATGTTATTATAAAAATATATATTAATATATGAATAATAATAACACTATAATATTATTGATGAATTAATAATATATTACTATTATGTTGTTAATTATTGAAACTAATATGTATTTATTAAATAAAACATTATTATGTATAATAATAATAATAATACTTTTTAGTATCATTACTAATTATTACTATACATATTACTAATAAAAACAAAACAATAATTTTACTATAAATACTAGTACTATTCTTTAAGAAATATTTAAAAACATTAATAATAATGTTAAATGTAAAAATAAAATTATCACAATTATTATTATCTCTATTTCATAATATGTATTTTAATATTGTGACATGTAAAAATAAATAGATTTCAGTGTTGAATTTTTTTTATTTATTCAGACAAAATCATTATTGGTCATAGCATGAAAGTAATCTGCTTATCAATATTGGTCCTCTCTACTTATGTATATACGAATTGATTACAAATAATTATTTGTATTATGTATTTCAATAACCTGACTTTGGCCGTTACACCAAATCAAGCAAGTGTGTTTTCTGGTCTCTGGTCCAGTAATTGAAATCCATTTTCAGTTTGTTTCTAACTACGAAATATTACTTTTTTTTTTCTTTTAAAATAGCCCCTACACAGTGTACTTTAATGCCAGTGTATTCCCCTCTTGGAAACAAAAGTATTCACCTATTTCACTGTCTAGTCTCACTTATGAGTAATAAGGTTAATTGTTGTTGGTGACCGTTCTTCAGTGTTAGACAGCAGTGCAGTGTTTGTTCCTTCCAGTGTTGAGACTGTGAATGATGTTTGCATGTGTAGGTTGATGTAGAATGTACATGGAATGTTAGAGATGAGCTAGTGTGTGTGAATGCTCATTCTCATTCTAATATCCCAGTGAATCCAGCATGAGGGAGGAGTCATGCTTGTGAATGGTATTTGTGTTAAAGGAGACTGATTGTAGGGGGATTATACAGAGCAGCTTTACTCCAAATGTTTTGAATTTGGTGGACTTCTCCTCCCAGTCTCTCTCCTTTTCTCTCTGTGTGTTCCAGATCATCTCTAAGCTCTCCACTTCAAAGCCTTCAAACACGGCAGAGCTTTAATTTACAGCCAATAAGGTTTATTTTCAGAGTGACAAAATGGGGCACAGTGTCGCCATTTCCCTTGAGAGGGAATGGAGAGAGAGAGAGAATAAGACAATCAGCGAGGAAACCCTGAAATCTCTCTCTCTCTCTCTCTCTCTCTCTCTATCTCTCTCTCTCTCGCTCTCCCTCTCTCCATCTCTCTCTCTCTCTCTCTCTCTCTCGCTCTCTCTCCCTCTCTCCGATCTCCCCGCCTGCCCTTACTTTAGAGGATTGAAGTCATCTGTCTCCATTAGGGGGTCATGGAAATATGAGACCTGCAGGGGTGGCCCTGCTCTAGAGCAAAGTGTGGACATCATAAAAAGTCGTCATTAATTTGTTGTAGCAAAAGTCTCTCTTCTCTCGGTCCACTTCCTTTAGGACGGTGGTGGATTGAATAAGCTTCCAAAAAATTCCAAATTTTTACATTTTTCCGTGTACGTACATGTAGTTTTCAGAATAGACAAAGGAGATCTCTAGATGTAGACATAATGTTATACTGTATTTACATTGTTTTCATAATAGCATTAACATATATTGTTTCATTATAGACATTACATTTGCTACATTATGTAATGCTTATTGTAACTAATGTTCAATATTTGATCATTAGGTCAGCAGATCACACTTTGATTCATATATTCAGGGGGAGAGTCATTTTAATGTGTTAATTTAGTTATTTATTATTTATTGCATTTTAATCTTCAGGAAATATTTATTTTAATATGTTGCTGATTTGAAGGCATAATAGGCTTTATAGGCTGTTTGTTGAATTATTATTATTAACAATACTGTATTATTGAAAAGTTCTTAAATAATTTTATCTCTGATATATTTTACATTTCACATATTATCATCTAAGAGGTTTTGGAAAGTCTCTAATGCTCACTAAGTGTGCTCACTAAACGCAATAAAAACAGCAATATTTTGAAATATTATTACAATTTAAAATGACTTCAGTCTTCATTGTCACGTGGTTCTTCAGAAGTCATTCTAATATGCTAATGCTAATTTAATAGCCATATGATTTCAGTGCTCCTTGAAAAAACTCAGAGACAATCAAATCACATTAAACCACAAGGTGTTGTGTATTCTTAATGTAGAAACAGCCTTAAAATGGATAGAATATTACACATAATGAATCATTCATGTCCACACCATCAGCTTTTTATTGTTAGAACAATTTAAAAATAAATCTATTATGATGCATGTAGAAGGATAAAAATAGCTTAAAGTGAATTTGGAATCAGGCTTTGTTGGACTGCAGCAGTGTCTGTACAGTAGTGTGTGAGTGAGAGTCTTACTGTAATGGTCTGTGTGTCATTCATTCCATTTAGCCTCCACTCTCTTCTCACACGCTACAGCACAATAACATTATTATTGATCATTCTGCTGATGGGTGAGAAGATTGAGCTGCTTTCACACACCCACATCTGCACACACACACACAACTCTTCTCTATCCCTTACATCACTCTGTCTACATCCCTTAAGCATTTTGTGTCACACAGTTTTATCTTTCCTCTCACTTCCTTTCTCTCCCTTTGTCCCCTGGCTGTAGTAAGAAGACAAAGGGCTGCTTATATCACCAGACTGATGTTCAGACTTCATCTGTGCTCGGAGCGTTCACAGTAATTAGTAAGGTGGCAGTGTTATGTAAGGGGTCTAGTGAAGGAGTACAGGGACTGAGCTGATCCCCCCACACACACACTTGTACATCTCCATCATGGTGACTATCCATTGACTTTCATATACATTGACTTTAATTGTTTTATCCAGAGCTTGTGATACTTTTGATTCCCTAAACTTAAAGGGATAGTCCACCTAAAAATGTAAATTCTCTATCTACTCATCCTCAAGTTGCTCCAAACCTGAATGCATTTCGTTCTTCTGAGTAAAACAAAAGTAGATATTTTGAAGAATATTAGTATCCAAACATTTTCGGATCCTATTGACTTGCATAGTATATTTGATTTATATTGTGAAAGTAAATGGAAACGGAATGGTTTAGTTAACAACATTCCAAAATATCATCTGTATTTTCAAAAGAAGGAAAAACCACACGAGAGTAAGTATATGACAAAATGTAAAAAATTAAAATATTGGGTGGACTATTCCTTAAAACCCTGTCATTGCAGAAACCGTTTTGAATTTGTACATTTTATCAAGACAATATTTAGTATATTTTTCACATCTCAATGTAGAGAAATATCATCAATGCTCTTTCTTCTGTGTTTTAATGTACATCGAAGTGAATCAAGTTAAGCTATTTCCATCTCAGTGTTGGTGATTTCAGGTTTCACCCACACACACACACACACACACACACACACACACACACACACACACACACACACACACATACATCCCTGTGTGTGACGTTTTTTTTTTTTTGACTGGTGTGGTGGACTGCTGGAGGTGCATTTTGACAGGCTATAGTAAGGTGAAGTCACCTGCACACACTCTGTTCAGCTTCCAGAATGTTGTGTCAGACTGACTGCAGGCCAGACCTCTGCTTAAAGCACGTCCTCACTCATAGGGGTTTATGGGATGAGAAAAATAGAAGGAACAGAAAGGCAGTTTTTGGTGTTCATTTGAAAAGTTTACCTTGTCTTTTTCCATGTTCATTTTTTTCTCTTTCTTTTAGTTGACAGTATGTGTCTGGCCATGAGGTCCTCACACAGATTCTCTCCACTTGGCTGCATGCCCATCTGCTGTGCTGCGTGTGGGTGTCTGTGGTGTGTGGATGCGGTGCAGAGCACTGTCAGGTGGCACCAGGTGTTGCTTGGCCTTGCTTCACTGCACGCAGGGCCGCAAATGCATAGCACACTACCCCTCACATAACTGACACACACTGCCCATCCCTGAGTGCATATTGATATGGTGTTTATTGCAAACTAAAATATTTTGAGGATATAAACAAATTCTGACAAATATATGTAAAAGTCATAATTGCCCCCCAAAAAAACACATTTTGCAATAATGCTAATCTTTTCCCCCCTCAATGTTTGTATTACATTTTTCACACTACCATTCAAAGGTTTGGGTCAGTAAGATTATTATTAAATTTTTAAAGAAACTTCGCTTATCAGATAATCCTGAAAACAAATGTTTCATGCTTTCCACAAAAATATTAAGCAGCATAAGTCTTTTCAAAATTGGTGATAATAATAAATAAAAATTTCTTTATCATGTTCAGCTTTGTAATTGCAGGAATTAATATATATTTTTAAATATATTAAAATATGAAGCAGTTATTTTAAATTGTTATAATATTATACAATATTACAGTTTTAATTGTAATTGTGTTATTAATATATATTGATAAATGCTGTCTCAATGAGTATAACAGACTGAAAAATCTTGCCAACCCCAAACTTGAGAATTATTTAATTTGATTTGATTTCCATATACTTACCAAATAAATGAATATGTGTGGACATGACATAATTAATCCAAGTCAAATTATATTATAATTTGTTCAGAATCATGTTCAGAAAGTATAAAATATGTATGCAAATATAAAGTTGTTACATCAGAAAGGCCAGACATTGATAATGCTCTGTAAAATGCCAGCAAAGCTAACGCTCACAATACGCGCACACACGTTTTTGTCTCTCATAGGGTTTTAGAGCTTGGTCAGTTTACAGTAAGTACAGGATGTAGGCTGTGTGGTAAACAGTCTAAATCATTTGAGAGAGAGAGACATTAGTTTGCAGAGCACATGCCCAGACACCACGTGTTTTAGTGAAGTTCATAGCGGACAATTCGGTGCTCAGTTAGTGTCACTGCAGTGTAAGCCCTGCATGCATTTCCCCTTTAAAAGTGAGTTTATTAGCTCTCATTCAGGGAATGATGGATCTTATTGGAGATAGAGTTACATCAGGCTTTTGAGCATGTGTTCGTATGTCTTCTCCTCTATATTTCTGCCCGGGCTACTCTCTCCGTCTCATTGTGAGTGGAGTCTATTTTAGGAATCACTTCTCTTATTGGATGAGTGCTTTTATGAAGACAATCTTCTCCATGAGATGAAAGAGCAGAGGTCCTTCTGATATGAGTGTTTTGCAGAAGCCCACGCCCGTGTCTGCGCATTTTTACGCACATGTGCGTGCGACCGTGCGTAGGTGTGTGAGATTTTTTGAAATGGAGAATTATTGTGACAGTGTTGCTAGAGCTAGTGGGAGCTGCTGTGGGTTTCTCTATGTGTTTTGAATGAGAGAGAGAGATGGCCATCTATAAATAGCACCTGCTTTCTGTGCTTGTGTGCTGTACTCGCTGCAGATGAGAGGAGGAAACTCCTGTATAATACCAGATAAAGAACAGACGATTACTTGCAGTCTGGTCTACACCGAATCGGCGCACAAAAGCTTTGCAGATTTCGCTGAATTCAAACTCCTGTATTTTATGAAGTTCCACTTGCATGTTCATGTTGTTAAAGTGTTGTGCTGTGTTACTTTTTCCCTAGAAACAATTTAAGCAATTCCTATTCCTATCCTATTCCTATTCTTAAGAGTGTAAACCTGGTGACTGTGGCTAAACAGGAACATTAGCTTAGCTCTAATTGACTGAACAGTGGCAGGTGGAGGCATGGGATCATGGTAGGTGTGTTTGGGATACTAGTTTAGAACATTTGTATGCGATTCCATTTGGTACTAAATTGCCACACTTAAAAAATGATGATTGTTTCAAACATGTCTGCTGTTTGCTATTGGTTGAAAAAACAATGAATCCCTCCCAAGCTCACGCCATTGGTTGAGCTAATGCGGCTGTTGCCGGGCTGTTCAGGATGCTCAGACTAAGTGTTTTAACTTTGTATTTAAGTTTTAGCTTCTACACAGTCAGTGTTGAAATGTGTTGGCCTGCATACACTACCGTTCAAAAGTTTGGGGTCAGAAAGGTTTCTTTGAAATAAATCAATATGTTTATTATTCTGCAAGGATGCATTGAATACATTACATTAAATGGATGAAAAATAACATTTTACAATATTATTGTTTTCACAGTAGTTTTAATCAAATAAGTGCAGCCTTGGTGAGCATAAATGACTTCTTTCAAAAAACTTTTGAAAGGTACTGTGTACATGTACTGAATATAGTGTGTGTCAAAGTTAAAATACACAAAACACTTCTGTATTTCAGTTTGACATTTATCCTCTCTAAGTGGGTGCAAGTATGCGAGGATGTAGGGGGAAATTTTCCTTTTAAATTACAGTCTCTTCAGCTGATTTTTCATCTTTCTCTATCTCCTTTTCCGTTCTAATAGAGGGAAGATAATCAGGAGCAGGGAGGTTCATGGGAGCAAAGGGCATTTAGGTCATTTGGCAGTCTTTATGAATTTCTGCGTATTAGAAAGATGAAAAATGAGAACGAGGGAGAGAGGGAGAAGAGCGGAGTGATTTAGAGATGCTGCATTTATAATACATGACACAACGGTGGGCTAGTGGTACCTTGGCCCTATAAAGTGTGTGTGAGTGTATATATGTGTCTCAGGAGTGGAGGTATGTCTAGTGATACAAAGCCATAGTCTAGACTGTAATAGGGATACTATGTGTACCATAAATGTTTATGTTACTGCAGCATATAAAATTGGACGGATCATTAGCGGTAATATGAGATCATGATTACCTGCCCGCTGTGTGTGTTAGAGAATATCCATGTAACTCACAGTTGCATGTGTACCATTAAATTGCTGTAGTCATTTTCTGTGTGTGTGAAGTGTGGAGTGAATCAGGGCTGTAAGTGAATCCTCCTAATCAAAGCTCTTCTCTTCGGTCTGTCTGTGTTGTATTGATCTCTGAGCTCTTGTATACGCCTCGTACTCAGGGTGGTTAAGCTCAGTCGACATGCAGCGCTGTATGTTATATCAATGAAATCCACACAGCTATACACACACACACACACACACACACACACACACACACACACACAGACTGTTGTCATCTGTATCACTCTGTGTCACCACAGCTGCATTGTAAAGCATGCCCTTGGGGTCCATGGGGCTGCGTCTACATTACACATGCCATCCGTGTGCAGCTTGTGATTGTTGTGAGAGTATTTTACAGCGAAGGAAAGAATAACATAAATCAGGGTTTCCTAAAGGGTTTCGTTTTTTATGACATTTACTTCCCTCGAAATTGAGCCTAACATCATGTTATACAATGTATCACAATATTAAATTAAAAATAGAATTTTGCAATATGCTATTGTGTTCTTTTTAGATAATTTTGGTATTTAGACAAATTATAATTTTCATTAAACTCACACATTTCCTTTTTCATCATTTTAAGTACTACATACACAACACAGTAATGGTTCCTCGGTTCATGATACGAGACATTCGAGCGAGTTGAAAATACAGTCCACAATTCAGACATTATTAGGTCTAATTAGTTGATCAGTTAAAACTTTTTATTAAGTTTTTAACAGTTTAAATGTTTTATTATTACATTTAATTTTATTGAACAGAGATGCATTCAATGTACAATGTTACTAAATGTTTGTTTTAAATAAGTGCTGTTTTGAATTTTGTATTCATTAAAAAAGTCATAAGAAAAATGTATCACAGTTTCTGCAAAATATATTAATCAGCACAACTGTTTTCAATATTGATAAGAAATGTTTCATGAGCAGCATATCATTATATTAGAATGACTTTTGATGGATCATGTGAAAATGAAGACTAGAAATTCTACAAAACTAGAAATTAGACAAAAAATTCAGCTTTGCCATTACATGAATAAATCATATTTTAAAATGAATTCATTTAGAAAACAGTTATTTTAAATTGTAACTTTTCACAATAATATGTATATAACTCTTCAAAAATACACTTCAATTAAATTTTAGGTTTATGACGATAATAACTGTGGAAACACGGCATCACAGTCTGTGAAAAGGGCCCATTCCATCTTTCCTCTTTTCTTCCCTCATGTCTGTTCCCTCACTCTTCAGACTGAGCATGCTGTCTAATTGAACGGATAAAGGCATGTCGTTGTTGGAGGGAAATGAGGTGACTGCATCATGCATTCATTCACAGATCTGTCAGTCACGCACCCCTCACCTCTTCTCCCTCGCTCCATCTCCCCCTCCTGCTCCAGCGTGAGGGTTTCTTTCCCTGTACCCTGCTGGAGAGTAACTGATAGCTGATAGCATCACTGCTAGCCTGTGGGAAAGAGCCGTTACTGCTGTGTGATATTCATACACGCAAGGACATAAAGATTCATTTATTCTGCCTAGAGGTGGGTATGTGTAGGAATAGATATCAGAAAATGAAATAATCTAACAGCTTTAATAATACACTTCCAATTTATTTGTGCATGTATTTGATCAAAAAATGCAATAATGTTATGAAATAATCTTACAATTTACAATGTTATTACAATTTAAATATATTTTCAAATATATATTTTATTCCTGTGGTGGTAAAGCTGAATTGTCAGCAGTCATTAATTCAGTCTTCAGTGTTGCGTGATCTTTCAGAAATCTAATATCTAAAATATCAATTATAATATGTTGATTTGTCCTCAATGTTGAAAATAGTTTTGATGCTTATTGTTTTTTTGTGGAAAGGGTGATACATTTTTTAAGGATTATTTGATGAACAGAAAGTAGAAAAAAAACCTACATTGAGCCTTTTTATCAGGCTCCTTTGTGTAGGTTCAGTAACTTCACATTAATGGCAATGAATATGTTATTTTCTATGCAATTAATGTGAAATAACTGAACATAAACATAGCAGACTGAAAAAAATGCTACGTTGAGAATCAAATTTCAGACGGAACTCTTCATACATTAATGCATAACATATTCATTACTATTTGTATTTATCTTTAAATGCGTTTAATGGCTATGTATTTTAATTTGTTGTATGTATTCAGTGTCTATCCATTTAGCGATATATGTAATGTATATGTATGTATTGCATTGTGCATGAATTGTCCCTGGCAGATATCTCTAAGACTTTTCGTGAGAAGTGGAAGTTGCTTTTGGACTTTCATCAGGCAGGACTTGTGGTAATGGGGAGTCTGTGCGTAAATGAATGAATTATTAAAGCTGATTATGTGAAGGAGCTTCTTTGAGTAATCTCAGCCAATCAGAGGAGAGCTGCTGTCTATTTGGGTCATGCCATTTTGCTATCAGCTGAAAGAGAAGTAGTCAGAGAGGGAGAGAGAGATCGAAGGAAGTCAAATACGTGCAGGGTACAACAACAACAACAACAGGGTAGCATGTTTTAGTCAGCTCTTTATTTTAGAGATGATCTCTTCTTTACTGCTTTGAATCCGTCTTGTGCGTGTAGCTCATGCCTATGCAGTCACCAGCTAAATATTTAGCTTACTGAAGACATGGAACATCTGAAGTATTGAGTCATATCCAAAAACCCATCTTTCATCACCAAGCCACCATTGTGATGAATTAATCATCAATAGCTTAAATCAATCCACATTTCTCCAAATGACTTAATCTCTTCCATTCCCAGGCCAGTCAGTGATTCTGACAGTAAGGAGTTTGGATCTTAGATGAGACTCACTGACTACTAATTAGCAGCTCTGTGAATCATATAGGAATCTCTCATGACAGACTGAGTGCTAGGAAAGCGTACGGATTTGAATTGAGAAGTTAACTTTCAACAAAGATCATTATCTGTGAGTTCTTGAATGGTTGCTAATTGTGATTCTCATTGATGTGGTGAACATCTGGGCTGCTGTCCAAGGGCTGAAGGCATGTCAGTCACTTGAGATCAAGCTGTCTTCCTCCATTTATCACCATGCCCCACTCAATGATTAAGTGTTGAATTCAGATCTATTCTCTTTTCCAGTTAAGGATATGAGGTCACTGAGAAGTGGCTATAACTAAAATAACTGACCTATGTTTTTTTATTTTTTGGCTTCTGACGGTTTATGAGGTCACAGATGATCACACTTTAGGTAATGACAGCATGCCAATGATTAAGTTGTAATGGTTCTATAAGCTGTTGTGAACTGGTTCACCCACAGTGTGAAATCTGTGATTGCCTGAATGTATAACTGGTTGAAAATATAGAAGTATTCAGCAGAGCCTGAGGTTTCATGCTCACTGTGAACTCATTAGCATATGTGCTGTTTAAATTTGATTACTCTAAAAATGTCATATGGTGTAATCAGGGATGGGTATCGTTAAGGTTTTAACGGTATTACTACTCTTATCGATACTGCTTATCGATCCGGTACTTTAACGGTATTCTTATCGGTACTTTTGTTATTCATTCATACATACATACACAAATGTATGAAATATATATTTATATTATAAATTAGCATAGATAGATAGATTAGCAGCTTAATTAACATTGCTTTATATTCTGAAATGTTAAATACATATTTAATTAAATGAATATAAAGCATCAATTTGTAAATGCACCAGTGTGCATGCATTTTAGTGTTTTATATACATATGATAAGATACAGTAAGAACATGAACAAAGAAACAAAGTTAAACAAACTGACAAATATACCATTTGTCATACCATAAAACAAATGTACACATGAAATGAAAAAAACTGTGCTTTCATTTTTCCATGAATGTCTACTAACATTAATGTTCAAGGTAAGTAATAGCTAAACTGCACAGTTTTCACTATATATATATTGATAGATTAATGCTTATTAAAGCTATAACATTATTCAGAATAAGAGCTGTGGGTGATTTTCTCTTTGATTAACATTGATGAAGCAGTCTGTCACTTTAAGACAAAATATTGACACACAATTTTCTCCCAACTGTTCTCGTTCACTTTAAGACATAAACTGTGTTTAAGTGAATACTCTTCAAGCCGGCTGTTTTTTTTTTTTTACATGTTTTATGTGTATTTGATCGTTTGGACGCACCAAAACTCAAAAGTGTCCTTTGCTTGTCAGTTTTAGAGCGCGCCGCGCACGCACACACACACACGCACGCACGCACACACACACACACACACACACACGCACACACACACACACACACGCACGGGGAACAGCGTCTCTCGTGTGGATTGTACTTTCAACGTTTTATTATCATACATGTCCAGCAATTTAGCAACTGTAAAGACTGCATTTTACAACAATCGACAGACGATTGATCAGATTCTGACGTTGAGTTTTGGTCAGGGATGAACGAATGCGCCCCGCTGTGAAGGGAAGGAAGTTGTGCTAGAAAAAACGCGGCTATAATCCTTAGAAGCAAAAAAAAAAAACATTAAATAAACTTAGTTTAATATAACAGCCGCAGGCCTAAAGTGTAAGCATGTTTTAATGGTTAGTTCTCTCTTCTAACATAAACAGGGTTGCTGAAACTCATCCACGTGAGCGCGATCTGAATTGGGAATAGCAAAATGCATCATAGACAAATGTTTGAATATTATTGCACATAAAACAGCTGGTGACTCTGGTGGGATAGAATGTGCAAGATAATGTGTATATATAGCAATAATCTATGTGTGTTTTCTTAATTTCTCCAGTACCGATAGCAGAACCGTTAACGCCAGAGCTTATCGATACTCGGTCTTTTATAATTTAGCCCGAGACCGATTAAATACCGGGTTTCGGTACCCATCCCTAGGTGTAATCAAGGAAAGTAATAACATATTTTCTGTACACTTTCGATGAGTGTGCACATCCTAATCATTAATACCCCCAGTGAGTGAATGAATGAATGAATGAATGAATGAATAAATGAATGAATATATATATATTTTTTTATAAAAAAAATCTTTCCTTACATTTTTGTGGAGGCACACAAAATGAAATTTTACAACCTGAACTAACTTTCCTTGTCACAATAAGGTGAAATTATGTGATATTTTAAAAGACATATTGACCTTCACACAAAGGCATGTTTAGTGTGTTAGTTTCACCACATTATGATTTGGCAAATGTTAATAAGTAGTGATGCAGGATTTTTTTGCTAACACTTTATTTCGATAGTCCACTTTAGACATTCTACTAACAGTAAGTAACTTTCCAACTACATGTCAACTAGCAGTCATAAGAGTATCAGTAGACTGTCTGCTTAATATCTAGGGCTGTAACGATACACCAAACCCACGATTCGGTTCGTATCACGATTTTTGACCCACGATTCGGTTCGTATCACGATTTTTTCGTGGGGTGAAAAAAAAAAAAGATTTTAAAACAATATTTTTATTAAATAACATTTTAAAAATCTTTATAAACTGAACACCAAAGAACAAGATTAACTATGCAAATTATTAACAATATAAATAGTAGGGATGTGCATTTTAAGCAAAAGTAATATTCGATAATCGCTGGGTATTATTCGATTACTATTCGAAAATCGCACCCCTCGCGTGCATGTACCCACCCACCCACGCACACACACATACACACAGAGAGAGAAGGAGAGAAACTATTCAGGCTTTTAATCTGTAAGATAACAGTTTTATTAATTAGAGAATAGTCTATCTTAACCTGAGACAATTAATGGTCATAACTTATGATTGCTGAAACATATTAATATAACATAACCGAATGAGGCATTTATTAACAGAACAGTCCGTCGATTATCAACTGCTCATAAGGTTAGGACATTTATATTGTAAAATGAGCATGAACATTCATAAAAACGTAACCGTTTGATTAATTAATTAATGAATATTAGGCTTAAAACATATTACGCTAAACAGAATATCATTCTTAAAACATTACGCTAAAACATATTTTGAACAACCTGAATGACGGCACTTATTATGTGAACATTAATTTTATCGTCTGTCATAACAATAACATATTTCATATAGGTTATTGATGAGCAAATCATTTATTTGAATTAGAGTTAGAGAGAGAGGTATGAAAGTTGCGGCGTACATGCACCTGCATCTGCGTCTCTCTCTACAAGCAATGAGGCTTAGTTACTTTAAAAACGATTTTACCTCCTCATTGCAGAGAAATATAATGTTGCTTGAGTCAGTAGCCTATCGAAGCTATTTTACTAAGAAAAAGTTCCCGTGCAGTTTGTGAGCTGCGCGATCTCTGATATCTGTGCAATAATGTGTGTGTGGCATATGCGTATGAAAGCAGCGTAGCCTGCATATAGTTTTGGTTTAGCTACAAACTCGAGCCCGAAGCTATCCATTAAATATTAACGCGGCCCGAAACCCGAAAGGGAAGCAGACCTCTCTTGTGAACAGCCTGAATGACGGCGCTTATTATGTGAACATTATTTTAACGTCTGTCTTTATAACAATAACTTATTTCATATATTAAATGAACATGTTCACATGCTCGGGAAGAAGACGGGAGAGCAATCTGTTCACAATTAGTCCGGGGAACTTTTAATTGAACTAGGGAATGAATATAGATCCCTGCAGTTTATCAGAATTCGCCGCCGGAGTCCGACCAGAGCCCGTGTCTTTCTCTATCTCTCCCCAACAATATAAATGTGCTTTTGCGGCCATTAAAATAGTTCCGTTTGGTTTTTAATAGCAAAGTGGTCATTAATTCGTTTAGTTTTTTTATTAATTTAATTCAGAAATATGATTGGAACATTTTATGTTTGTTAAATTCAAGTTTTAGTTTTTTTTAAATACCAAGCGGCCAGCGCCAGTTTGATTAGTTTATCTTTCTCAAATAAATAAGATTAATGTCATATTTTAAGAATAAAGTATTGATTACAATAATAAAATCATGTTACATTGCGTGAAGTTAAAGTGAAAATTACACCTGTATAATCCGCCAATAAAAAATAAAGTCTGTGGCATCCAACCTGTCATTCTTCACATTTAACACGAAAAAGAGCACAAATATTTTTTACATAAATATTTATGGTTATCAACCAGTGGAATATTACATTATTCATTCAACAAATAATTTGAATGCAGGGAGCTCACGACTTCATAAGTGGGAAACAGGATGTTTCTGATAGCACGTGAAGGTGGCAGAGAAGTGCTCTGGCTCAGCGCAGGGGAAAATCTGTGTGCAACTAGCTCAACTTTCGCAGGCAGGCGTCACATGATTGGAAAGGTAGTCACGGGGTGTGTCGCGATTCTCCCTTATCACACCGCGACACAGGATCGTGGATCTGAGTGTCGCGATTTCGGTTTCATATCGCGTATCGTTACAGCCCTATTAATATCTGAAGAATAACCTTTTTTTTTTTTTATTAATTATAATACAATATTATACCAGTCTACTTATTAAGGTTTTATTTTCAAGAATTCTGCACTACAATTCTATCACTAAGAATAAGGCATTATGATGTAATAAAGAAAAAGAAAATGTATTTATTAGAAAAAAACATCATAATATGGATTGAATTGCATTCATATGGTCGAAGAAAACTTGTGCATCATATGATTGACATCTTTACCATGCAATTCTACTCCGATGATAATTAGATGATCTTAACAGCTCAGAGCACATTTATGTCATATGAATCAGGGGCTGTATAAATAACGGAAATGAGTGTTTTCAGAATTGAACTGAAAAGAAGAATCATCTGGAAACTTTACCATCCAGATCCCTCTTGCAGTATTATTTTGCATATCTGTGAACAGACAGCACTCTACCCCTTCATTTATTCTCTCCGTCTTTAGAGTGCTGCCACACAGAAAGTGCCCATGCCGGCGGCCAGCAGGGAATAAAACCTCTCTGTCAGTTTTTCGAGTGCCCTCACATATCACTTCTGTAGCCTGCTAGAAACAGCAGCAGAGAGAGATGCACAGAAACATGGAGGAGTGAAAAGAGACTATTTATTTTCTGAAGCCTCATGTATGGATTTCTGTGCTGATCCAAGCTATGCAGCACTGGTACAGAGTTATGGAGGTGGAAATCACCAGGGATCCCGTGAAAGATACATTGCATTCTGATTCTTGACTTTAGGGATGTGATTCACTAAGTATTGCAAAGTATTGTCAGGCAGTAAGACTTTTACGTGACACCGCTTGTAAATTGCGTGATCCTAATTCAGCATGCTGTTCCCGTTAATTCTATAAAACTCAAGTGAATTGATTTGAATGCAGACAGGGCATTTCAATCTGTGCATTTGGGATACGTTAAATTACGCTATTGTTGCAGCCTATGCTTTTAAATAAAAGAAAATATTCATTATGTTATGTAATGGACTTTATAACCAGTGTGTTTTGCCAAAAAAGAAATCTGTAGGTTCTTGGCTTCAATATATTGATTTGATATAGTTACGAAATTACACAATATAAAACCGTATTGATTTTGTCCCCACTTGAGTTATATGCATGATTTCATCTACTGACCAGCTGCCATTTTGAAACTGCAAAATGCAAAAAAAGACTATGCTTTGCTGAAAGGTTACGTTTTAACTTCACGTATGATAAACATAATGTAAGACTGATTTTAAATGTGATGTTTTTTTCCCCTGGCACCCTATTATTTGAAGCTGACAGTCATTTTCTGTGGACTCTGTACTTGCGTGATTGAACATATATTGATGCAATTTCGTTGGAGTGCTCTGCTCAAGGGCACTAAGGCAGCTCGGGCCTATCGGCGGTCTATTTCCAAAACCACTTAGCCTCACAGTTACTCTCTGACTTTACATGTCTTTGCTGCGGGGGGTGTAGTATTTGCAACCGTTCCAGTGTCATCCCAAGATGAAAGAACAGGACATTCATGCATACGTGGTCACAGTTCAGTGAGATTGCTTTCTGTTTGTGCATGGTTTATTTTCCAACAGATCATTTATTAATATGAAAAAGGGAATGTAATTATTGTGCCATTATACTATGATCAGTTGTACTGGGACAGTTTTGTTTAATTTCATTTACTTTTAAATGTTTAAAAGGCATTTAGTAGCACCACGTGTAACATTGTAGAAATATCACAGACATTAATACAATCCAAAGGGAAAACGAATTCACATTGTACTATCCAGGCAAAAAAGCCGGCATCATCCTCCATGCTGGGTTTTGGATCTGCCCTCGAACCCCTAGGGAATGACGCCCGGTCTCCTGAGACGGCCCATGTGAGCCTCTGAGCTTGTCTCTGTTCTGGGCCTCCATGATGGATGCTTTGGCCCACTTCAGGGATCCTCGAGGAGGGGTCCTCGCTCGGAGCATAGAGAGTAATGAGGTGTTCCAGACTTTGACCGCTTACATAAGAACAGAAGCCCAGAATTCCCCTCACAGCAGGAGTACAGTAGGAACGTCCTTTACTGTACATGGGAAATTCTCATAACTAATATACCAGCGTTGTAAGGCCTCGGGCAGCTCTACCGCTCTTTTTATACAGGAGGGTTGACTCTTGTTGTTTTAAAAACAACTGGCATACAAGTGGACAACCTTTGGAAGAGATTTAAACAGCCTTCAGGGATAATGTGTCATGGTGGTATTTAAAGGTAGGGTAGGCATTTTCGGAGAGGCTAGCAATAGCAAGCTAGCTTTGAAAGTAAGATAGCACACTTTCTGCATAATCACTCTGCAAAGCCATACCTCCTCCAAAAGACATGAACATGTACAGGCTGACCAGAGGCTGACCAGAGGCTGACCAGCGACATGATGTAAGATGGTGTTGGTGGAGGGTTGATTGACATTACCTCATGTCTCGTTCACCAGTGAGAAAACATTACAGTACTAAGCACATAATATTACAATAATAATGGCATTCTTGCTCAGAATGCGCTGAAGACGTATGTCTATGCAAAAAGGGTGCATGGAGGTATGCAAATACATAACGCTTTAGTGTAGGGACCAGTTATCACTATTAACTAGTTGCTTATTAGAATGCCTATTATTAACATACTGGCTGTTTATTAGTACTTAGAAAGCATATATTCTGCATGACCATATTCTACATCCCTAATCCTACCCAATACTAAAATTTACCTTTGGTACCTAAAATTAGGAGATTATCGAGGCAAAAGTCTTAGTTAATGGTTTGTGAGAATTTACCTTAAAATAGTGTGACCAATATTTCTAACTGATACATTTGGGGGAAATGATATTAATGGATTTAGAAAGTATTACTGAAATCTCCAGATACAAATTAAGCCTTGCATTTTAGTATATGTTACTGTGGGCATGTTTACCAGAGTATTCATATCCACTTCTTTGTGTTTATATGTTTTGTGAGTGTGTGTGTGTGTGTGTGTGTGTGTGTGTGTGAGTGTGTGTGTGTGTGTGTGTGTGTGTGTGTGTGTGTGTGTGTGCTGGTATTTTGGGCTGCAGGCTGAGATGTCTGACAGGTTCTCAGTTGGGGGGAGACCGAGACCTAACAGCCTCAGGATGACCTATTACTGCGAACAGTGCAGTCCTGCTGGAGGGGAACCTTGTTACATCTCAAGCAAAACCTCAGCACATCTTATTCAGTGCTGACTTTACTATTACACACCTTTTACGTTATAGTCACAGTACGACTCGCAAGATAATGTATAGTTGCATTTAACAATATTCGTAGTCTAAAATGGCTGGTTAAAACCTCACCATACATCATGCATGTGTGTTTTGCTCGTAGTCTCACCGAATAGACGAAAGCAGATGCTGTGATTTACTCTCCTGCTTAATGTGAGTGTCTTTGTGTTAAAGGACTTAAATAAGGATGCTTTTGTTAATCTAAATAGTCATATTTTATTGATAATTTTGTGTTTCCAGTTTGATAATTTCATATTTAAATATGAATTTCTTGTAACATTCATTTTACAGTATTAATCAAATCAATCACAGTGGCCCACTCACACAATGTGTGTAATGGATGCAATGGACAGGAGCTAAATGTTTCCACACCAAAACTTCAGGATCTGCTTGGAGTTAATGGGGATTTTCTAGCTAGATAAAGCATGAAGTATCGAGCGTATGTACGCCCGAGGACCGGTCGGTTGCATATGAATTTGTTGTGCGGGTGTAATTGGCATTAATACGAAAGACTGCCCCAAGAATTCTCAATACGGCTGTCACGCTCTGTCTCCTTTTTTCCACCTTCTGTCTTGTGCTGATTTTCTTCTTAAACTCATTATTAAATGCACAGACCACTCAGTTGCACTTTATTTTACAGTATGTGTACAGAAAGTACTGGTTATATAAGGTAGCTACTTGAGGTAGGGTTAGGTTTAAGAGTAGTTTCAGGCTTAGTAGTTATTACCTGGTTATGGTAATTCATATAATAACTAGTACACATAGTATGTACACAAGGAACAGGGCTGTAAAATAAAGCTAACTCAAACTCAGTCTCATAACATCAACATGACTCCATATAATAATCTGTAATATATTCATATTCTTTATTCTCCACCATCCGTATTGCTGCTATGTATATACCCTGTACAACCTGTTTGCACATTCCTCTTGCACATTTCCTACTTATTATTATTTATTAAGTCTATAGTATACTGTCCTGCACATTTTATTTTATTGCACATATTCTTTTTTTATGTTTTTATTCTTATTTTTTATTTCATTCATTTTTTCATACCTATATTTATGTATATTCTCTAGAGTGTGCGTTACATATAATTGCACTGACTTTGACTTACATTTCACTGCTGGTTATATTCTGTATAATTGTATATGTGACGAACAAAAAAAAATCTCTTGGATCTCTACCGACAAGGGATGCATGATACATTGCTACCACGTTTAGCTGATATTTTGTATTTATCGGTATTGGTTGATATTTAAATCCAGTAATTTAAATCGGAACCCATGCGATAGAGAGTGTTGCGTGAGGGTGAGAACTTCCCACACAGATTTCCGATGTCGAGTTAAAGCTGGCTATGCGAATTCGCCATGTCGACCAATAGAAAAGCTGCTTGGCTTGAAAGATACTTCTGTATGAGTGGTACTAAACTATTGATAAAGGAATGTGAACACTTTTTTCTTTTATACAATTGTATTGTGCAAGTGTGTGTGATCCGTTCCTCTTAAAAAAGATTATCTTTGCCATCATCTAATGCTAATTTAAAGCTGATCTTTAAAAAACGCTTGCAATTTAATAACACTGATAAATATAATCTTTAGCATGTATCAAAATTAATAGTTGTATTTGGTAACACCATAGGGACCAATTCTCACTATTATCTAGTTGCTTATTAGCATGCATATTATGAAAATATTGGCTGTTTATTCGTACTTTTAAAGCACATATTCTGCATCTCTAATCCTCCAATACCTAAACATAACAATTTACTAACTATTACAAAGCAGCAAATTAGGAGTATATTGAGACAAAAGTCATAGTTAATGGCTTGTTAATAGCGAAAATTGGACCTTAAAATAAAGTGTGACCTTGTATTATATTATAATATTGCGATGCCTATATTTGCTACCTATATCATTTAAAATTATTGATTTGAGTTTTTAGCAGTGATGGTATGAGAAGGTGATTTTAGATAAACGACATAATGTCGTTACGACATAATGTCGTAATGGAAAAGAGCTGTAAAAAACTAATATTTAATATTAAAGGAGGACCAATTCGTGACACAATTTCTACTCCACAACATCATTGAATGTTATCCCCAATTAAATGCCATTTCGTGGAGCCTGGCAATTATTATTTTCCCCATCAATAAAGCTACTGACATGAAAGCATTTCTAATGTGAAAAGATCTGTCATAAAGTGATATTAGCACATACGGTATAGGCTTAATGACAATAGGCATGTCTCCTGCTAATGGCACCCTGGTCAGCACTCATTTCAGACATCTGAGAGGTATACAGTTGGGCTAATGTATTGTAAAATAGCACCTCTTGGCATAATAGCCTCAAACACAAGCTGACGTGCATGATGATATGAATATCTCTTCACAAACCCACAATATCTCTACTCAGATGCTTTGAAGCTCTTTTTGAATTACAAAATGTGTTTAAATGCATGCTTGTGTGGATGTAAGACTTGTATTTTGAAATCTAAGGACAGCTGTTTGGAGATAATTAGAAGGGTAAATGAAGAATGTTGGATCTTTCTCTAATTTAAGACACCATTGGATGTGGAGATCAAAGGAAACAGGCATGATGGGAAGTCTGTGGAGGATACTGAGCACTGGCAGCCTGTCAGACAAACACCCGTTCTGGTCACGTCCCACCCATAGGATACTGCAGCACTGTCTGTCTAGAAAATACATTGACATTATCTTCTTTTAAAGTAGTCCTTAAATATTTAAAGGTGCTATAAACGAATCATTATATCAGTCGACTCTGATGCCCTCGGTTTCAATTAACTCGACTGGCACTGGTTTGACTAGTGTCTTAGCCATGCAGTTACTGGTATAGGTATGAAGCTGACTCAGCCCTTTCCAAAGTAATTAATAATGTAGTGTGGATAAGGAAGGTATAGCTGGAAAAAATGAAATGTAGAAAAAGGGAGCATATGCAAAAATTTGTATTCGATGGAAACAAGGATGTGTCCTAATTCCATTCTGAATTAGTTTTATTATATTTGTTACAGCTTTTGAATGTGTTGAGGGTCATTATCGGGGGGCGTAATATAGGACGCCATACTCTCAGACACACACACAAAAAATCATGGTTTGTATGAATTTCAAAGTATGATCCGTCTGTGTCAGGGCACATTCTCTGCTTCCTCCTCTCTCTTCCTCTCCTTCAGATGCCAGGACTCTTTCGCTCTCTCTCTAATCACATGGCTGAGGAGGAAAAAACTGGAGCATTCTCCCCTCCTGTGGCTTAATTAGTTTTTAAGTTGAGGAAGCAGGTTGAGCTGTGTGTGTGTGTGTGTGTGTGTGTGTGTGTGTGTGTGTGTGTGTGTGTGTGTGTGTGTGTGTGTGTGTGTGTGTGTGTGTGTGTGTCTGTGTCTGTGTCTGTGTCTGTGTCTGTGTCTGTGTCTGTGTCTGTGTGTGTGTGTGTGTTATATAAAAGGCTCGTAATTAAAGAGGAGATGTGCAGTTCTTCAGGACCTCTGGGAAACCTCTGCATGATATTGGAATTGCAGACAAACACACTGCAATGTTGCTGTAAATTACAAATGGCCATAAATAGTGAGAAATCTTGGAATAGTGCTGGAGTTTCAAGATTATGTGCAATGTTTGCCAAATTTAGCTTAGGCAGTCAAACTGTAAAAATGCACATTTGTCAGGAAAGTTCCCTTATAAGAAATGAATGTGGTGATGCATGGTACTGTGGTTGTATCAGGATGCAATGTGGTGCTATTATACTACTATACCAAAGTATTTATTTAGAGTCAATTTACATGGTTCTCCATTTCAAAGAGCATTCAATATATATTTTTAGATATCATTTATGTCTGTGATTGCAAAGTTGAATTTTCAACTCCAGTTTTAGTGTCAAATTATCCTTCCGACATCATTCTGATATATTGTAGCTGATATGGTGATGAAAAAATATTAACATCAATCTTAAAAACTAAAAGCTTAATATTTCTGTGAAAACATTTTCAGGATTATTTGCTGAATATTATTTCAAATATAGGCTATAAAAAAAAGATGAATAAGAGCATATTTTCCAGAAAGTAGAAAAATATTAAATAAACTGATGATTTATATGTGCAGTCAATACAATCTTCTTTTAGTATCCAAAAATAAATATTTTGGTGCATAACATGTTGCTAAGACTCTGCTGCACCATGTTTTCTTTGAAAACATTAATTGTATTTTTTTATTCAGATACAATCATGGACTGATGTGTGTGCCCAAAAATCAGTGTGGTTCTTGTCCACTTGTCTTTTAATATTCTATCGTATGAGGATTCAGTTGCTTGAAATGTGAAGAAACTTTGCTGTTTATTTACTCCGGGTCCCCTTCACATCTAAGATGCATCTCACTAACTTCCCCATTTGGTCTCTCTCACTTTCTTCTCTCTTCCCCAGGGACTTGTCCTGCTTTCTAGTCCTTCCCTCTCCATTCATCATCTGCTGTGTGTTAGGAGAGTGAACCTCTTTTAATTAGCTGATTAATAATGAATGGGGCTGCTCAGTGTCTCCTTTTGCCCCAGTGGGGTGCTGCTGTGTTGGGGAAGATGAAGCGGATGCAAGTCTTCGTCAGACGGCCTCTAACGGGCAGATGTCAGACTTCTATATTTTCTTTGAGATGTAATGTATTTTATTCTTAGTAAGATAAGTGATTGGCTTTTTAGAACAATTCAGTGATCATGTTATGATGTTGATGCTGTTCACTTGATCGCCAGTTATATAAGCATGCTAACAGAGTGCAAATGTACTTGGATTTATTTAGCAACAAGTTTTTTTCTCATCAAGTCCTCTGTCATGGTTTGCTGCCCATTTTGTCTTTTCTATTGCTCTGTTATTACAAAGACAGGAGACTGAAACGAATTTGTTATCAATGAGAGTGTTTTGTGATTCACAAATCCTGGAAACAGGCTCTTCATCATTTTCCAAAATCACTGTGACATTACTTGTAATATATACAGTAATGGTCATCCTCAATGATGAGTCAGTGAGTTGAATTCGAGAATCAAAATAGTCTGAACGTATCATTCAGACTGATTCATTGTCAGTGAATAATTTTGTTCTGTAAAATAAAGCAATAATAAAACTTAAGAGAGCTAATATATAATGCACAGAAAAAACTGACCGGTACATTCTTCCAATTTTCTTCTTTCTTGTTCCACACAAGAGGGAATTTTGGGTGAACCTACTTGAACTTGGGTATGACTTGAAGAACTTGAAGATCATAAAACTTTCAGTTTATTTATCAGACCGGAGGCCACGCTCATCTTAAAACAGCGCTCGGGGTCTTGCTCTGTCAGCATTCATTGACATTTCTCCAGGCAGCCTATCCTAAATAAGAACAGACACCCCTACTTGAGCGAGAGACTGGTTCTGACTATT